>CM065397.1:5475000-5917500 GCA_033060915.1 Euryodendron excelsum | reverse complement strand
TCATTTTTCAAAACTTCATTTTCCTTTTGCAAATTCTCATTTTCAACAGTAAGAGTAGAAATCATCTTCTTAAAAAGTCCATTTTTAATTCCCAATTTTTTGAATTCACAAATTAAATCATCAAAGGCATCTTGTAATTCATTAAAAGTAAATTGGGATGAATCAGATACCTCACTATCATCTTTATGAGCCATGAGACATAAGTTAGCCACTTCCTGTGGTTCAGTTTCTTCCTCGAAGCTTGATTCTTCATTATCACTCCATGTCATGACTGCCATGGCCTTCTTCCCTTGATATTTCTTTCCTCTTTTTCTGAGCAGAGGGCAATCTACCTTCATATGGCCAAGCTTCTTGCATTCGTAGCATGTTATGTTGGAGTCCTTGCTAGGCTCTCCTTTGGCTTCATGCTTCTTTTCACCTCTCCATTTCTTCTTTATAAATCTTCTGAATTTCTTAGTGATGAGAGCAATCTCATCCTCATTCTCTTCACTTTCAGATTCATCATTTTGACTGGTGGATTGGAATGCAACTACCATTTTCTTCTTTTCTTCATCCTCTTGGGCATGTTGTTTTTGTGTAAGCTCATGTGTCATTAGAGAGCCCAAGAGTTCTTCCAATGGTAGGGTGTTGAGGTCCTTTACTTCTTGAATTGCTGTGACTTTGGCCTCCCAAGCCTTTAGCAAAGACCTTAGAATCTTCCTTACCTGCTCATTATTAGGATACACCTTTTCAAGAGATTTTAAACCATTAATAATATCGGTGAACCTAGTGAACATTTCAGTGATAGATTCTTCAGGTTTCATTTTGAACAATTCATAGCTATGTACCAATATATTGATTTTAGATTCTTTAACTTAATTGGTACCTTCATGTGTGACCTCTAATCTATCCCATATTTCCTTAGCTGAATCACAAGTGAAAATACGATTAAATTCATTGGGATCAAGTGCACAATATAGGATATTCATAGCTTTAGCATTTGATTGTAGCATTTTTAGATCATCTTCATCCCATTCAGATTTTGGTTTAGGAATAACCATTTGTTCTATTCTGGAAGTAGGAGTTTTAGGGCCATTTACAATAAGTCTCCGAAGTTCATAGTCTACCGATTGGATATAGATTCTCATTCTACTTTTTCAATAGTTGTAATTGGTGTCATTAAACATAGGTGGTCTATTTGTAGATTGACCATCACCAAAAGAGCTTCCAAAATTGATTGCCATAGATCTATTTCTAGGATGTTAAGCCTTAATTGCAGGAATACTAGCTCTGATACCAATTGTTGGTCCAATAGGCAACCCAAAAGGGGGGGTGTTTCTTTCGAAGATTAATACAAGTTAAGATTAATTAAAATTAATCTAAACAATATAGCAGTGATTAATCTATGTGCAAAGCAATATAATCAATAGAAGCAAAGAAAACAGAGCAATAGAAGAGAGACACTGATTTACCGAGGTTCAACCACAAACCGTGGTCTACGTCCTCACCCCAAGACCTCCTTGAAGTCTTATTCTACTATGTAATCACCTATTACAAGATGGGCTGCTGACTGACAAAGTGCTCAGCTCACTCTACAAAGAACTCATCCCCGAGCTCTTCAATCCCCAAGTGGTTTTGTCCAAGCTCCACTCAAACTTACAAGAGTTTTGCTTCACACAAGAGAACTCTCTAAACTCTCAATTACAAGTGTATATGAATATACAAGTAACAAACAAACTCTCTAGCAAGAGTAGATTTACAATCAAAGCTCACTTAAGAATAAAACAGGAAGAATGTTCAGAATATCAGGTTGATCAGTGATTCTTGTCTCTTGTTGTTTCTTCCTCTTGATTCTTGTATATAAATGCAGTTGGAGGCTAATATATATACCCTTGCATTGTTCCCATCCGTTGGAGGTGGTTGGGTATCATAAATGCACGTCCAGTCTGTTATAACATTAAGAAAAGTAGTCGTTATAACAGAGGGAGTCGGCTCCAGGTCTGTGGAGTCGACACTTCCTGCTTCTGCATTTACCAGACGATGTTCACTGAGTTCATGAGTCCCCTCTTCATGTTAATGAGGCGACTCCTTGTTCATCTGTCTTCTTCATCTTAGGCTTCTGTTATCATAAGGCGACACTTCAACTTTAGGTGTCTGCTCATTGATCATTTAAACTTCAAGCCTTTTTACTTCTGCTAGCAAGAGGCGACACTTCGCCTTCATGTGTTCACTCATTGATCATGTCGTCTTCAAGCCTTTGCATCTGACACCATGAGGCGACTCTTCATTACAATGTGTCCACTCATTACCTACTTAGTCTCCAAGTTTTTTGCTTCTGTGTTCAAGAGGCGACACATCATTTCCATGAGTCCCCTCATTGTCCAAGTTATCTTCAGGCCTTTTTTGGTTCTGTATGCAAGAGGCGACACCTCATTTCCATGAGTCCCCTCTTTATTCAATTTGTCTCTAGACCTTTTTGCTTCTGTGATCAAGAGGCGACACTTTACTTTCATGAGTCTCCTTATTGCCCATAAATCTATCTTCCATCTTCCAATGATTCAAATCATCTTAGCATGGGTATAAGATCTTCAAGGAGTGTGTCTTTGGGGTATGATGATTAATCAAATCTTCCTAACTCATCAGAGTTAACTTTTATTCAATTTGGATTGAATCAATCATTGGATATTGATCTTCTTCTTGAATCTCAAACAGTCAAAGCTTCAGTAGATCAATGTTCATCTTTTCTTCTTCATCACCAAAGCTTTCTTCTTTCATTGTAGAACATCTTCTTCAATGCCAATCTTCCTCAATTATGTGAAGCTTCATAATGCTTCAATTCTGATTTTCTTTCTTTGATAGCAGTTCTTCATTCTTCATTAAAGATTACTTCACTGAGACCATTGCAGACTTGATGAAATCTCTTCACGCATCTAATCTTCATTGATCCTTTATATTGAAGAAGAATTCTTCACTTGAATTCCATGTAGAAATCAGATATTCATTGTGAGCCATCTTCTTAGCAACTTCAATCACATTGTCTTGAATTAGTCTTTAGTATACCAGATGAAATCATCTCTTGAGCATTTTTCAAATTCTTCAACAAACAATACATCTTCAACTGAGCATTGCACATCCTCAACTGATCTTTACAAATTCTCATGAGATCTTCTTTAGGCATTTTCAACATCTCCATTCTTCATCTTTAACTGAACATTGCACCTCCTCAACTGATGAAGTCTTCAGTCTATCTAGCAAATCAATCTTCATCGAATGTAAGACATTTTCTTGAAGTAAAGATAGACATCATTTCTCAGTTTGGTTCATTGCATAGCTCTTTGAATTCATTGCTTGCTTCCTGAACTTGTTGTGCATTTTTCTTGACATGTATTAGACTTAAGATTCAACTTTAAGTCTAAACTATGAACTTTGTTAATCTGCACACTAAGTAGATTCATTAGTAACATAACACAAGGTTTAGTTATTATCAAAATCAACATGGGAATTAACCTTGAGTCAACAAGGATCAACCTTAGCTCAACACAAACGTCACTATGAATTAGTTCAAGTGGTTCCGTACTTCTTTCAATTGATTTAAACTGAGTTCTAGTCAACTTTGCCTCAACGCAAGTTGCACATTTATGATTAGCATTAAAATCAAGTTTAGGCAAAGATTCTAAGTTAACTAATCTACGCATGGTATCAAAGTTAACATGACCTAATCTACCATGCCATACATTTGAAGACTGAAGCAAGTAAATAGAAGATGTAATATTATTACTAGAAGGCTTAGGAGCCACAGTCATTACATTAAGTTTGAAGAGCCCATCGCTCAGATATCCCTTTCCCACAAACATTCCCCCCTCAGTAAGTACAAACTTATCACTCTCAAACACCAACTTAAAGCCCTTCTTACTCAACAATGAACCAAAGACTAAATTCTTGCGAATGTCTGGCACATGGAACACCTCATTCAGAGTAAGTTCTTTGCCGGAAGTCATTTTCAGAATGATCTTCCCTTGACCTTCAACCTTTGAGGTTGCCGAGTTACCCATGTAGAGTTGTTCACCGTCCACTGAGTGGTAAAATATGAACATTCACTTGTTGGCACAGAAGTGACGAGTGGCCCCAGTGTCCACCCACCATTCTTTAGTATTGCCAACCAAGTTTACCTCAGAAATTACGACAGAAAGATTCAGGTCTTCCACATTGGCACGGAGATCCTCGGTCACATTGGCTTGAGTAGATTTCTTCTTGTGGTTCTCTTGATCCTTCTTCTCAAGATCCTTACGCTTGCAACAATCCTTGGTCGTATGACCAGCCCTGCCGCAGACGTAACATTTCCCTTTGAATCTTTTGAAATCGCCACCTTTGGAACCTTGGTAGGACCCTTGACCATCGTGCTTTCGGTTTTTGTCGTTGCCACCACATTTGCCTTTGACACCATATGGGTGTTAACAAACTTCTTCTCAGAAGCTCGGTTGTCTTCTTTAATTCTTAGCCTGACGATAAGTTCATCAAGCCTCATCTCCTTGCGCTTATGCTTCAGAGAGTTCTTGAATTCTTTCTAGGACGGCGGCAATTTTTCAATTATCACAGCCACTTGGAAAGACTCACTCAAAACCATGCTTTCGGCATGGATGTCATGAAGTATAACGTGGAGATCCTGGACCTGGTTAATAACTGTTTTAGAATCAAACATTTTGTAATCAAGGAACTTACCAACCACAAATTTCTTTGAGCCGGCGTCTTTCGTCTTGTACTTCTTGTCTAAAGATTCCCACAGTTCTTTTGTCGTTTGCACGGCACAATACACGTTGTAGAGTGTATTATCCAATCCATTGAGGATATAGTTCCTACATAGGAAGTCAGCATGTTTCCATGCTTCCACCACCGCAACTACTTACTGGTCGGACTCATTCTCGTTCAGAGTAGGAACATCTTCATGAAGAAATTTTGCCAAGTTCAGAGTCGTCAGGTAGAACAACATTTTCTGTTGCCACCTTTTGAAATCAGTTCCATTGAACTTCTCCGGCTTTTCTCCGTGATTCACCAGCACATTTGGTGTATGCACTTGATTCACCGGCACAGTCAGTGTCGGTACCGGTGTCCCAATCACAGTAGGAGTTGAAGTAAGAGTAGGAATAGGAGTATCATCAACCATTTCTGGATTAAACAATTTTATATAAAATTTGAGTACTAATCCAGAAATAATATATAACACGACACTAATTAACATAGTTAAAAATAGGAATTGAATCTGTCTTTAAGCTTGTTGGATAAAATTAATCCCTATTTAATTACTATGTGTATAATTAGTGATGACAAACAATAAAATGACACGAATTAACTAATTATCAAGTAGAAGCAATTTTACAACTAGAAGACAATTAGAATCTGAATAAGAGCAAACTAAATCGTAACGACTTACTCGGTTGTCGTTCACAAAAATAGAAAATGTAGAAGTCGAAAGACAGATCGAGTCGAGTGTTTCACACTCTTTCCTTAAAGACAGATTCACCCCCCACAGTTGGTGCTCACAGGATGATGGGCGTCAGACTCCCAAGATAAAACGATCTCAGCAGTCTTTAGGCAGCACTTCAATAAAAACTGTTCGGCGGCTTCACAAGATGATCTGAACTCTCTCTGGAAAATACGGGAGGAAGACGAAGAAGAATTCGTTGTATGCAATAATTTAGAATTTCAGAATGCTGCTCTATTTATAGAGCCCAGGTGCCTGTTCGAAACACTGGTTCGAATAGGTACCAGCAGCCAAACACGACCCATGCCCACGCCCACGTCCCGTCCCGACCCGAACCGGACGGGCGGGCAGCGGCGGCGGCGCGCGCGTATGGAGTATTGGGTCAACCCATGGGTTCCATAAGTCCTCCCCCTTTCACAAAAGCGGGGTGCCCCTTGGGGCCCAAACCTTACTCCAAACTTGGGTTATATATGGACAACATATTTCCCATAAAAAATCAATGTGGGATAACCCACTTTCAACTACATAACCCATATTTAAGGAGGTGACTTTGGAGGCCAATAACTCATTCAATCCTACACAGATTTGAGTAAGTAAATAGTCTAGATTCATCTTCTCTCGAAGGTGAATCCAACGCACCAATGACCCGACACAAAGAATGAATGGGTCCCACATTTATATTGGTTCAAAGATCAACAAAATAATAGGGTTTACACCCATTTATTCTAACACAAATGTGTTTGGAGAAAACGTAACATGTCCAACCTTTCTCTTTTTTTTTTTTTTTATCAGTTTTACTGACGTTGATAGACTAAGTAGCTGGTAAAGTGGTTTAAAGGTAATTATTTTATTTGCCTCAATTTCTTAAAGCACTATTTTGCTAACTTTGGTTTCATGTTTGCCTTCTATTGAAATGTCTCTGAAAAAGTAGTTTAATCAGTAGGAATCCAAACAAACTTTCTTATTACATTGTCTGTAATAGGTTAGATCTTTGAGCCAATGGAGAAGTTTTGGAGAAACCAAATACTTTTATTTTGGAGGCTTCAAAATCTTTATTCTTCCAGGTATTCATAGTTTGTTTTTTGAATTTATTAATTTTAGTGTTAGATGTTGTTTAACTTAAGTTTATTTTGGTTTGAGAATTGAGTTGTTTACTTTGATTGTTTAAATAACTTCTCTCTCTCTCTCTCTCTCTCTCTCTCTCTCTCTCTCTCTCTCTCTCCTGTTTGCCTCTTGCATCTCAAAAGCAATTCTACTTTGGTGATTCAAACAGGCTTTGACAACCCCCTTCATTCCCACAATGTAACGTAATGTAATCTATTTTTTTGTAATGTAGTGTCTTTAATTTGCCTAACTTTGACCTCTAAGAACCCATGTTATTATGAAGGTCATTCATGGCGTGCAATACTATAAACAAATGGTTAGAATTAGCCCACAGATATTTTGCCATGAGGAATCCATTGAGTTTCTATGTTGATGACATGCTTGCTTCCCAAGTTCTTTTAATCTGTAACAGTGATCATCTTCTTATTTTCTTTGTAGATATGCATTGTATTCGAAGTCAAGTTCAAGTAAGTTTCTTTCCCTTCTTAGTTAATTCTTCGTTTTTGTTTTCTGCATTTTTTAAGGAGACTAACCAATATGTTTATGTTTTTGTTCTCTAATGTGTGCAATGAATCCTAATATATATTGACGGTCATGATGTTGAATTTCTCCATAACTTTATAAGTAATTTTACATTGAATTTACAATGACCTAAGTAAAATGACATTTAGTAGGTGTCATTTTTTTTCTTCTTTTTTACTAATGACGCCCATTCATGAAGGAAACTGTTGAGAAGTTTCCTAATCCCATGCTGCCACAAACTCATGATTGCGAAAATTTATTCATGCCATAAATTTTATATTGTCTCCTTTTATGCTTCTTATTCGTGGTTATTCTATTATCACAACAAAAGTTGTATTGGTCAAAACAAAAAACGTTGCAAGCTGTTCAAATTCAGTGTTTTAGTTAGTTAATAGTTTGTCATTGTCCTCATTTGTTTACTGAATGTATCACTCTACATTTGTGTGGGTTTGAACCGAAATTGTAGTAACATCATAATTTTGCCCTTTTTTTCTTTTTGGGACAAAAAAATTTTGTTTTCATGTTATTTGTAAGACTGATATATAAGTTTAGATTTTGTTAGGTAGTGCCGTAGCTACGAATTATCTCTAATTAGATGTATATTACACGTTTTCAAGGATAGATTTATGTCTTAATGTGCTTAAAATTAAACACGCTTATGGAAATGAGTTGAGTTTATCAGCCCATTCAACCTAATACTATATATATATATATATATATCTAAAAAGAATAGAAAAAGAATAAAAGAGCAAAGGAAGACGACCTTTACTTTGGGATAAATTCTATATATCTGATCGTGACACAAACTTTAAAGGGGGATGATGACGTAAATTGAACGAGTGGTCAAAAAGAAATAAAACAAATCGGACCTGTGGTCAAAAGGAAGAAAAAAATTTGTAGATATGGTCAAAAAGAGCAAGAAAAAATGTCAAAAGGCGTGAAAGACAAACTTTGAAGGGGGATGATGACGTAAATTGAACGAGTGGTCAAAAAGAAATAAAACAAATCGGACCTGTGGTCAAAAGAAAGAAAAAAAATTGTAGATATGGTCAAAAAGAGTAAGAAAAAATGTCAAAAGGCGTGAAAGACAAATTTTATGGGAAACTCCATATACGTCCATGATGATGTTTTACTAGTCGTAAAAAAAAAAAGTAAAAGAAAACAGAAGTGAAGTAAAGAAAAGTAATGCACCAAATCGTTGCCAATTCACAAGGCGTAAATCTAATGTGAAATGGTTCAAATATATTACCAAAACCAAAAATATTAAGTGATATAATATTGAATTATATATTTATAAAAGAAATTATTAACAATCTTAGTAGCAATTAAAGTATTAGTATACTTTTTCCTAATAAATTAAAATACTAGTGCTATAGAATATGTATATATATATATATGTATATATCTGTATAAACTTAATAGAATGATAATTTGTTATTGTTAAAATATAAAATTTGAGAGCATAAACATAGTGAAAATTATAATAAGAATGTTCATAGTGCAGTTTTCCAATACTTTTAGAAGTTTTTAGCATAGTTTCTTAAAATTATATCAGAGTTACGAAATATTTCAAAAAAAATTCTTATAAATTTTTCTTAAAATTTCATGAGAATCATCTCCGTTATAAAAAAAAAAAAAAAAAGAGTTTATAAGGAGAAACAAGTTTTGTTTCTGTGAGAGTTTCTTGTTAACTATAAAATTGCAACGTTGTCCTCTTGTTATTTTTTTATCTAGTAAACTGAACCTTCTTTAATTTTTAAATGTATTGCATGCTCCCTTAATATAAATGTCAAACACATAACCAACCATTAGAATCATGATGTAAATTTTATGAGAAGTTCCATATATTTTCTGTCTATATTACACGACACAATTTTGGTGAAATTCTGCAATATTTTATTAATTAAAAGTTTATTCTATTAATTCTGCAATGTGCATACATTCTAGTTGTATAAGGATATAGTACTAAAGTGTCACAATTTAGGTTCGGTTTGGTTCTTTAATCTAATTCTAACCCCAAACTCTCACATGCATTTAGTTAAAATTCCAAATTCGTTGATTTGAATCAAATCTCTCCAAATCAAACGTAACCCCATATAGCATTGGATGCCGCGATGAATACACACCTCTGCTGATAATGCTTCTATCTACTTTATATTTGTAATTTTTCTCAAATAGAATTATATTTTATATAACTTGATTTACGTGAATGGTCTTATTCGTCTCGTGACTTTTCCCATTTGAGTTTTTCACTTAAAAAAATCTTCTTGATCTGAGTGTATTTGCTTATAGTTTTGACATACGATCAATTCATGCGTAAGAACTGAATTAATTAAAATAATTGATTGGTCCAGAAACTTAAAAAGGGTAAATTCAAGTTTTTGTTTAAAGGAATGAGTTATATATGTCTGCGTTAAATTAACCACAAAATAACACGAGCAAAATGAGTAAAAAAAATTTTATGTATTAAAGCATAATAATATTGCAATTGCTTTAAAACTATAAAATTTAATAGCCTGTTTGGTAATGTTTTTCGTTTTTATTTTTTATTTTAAAAAACAAAAAATAAAAAAAGTGTTTATTTAATATTTTTTTGTTTTTGGTAGTTTAGAAAATTCAAAAAAAGAAAATAAAAAATACTAAAATAGGTGTGTTTTTGTTTTTCAAAATATTGCTTCGGTACTATTAGTACAACGATAATCTCCAAATGTCCATAAACTACAAAAAAGTACATAGAAAAAATAAATAACAAAAAATAAAAATTAACAGTGTTACCAAACGGAGAGTATTAATCCACCAAACGGTGTATCAACTCAAGGCGTCGTTTGAGAGGGCGGGAGAGTGACTCCGGCAACAGTAGTCCGACTACTCCAAAGTCCGACGTAGCGTGATCCTCCATGACCCGAAAGAAAAACTTGGAACAATAACAAAAACCAGAAGAAATAAATGACAAAATCATCAAACAAGCAGCAAGAGGCCGCGTTAAAAGACTGAACAGTGAGCACCCATAGCTTAAACCCAGAAAAACCAGCGAAAGGTGCAGTAGCCAGCTATAAGGTCGCAACTGGAGGACGATAATAATCACCATGATCGAGGCGATAAAAGCTATCGTGTTCAGCACGTAAAACACAAGGAAGAAAAAGGGTTTTATCACCACTTCGAGATGACCGGTGTAATTAGTAGGTGGATTAATGTCACCTCTTCCGCCACCTAGGGGGCTAAGTACAGCTTGGAAGGTAGCCGTTGCTATTAGAACTGCCACCACCAGTACCACATTGCGCATCTCCATTGTTAACTCCCTTCGCCAGTTAAGAACGTTTCTGTAATTGAATTCGAGAGTTGGCTCTGGAGAATTCAAATAATCAGCGAGACTACTGTCATTAGGAAGTGATGAAGCTTTTGCGGCTTTTGCACCGCGTAATATATTCTTAATCTCATCACCACCATCAAGGCTTAAGGCAATGTCAAGGGCTGTCAAACCCTGTGAATTCTTTACATTTCTTATCATGTAGGCTCTTTTAACTAACAATTTCACGATCTGCATAACGAAAACATGCATAAATCACTAATTTATAAAATAAATACTTTCTTGAACCATAAGCTACTTTACTTCCTTAACTACCTAAATTTACTACATAGTGTAAATTTTATATGATTTTTCTGTTTTTATAACATTACTCGAACAAGATTAAGAGAAATGTTTCAATAAATTGTAGTGGTTTTTACAAAAAAAAAAATATATTGATGCGTGCCAAATTAACAAAATATTGAGAGAAACATTTCAATATATTGATCTTGCTGTTTCAATAAATGTTTCAGTAAATTTTATATCTATTTTTTGAGAAGTGATGTGGACAAATTTATGCAAGTGTATACTTTAAAAATTACTTTGTAAAATTTTCTTTTATAAGGAATTTAGGACTATGCCCGCTATATGACAAATGTCCTGAACTCATCTCTAAATCCTTTCATTAATGGATTATTCTTGTTGAAATTAATTCCATGGTCTGTATCTTTGGCGGTGAAATATCTACTTCTCTCTCCCCTGCCTCATAACCGGACCCAAAAAAAAAAGGAAAAATAAAAATAAAAAGAGGAGAGATCCTTCCCATTGCTAACATAAGATGAAACTCCAATAGCGCTAACTAAATATACACACACACACACATGTAGGGACGGACTTAGGAATGGCAACGGGACGGATTTGGATCGGATACCCTTACCTTATTCTGGCCCTACTTAACCCTTTTCAATACCCGCCTTGCCCCATTCTGCCCTGCTTCCTTTATGTTAATGATGTTTTCTAATATATCATGAGATAAAATCACAAATATCAAAGAAAAATCACAATAATCGTATTTTAATAACATATGTATATATACAAAATGATTATATATTTAAAAACGGGACGGATTCGAGTTTGGGAGGGTTTTTGTTCCTTGTCCCAAAACCCATTCCGTTCTAATTAGTATCACCCCATATCAGTCCTAATAGGAGCGGGACGGGACAGGCCGAAGATCTAAGATATCGGATTATTTTGTCATCCTTAAGCAGGCTTATATATGGACGGAGGGGGCCAAGCTCCCCTAAATTTTTAAAATTATGCTTAGGTCCAATAAGTGTGGTATATTGATGACAAAAATGAGTGCTTTGGATCCCTTGAGTTTTTAAAATTGTATTTCTATTCGACAAATTTTTAAGTATTTAGGATAAGAATTAAGTATTAGTTCCCAAAAATTTTAAATTTTTTACCTTTAACTGATTACATTGTAAAAATGTAATTATAAGTTCTTAATTTGTGTTTGTTAGTATTAAAATAATTATAAATAGTTTTGATTAATTTATTTTTAATCTTAATAAATTTTGTTGAACATTTTGTAAGATTTTAGATAAAGGAGGGAGTAAATTCACATGGAAAGAAAGGAGTCTTTATTAATTGGAGTCCACTCACATGGGCAAACATCCATTTTTCAACAACTCCACCAAAAAAAATAAGGCATGCTTTTGCTTTTCGATAAAAGAGAGAGCAAACTCACATAAAAATTGACATGAAGATATAGCAATTGACATGGCAAGAAAGCAACTCACATGAAAATTTGACATAGAAATATGATAATTGACATGGAAAGAAGATAAAAGAATAAATTAATAATTAAAAAAAATAATGCATCATTGTAAGAAAGGAATAGTTTTATCTTGTGAGTCTATAAATAGCAACATCAAAATAGACAAGAGAGAGAGCTTGAGAGATGGCAAGAGAGAGAGAGATATGTAGGAGCTTTCGATTATTTATGAAGTTATTTTTTTTTCAATATTATGAGTAGCTAATTTTATTTTTGAAGCCAATTGTAAAGATCATGCAAGGATCATGAAATATCAACACAGATAATTAGTATTTCTTGGTAATTAAATTCTAGATCTTTGAAAAAACTTAAATTCTTGACTATGTTTGTAATACCTTCCACCTTGTCAAAGCAGCTGGTATATACAAATCGATAGTATGAATTTATGGCATTAATTTTGCTATTCTAGATTTAATTATTATTAAAATTATATTTTTATCGCTAAATCTTTCAAATTAAATGTTCAAGACAAAACCAATGATTTGAGTTACAAAACATCCGTTAATATTTCAAGTGAATCGAGTAGCCTAATCAATTGGATTCAAGACCTTTTGGTTATTTAAAGTCTAGTTTCATAATTATCAAACCTTCCAAAGCAAAACATTTTTCTTTTGGTTACTATGTTTCTGCACCAATTGTTCAGATGTTCGTGGTACTATTCTTGGTAGAATTTAAACAAGTTAGCTTAAGTTCTAACTAAAGTCATTACAATATTACGGTATTTAGCACGGCTTAATCGGTATATAATATTTTACCATGAGTAAATTTCTAACTCCCACTTTATATGTTTTATTAACCGTTTCTTGTGCATTCGATCTCGACTTACCGAGTTATTAACTTCTTGAATTTTAAATTTTTTATCTCAATCCTCAAAAAAAAATTTTGAATTCGCCCGTTAATATATATATATAGGTATATGAAAGACCAGAGAGTATAGAATGCATGCCTGGGGTTGGTTAGTGGACACTGCAATATGCATTGCAGTGTTGCCTTCCTCGTCTCTCCAGTTCAGCACCTTTTGATTGTAGGTCCTTCGAAGCCATTCCAAGAGTACATTAACAGCTTCAAGGCCTGAGTTTCTCACAGCAACGTGCAGCGCAGTCTCGTCTTGAATCGTCAAGTCCTCGATAGATCCCGGGCAAGCGCACAGAAACTGAGCCAAGAGATCGATTTCCTTTGTTTTTGCTACGTAATGCAAAGGAGTCATTCTCTGCCTCCCTTGGACACGGACGAGCTCACCGTCGAATTTCACAAGCCGTTTGGCGGTCCGATAATGCCCGTTCTGCAAAGCCAGGTGCAAGGGGCTTAGCCCATCTGGGTTCAATTTCTTGCCAAACGACGGCATTAAGCTGATGATTTCTACCGCGAAATGGGTGTGTCCGGCCGATGCCGCTACGTGCAAAGGAGTATTGACGAAACGAGTTCCATCAACCCGTTCCAATATGTTAGGGTCCAGCCGTATTGATTCATACAAGGCATCGATATTTCCTGCTTGAGCAGCATCCACCAAAATTTTCTCCATTCTTCGTGTTTCGTGATGATTCTGAAGAACTAAAAATCCTTGTAACAGCTAGAGGGAGGCAAGTGATCCTATGGGTCTGTTACTGTTAGGCGCTGTATACTTTGAAGCCAATTTCCTTGAATTCAGCTGCCGTTTCTTGTGATTATCTTCTTGGGAAGGCTTCAGGGGGAGCAGAGAGAGAGAGAGAGGTCCCCCGTGTAATTAATTGGGTGAGAAAGTGCACAGGGGGTTTTGTGCAAATATTCCTCTTAATGTTGTGATATATCTTGAGGTTCTTATTCTGGACCACGTAATTTAGCAAGGCATTTTTGTTAAATTCTTGTTCTGGACCACGTATTTTCACATCTTATTTTGTTTTCGACCATTATATTTTCGTATATACTTCACTACCTTATCAAACTCAAATCCAGATTCTCCACATGTGGCAGTTAATAATATTTGGAGATAAATTATATTTTATTTCTTTTTGTTTGAACAAAAATTCACATTTTTCTGTAGTTTAAAAGTAGATACATAATTTTTTGTAATTTGGATATAATTGTAAAATGAATGAAAATCATTAAAATGGACGACAATTTAATCACAAAAATATTTTTATCTTTTTAACTCTTTAAAATTGAACATTAAAAGAATAATTTATCATTTTATATCGAAATAAAAAGTCAGTATTTTATAAAGACATTTTTATTATTTTAATTTTGAACCATATAAAGACCTTATTTTCGTTCAAACTACTAGGAACTAAAATGTATTTATCCCATAATATTTTAACACACATCTCGGGAAACGTGTAGCAAGGCAAACCAATATACGTGAGATGTGTATCATTACCACGTGATGCTCCATAGCGAAATGATTAACTATTTTCGATTACCATCAAAGAAAGAAATAAAGGAAAGAAATAAAGAAAAGTGGCCAAGGATGCGTCTTTACCATATGCCATTAGCTTTTCCTCTTTTTCCCAATGTGCATGACAACCCACCACAGCCACTACCCAGAGAATAGGAATAGATGAGGATTCTCGGAGATGCTAAAAGGAAACAATATATACTTGTTGCAGAAGGTTCAGGAAATCACTTCTTCGAAACAGTGCTAAAAGGAAACAGATATAAAGACCTTGGGTGTGTCCGGCAGATGCCCCGCACTACGTGCAAAGGCGTATCGACAAGACGAGTTCCGTTGACACGTTCCAAAATGTTAGGGTTCATTGGGGCAACTGTTCCTAACTTTTCATTGACTTGGCAATTATTACTATGTTTTAAAAAAATTTATGTATATTTATTTAATTTTTGGTTGTAATTGTATGTTTTACCCTCACTAAAAATACTAACGCTTATACTTGTCTCCCTCTGAATTTATAACCATCTACATTGGCCCCTACTCAATATTACTAAACTTACAAGAATATATAAATACACATCATTAATGTTTTATTATTTGACTAAATAAACAACACAATCTTAATTCCTAACCTTCAATTAGAATATTAAATTAAAATGTTCTTACTATTTAATATTTCATTTATCTAACTACTATTTACTACAATTTTAAAATGTCAAAAATTGACCCAAATCTCAAAACCTTTTGTATCTATTCACCCTTTTAATTGTATCCATAGATGTTTGGTTACTTAAATTTCAAAATCCCTTCTTGAAATTTCAAACCTTAACTATCCAAATTAGAGTTAAGATTTTTTATAGCGGCATAAACTTTTGCATACAACTTTTGTACAAAAACAGTGCCCCAATTTTCAACGTCTTTAATATAATTAGTTATTTATTTATTAAATAAAAAATTATTAATTAAAAAATAATTTCGTATATGATTCTATATAAATTTTACCCCACCAAATAAAAATTCTGAATTTACCCATGAGTCCAACCGTATTGATTCGTACAAGGCATTGATATCTCCTGCTATAGCAGCATTCATCAAGTTTTGCTCCATCCGTCGGGATGATTTCAAACAGCCAAAATACTTGCAATTAACAGCTATAGAGGGAGGAAAAGGTTATTCTTTTTAATAAGTAGCACTAACTAGCATATAATAGATAATAGATAATAGATATTAGGTATACTAGCAGTAAACCTGTACTGTGCACGGCGTGTTATATACGGAGATAAGAAAAAAAATAAAAATAATTTAAGAATGAATGTTTTACTTGAAGTATTTTGATATTCAATATCTTGTCTATTATTTACGTGAAGTATTTTGATACTCGTAAGGATCAGGCATCCTTGTTTAATTATTTAAGTTGGTTATTTATTAATGAATTTCTAGCTCTCCATTGCACCAAATAAACAAATGTCTTTTCCATGTCAACCTTGCTAATTTATTCACAATATGATTTTACTTTTGATGTCCATTATAGTATGTGAGGACAAATCTTGGTTATATATATCATTAGTGTATATTTCGCTGTATTTTTTTTCGGGAGTGTGTTAAGGTGTAGTTCGTAGGTATGGTGACATGTATGATCACACATCGCTTAATATGACATTAATGATATCTGATTGGGATGAGGTGTGACCGCATGGTATCAAAGTTGTGGTTTAAGCCAAGGTATATAACCGAGGCTACAGTGTGGAGTCGGTGTCTAGGATTGCAGTGAACCGTAAGGTATTGTCGAAATTGGTTAGGTCGTTAAGGAGTGTGTAAACTATATATATGGTGTACTTATCCTGATTTGGGGCAGAAAAAATGTCGCAAAGGGATTCACCTAGGGCAATGGAAAGAGGAGATTCATCAGTTTTAATAAAAGATGTAAAGCAAGAAGAGCATGAACCACATTTCTAAAATCAACTTGATGCAACCAATAGACTTACGAATCTAATGGCACAGTATATGGAATATCAGGTGACAAGAGCAGTGCCAAGGAGTACAATCTTGCACGAGCAATTCATGAAACTGAATCCGCCAAAATTTATGGAGGCAACTGATCCATTAGTAGCTGAGGAGTGGCTAAAGAAGTTGGAAATCATATTTGAAGTGATGGGGATAACTGATGAACGGAAGCTATCTCTAACTACTTTTATGCTAAGAGGTGAGACACAGAACTGGTGGGAGGCCACGAGACGAATGACAAATGCTCAACCTAAAGGAGTACCGATCACGTGGTAACAGTTTGTGAAAGTATTTAATGAATAATACTTTTTTTCTTATTTACCGTTGCCAAAAAGAACAAGAATTCATTTTATTAAAGCATGAAAGAATGATAGTGGTAGAATATGAAGAGCAATTCACGGTTTTGCCTCGATTTGCACCTGACTTGGTGCGTACCGAAAATGCCAAGTGTGGAATATTCCAACAGGGACTAGAATTGCCAATCCAGTCTCGATTCTGCATTTCAGACCACAAGATATGCGGAATTGGTGAATAAATCTAAGATTGTGGAATTGGACGTGAAGGAGATGTTAGGAAGACGAGAACAATTCAAGAATAGAAGGTTTGATTCGAGAGCTGGTACTTCACAACAAAGACCTTCATAATCTACTCCAACTATGAAACAAAGACGAATACAATTTAATTCTGGATCAGGTGGTTCACAGTTCAGTAATGCGAGAAGCACAAGAAGTTCTAAGGGCCGAAGAGCATGAAGACCACCAATTAGGCCTACCAATTCGAGATCTTTAGGAGGTAGTACTAGGGGAACCGTTTGCTATCGACGTGGGGCTGAGGGGCATATTGTTAGAGATTATCCGGTGTCGTGGACCCACAAACGCTATCAGTATGGACAGCCGGGACACATAGCACGGAACTGTTATCAGAATCTTGCGATAGCATCATCAATAAGTAATGTGTCTAGTGGAAGCATGGGAGCAATGGGAGTGTCACAACGGGGACAGGCTACGACGCTTGAATCACACACTCAAACACGAGTCTATGCCATGACAATGAGGGATGCGTAGGCTACTCCTAATGTTGTGACAAGTATGTTATTTATAACTGATAAAGAGGCATATTTGTTGTTACATCTGGGTTCCACACATTCGTTCGTTTCTATTGCATATAGTATGAATTTGAATAGACCATGTAGTTCATTGTCACAACTTTTACTTGTGTCTACATGGTGGGGATGATTAGTTATCTTCTTATCATGCGTCTATTGATTGCTTTAAGAAAGAAGTTGTTTTTAGAATCTCGAATAAAGCATAATTCATATTCAAGGGGGAAAGAGATGTAGTTTCAACTTATTGGATATCAGCTTTGGAAGCTAAGAAGTTGTTGTAGAAAGGATGTGAAGGATATCTTACACATGTACTGAAGTTATTTGAGATCCCTGTGGTTCGAGACTTTCTAGATGTATTTCTATATGAGCTTTTAGGGTGGTACCAGACTGGGAAGTGGAGTTTTCTATTAAATTGTTATCGAGAACTACACCGATTTCAATTTCACAGTACAAAATGGCACCATCCGAAGTGCAAGAGTTGAAACTTCAGTTGCAAGACTTGCTTGATAAGGGATTCATTCAACCAAGTGTATCACTATGGGGAGCACCAGTTTTGTTTGTGAAGAAAAAAGATGGCACCATGAGATTGTGTATTGATTACCAGCAATTAAATCAGGTTACCGTGAAGAACAAATATCCTTTGACTTGGATTAATGATTTGTTTGATCAATTGCAAGGAGTTGCAATGTTTTCAAAGATTGATTTGAGATCTGAATATCATCAATTGAAAGTAAAAGATAGTGATGTACCAAAGACCGCATTCTGTACTTGGTATGGTCATTATGAATTCTTGGTGATGCCTTTTTGAGTGACTAATGCACCTGCTATCTTCATGAATTTGATGAACTGGGTATTTCGACCTTTTTTTTATTCTTTTGTGATTGTCTTTATTGATGATATATTTATATATTCTCGTAATCAAGAAGAGCATGATAATCATTTGAGAGTTATATTGCAAACCTTGTGGAATAAGCAATTATATGCTAAGTTTAGCAAGTGTGAATTTTGGTTGATGAAGTAGTGTTTTAGGGGCATATGATATCTACTGAGGGAATTAATATTGATCCAAGAAAAACTGAAGCTATTATGAACTAGGAACAACCTAATAATGTTTCAGAGGTTAGAAGTTTTCTGGGATTAGCGGGTTATTATTGGAGATTCATACAGGGCTTTTCATCTATTGTCGTTTCTTTGACATGATTGACTTGCAAGGATATGGCATTTGAATGGACAACTGATTATGAGCATAGTTTCAAAGAGTTGAAGATCAAACTGACTTCAACACCGATATTAATAATTCCTTCTAAAAAGGAAGACTTTGTGGTGTATAGTGATGTTTCTCATCAAGGAATGGGGTGTGTGCTAATGTAGTAAGGAAGGGTGATTATTTATACGTCGAGACAGTTGAAGACACATGAAAGAAACTATCCTTTTCATAATTTGGATTTGGCAACTGTAGTATTCGCATGAAGATATGGAGACATTATTTATACGGAGAATCTTATGAAATTTATACGGATTACCAAAGCTTAAAGCATCCATTCACTCAATGAGACTTGAATACACGATAGAGGAAATCGATGGAACTAATCAAAGACTATGAATGTGTGATTCATTACCATCTGGGAAAAGCTAATGTAGTGGCTGATGCTTTGAGTCAGAAGTCTCCAAGTAGACTGGCTTGCTTACAATGTGATCAGGTAGAATTATATGCTGAAGTGACTTCTTTGGGAGTGTAATTTGAATAAAAAGGTATGAATGTCATGTTAGCTCATTTCCGGGTGAGACCATTGTTACTTAATCGAATCCGGAAACTTCAAATGCAATATATATAGAGATCTTTGAGAGATATACTGGTGGCCAAGTATAAAGAAGGATATTGCTGTATTCGTGGCAAAATGTTTAACTTGCCAACAGGTGAAAGTTGAGCACAAAAGACCGGCGGGTCTGTTGCAACCTCTCTCGATGCCGTAATAGAAATAGGAGCATATCACTATAGATTTTGTTGTGGGACTATAGAAAACTCCTAGTGGATATGATTCTGTATGGGTTATTGTGGACAGATTGACTAAGTCATCTCATTTTCTTCCGATAAAGATTACTTATATGTTGGAGAAATATGCAAAGTTGTATGTGAATAAGGTTGTCAGACTGCATGGAACGCCAGTATCCATAATTTCAGATAAGGATCCAAGGTTTACCTCGAGATTTTGGATGAGTCTTCAGCAAGCTAAGGGTACAACATTAAATTTTAGTACAACCTTTCATTCTCAGACAGATGGACAATCTAAGAGGACTATTCAAACTTTAGAAGATATATTGAGAGCTTGTATGCTTGATTTCAAAGGTAGAGTGATTACATTGCTTTGACGAAATTTGCATATAACAATAGTTATCAATCTAACATTGGCATGACATCGTTCAAAGCATTGTATGGTAAGAGATATAGGACTCCGGTATGTTGGAGTGAAGTCGATGAAAGATAGTTGGTAGGTCCGAAGATGATCAAGACACAACTGAGAAAATCAAGACAGTTCAAAAACATTTGAAGGTGGCACAGAGTAGGTAGAAAAATTATGCGGATAACCGATGACGTGAACTTGAATTTAAGGTGGGAGATCAAGTGTTCCTTAAAGTTTTTCCATGCAAAGGCGTGTTGAGATTTGGAAGGAAGGGTAAATTAACCCCGAGATACATTGGGTCGTATACTATTATGGAAAGAATTAGTGATGTGGCTTATCTGTTAGATTTACCTCCAGAGATATCCAAGTTACACAATGTTTTTCATGTATCTATGTTGAGAAAGTATGCGCTAGATCCGTCTCATGTGTTGGTTCAACAACCCGTAGAATTAGAAGATGATTTGAGTTATGTTAAGGAGCCGATTCAGATTCTAGACCGAAGGGATCAAGTATTTCGTAATAAGGTAATACCATTAGTAAAAGTTCTTTGAAGGAGCCATACAATAAAAGAAGCTACATAGGAAAGTGAGGAGATAATGCAAAAACTGTATCCATATCTATTTCTATGAGGTAAGAGAATTTCAGGATAAAATTCTTTAAGGAGGGGAGAGTTATGAGACCTTAATCTCATAATTTCATAAGTAGCTAATTATATTTATTACATGGTTAATTGGTATGTAAAATTATGTGGGTACATGTGCGCGTGGCATGTGGCAATTGGTGAGTTAGATGGGAGTTAAGTAGTGAGTCATTAGTAAGTGTGTGCATGGGACACTTAGGGTGTGAGATACACTCTTATATTTATTTTAGCTTGCTAGTAACAAGAGTAGTCAAAAGAGAAAAAAGGTTTTTGGTGGAGAGAAAGAAAAAGAAGACAAGAGGGGGACAAGGCTAGTAAGGAGACAAAAGAAAAAGAAAGGTTAATGGAGTGCGGGTGGTCTAGCATCATGGGAAAGAGAAGAAGAAAAAGAAGAGAGGAAGTCAAGAGCTGTTGGCTACCATCATAAAGAGAGAGAGAGAGAGAGAGAGAGAGAGAGAAAAGAGGAAATGAGAGAATTTGAAGGGAATTCAAGAGAAAAACTTGTGTCTAACTTGTATTCATCAATTGAGGTAAGATTCATCATGTTCTTGCTTGATCTATTTCATTTCCATGGTTTAGTACATGCTAGTAAATTTTATGCCATGAGAGGAGGTGGAGAAAGATGATGGAGGAGAGAGGTGGTTGGAGTTTCTATGGTAGAAGCCTAAAGTTTTCATATTTTACATGAATGAGTTATGTTTGCTATTTTGTGATGAATTGGCCTATCTAAAAATATTATTTCTAGATGCATCTTTGAACACTTGAATTGAGAGCTATAATAGTAGTTTGAGCTTTAGTTTCACTCAAAAATATTGTATTTTTGAATTATAGTGAATTTTAGAAGTTGGATTATTACTGCTAAAATCTGTTACCCTGTTCTGCGACCCCTACCTTGACAGTAACATTCGACCAAGTTAGAGTAGTTAAAATGTTGTGAAATTTTTACTATATCTATTATAAATATGGATGAAAGTATTACCAAATTTTAGGTTATTTTGATATCATTTTTTTATGTTAAGAACAACTTAAAAATGAACCATCTGTAATTAAATTCTCGCTTCTACATTACTGTCCTGTTTTATTCAACTGTCATTTCTTATGATTATCTTCTTGAGAGAGAGAGAGAGAGAGAGGGGGGGGGGGGGGGGGGGGGGGGGGGGGTGGGGGGTGTGGGGTGTTGTCCCGTGTAATTGGGTGAGAAAGGGCAGAGGGAGTTTTCTTGCCAAACGACGGCATCGATATTAATTATTTTCGATACCGTGAAAAGAAAGAAACGAAAGAAATAAAGAAAAGTGGCCAAGGAAGCCTTTTTACCAGATGCCATTAACTCGTCCTCTTTTCTTTAATGTGCATGACAACCCACCACAGCCACTGCCCAGAGAATAGGAATCGATGAGGATTTTCGGAGATGCTAAAAGAAAACAATATATGTTGCAGAAGTTTCAGGAAATCATTTCTTCGAAACAATATATGCCGCGCGGTACGTGCAAAGGCGCATGACGAGAAGAGTTCCGTTGAGACATTCCAAAATGTTAAGGTCCAGCAAAGGCGGATTTAGGAGGGGATCAGTGGAGCAGTTACCTTACTGACTTGATAATTTTTATTATTTTTTTATAAAAAATTATATATATTTATTTAATTTTAAATTATAAATATATATTTTATCCTCACTAAAAATACTAACACTTATATTTGTACCTTTCTAAATTTACAACCATCTACATTAGTTCTCACTTAATACTACTAAACATTAGAAATATATATATCTATATATATTATATATGTATATCTATATGTATAGATATCATTAATACTTCATTATTTGACTAAATAATTAATACAATCTTAATTCTAAACTTTTTATTCAAATATTAAATTAAAATGCTCTTACCTATTTAATATTTTATTTATCTAACTATTATTTACTACTGATGATGCAGCTATCTCGCAGTGGTTTGCCCCCAAGTCCGGGATGAACTGTCCTCTTGCTAGCCAAGTGATCTCCTGCACTAAACCCAACGGTGTGATGGGAGCCAAAGGCCCTCCGGCGTTCAAGTTAGATTCAAAAGAGTTAGGGAGGAAAAATGTCTTAGATTTTGTCGTTGTGTATCGCGTACCTCTCTAAGGGGCTTCATCTTCCCCTTGTATGTTTGCATAGGAGTGGTAGGTAGCATCTCCACGTGGCGGCCTCTGGCTGCCAAGCCAGAGTGGTGTCGGAGCAGTGTCAGAGCACTCGAGAGGATCACCCCCACACTCCAAGGTGGCGTGTGTCAGAATGGTGTCGGAGGCGTGGCGATTATTGTAAGTACACGCCACACCCACGCCCCTGGTGCATGCCAGGGCAGCTGGTGTCAGAAGTGGGCCCTCCAGATACGGTCGAGCGCCGACCAAATCGGAGGGCGATTACGGGCATCTGTTCAGCTCAGGAAGGCGGAGACGAACGTCTTGGAGGTTTGGTCGGGCAACGACTGGGTGGCATGGGAAGGACTTCTAGTTGGGTCGGGAAACCCTCATCACCAGATGCCCCCAATTCATCTGGCCATCTGCTCGGGGTTAGAGGAATTCCACAGGACGACACGACCACGAAATACGAAACGTATTTATGGCGAGGGAGGCGCAATAATGACGGGAGCTGTCGCGTCGCTTCACCTGCCTCTACGTGGCAGCGGGGGATTGGTCGTCAGTAGTCGAAAAGATGCGTCGTTTTTCAGCCGTTGATGTCTCATCATCACAGGCCATCTGGGTCGTTGATTTCAAAGGTGTATGGAGAGTTTTGGGAGGCGATTGCCCCCATTTTCCTTTAGTGCCTTTTACCAAATACGCAAAGAGAGAAAATAGAAAACCTCCTTCGTCATGCTCGATGTCGCCTCCGTCGTCTCCGGCTAGTTAAAGGGTACCATTCCTCGAGTTGAGTCGCCGGCTTTCTTCGGAATTCGCCGCCGGTGCTTTGAACACGCAGTAAGCTTCGCCTTCTGGTTGTCTGTACTGGTTTATAACTCGTACGTGTCCGTTTTTTAGGGAAAGGGCCAGATTCCCTACCTTTCAAGGTTTGTTGACAAGCCGGAATTCTTAGAATCCGTCCTCGGAGATTTGTGTGAGTTGTTTAAGCCAGTATTTGATAGGATTGAGGGCTGTAGGCCCCTCGGGACCATGTCAAACCCGGAGGGGGTTAGTTCGGGCTCAGAAGGAACCGGTTCTAATGGGTACCGAGTCGAGAGGCGCTGGACCCAGGAAGAGGCCTCTGTGGGGGACTCCGGGGGGTCCCAAGGAGTTCCCAATTCAGGGGAGGCCGGGGCCGCTCACTCTGGAGTCGGGGAGGAACGGGACCAACTCGTTGAGGTTGCTGCCCGTGCCATGGAGGTCGGGCCGGGAGAGGGGGAGGAAGAGGATGACCCCGGATACGAGGCGATGAGGGTTTCCTCCTCTTTCGATAGGGAGAAGGTCGCTACCCTCCGGCGGGTATACTAGATCCCAAAGGGGGTAAGGTGTAGGGTCCCCAACCCTAGGGATCGGGCGTGTTCGCCTAAAGAGAGGGAGGTAATGATTTTTGAGGGCGCACTGGCTGGGGGTCTTCGTGTACCGTTCCCTCGGCCAGTTAGAGAGATTCTACAGAGGTTGCGCCTCTCCCCTGGACAACTCTCGCTGAACGCCTGGCGGAACATGGCAGATTGTATGATCCTTTGGCAGATCGTCCATGGGAGGGACGTGACGCCAGAGGAATTCTCATACTGCTACAGGCCGGCTGAGCGTGGGAAAGGATACTGGTACTTCTCTGGGAGTTCTGCCCATGGGAGACAGACTTCTCTGCTCGGATCCCCAGGCAATGGGGTTACCCGAGTAAGAAGGGTATGTTCTTTTTCCCGAGTCTCCCTCTTTTTCCTTTGTGCTAGTTGCCTATGCCACCTGTTCTGACTTAGGTGTGTTACGGGTGTTAGGTAAGGTTAAGCCCCTTCTGTCTACCGAGCACAAGGCGACCGTAGAGGCGATCAAGGAGTACGAGTTTCGGACCGCCAAAGACTTGGTAACTGTCGAGGCGCTCGCCCAATACCTCTTGGGGCCCGAACCGAGTAGAGAAGCCTTGGCTGCAGAACGTGAGAGGAGTGAGTACATTTTTGCTTCTGTTATGCCAGTCGTTTTCTGACACTTCTGGTTATTCTTTGCAGATCGCCAGTTTGTTACGGTTACTCAGGCCGATACCGCAGCGGTCCAGCCCGATCCCCCAGCAATTCAGCCAACTCCCGACCCGGTCGCGATGAGTTTTGACATCAACTATTTGGCCAGGAAGAGGGCGGCGGCGGCTGGGGCCTCAGGATCGAAGCGCTAGAAGACCGTCAAGGCCACTGAAGAGCTCCCCCCTCCCCCTCCTCCACCAAAGAAGGCGTCGCCCCAGAAGGGGAGGGGTCAGGTTTCTGTGGTCGTTAGACCTCCTCCAGGGTATACGGAGGGATCTCAGCCGAGACGCGAAGCGGTCGTTCCGGCAGACTCCCAGGCCTGTGCTAGTCTAGCAGCTTCTGCCCCGACAAACGTCATCGATAGCTTGGACACAACCTGGGAGAGGGCGGTAGAGGCGGTAAGGCCTTCGGATATCACGAGGTTGAGCAAGCATCCCAACTCGCGGCTGGTCAGGGACCCCAACCACGATCTGTTCAAGGTGAGCTTCTGCGCGGTTGTCATTCCGTTCTTCGTCGTCTTTCATGTAGTCTTCTAAGTTCTAACCACTCGGCTTTCAGTCTCTTGCCAGGGTCATGGCTCTGGGCCATCGCCTGGGGGGTTCGCAGAAAGCCCTCCAGGAGGAAAAAGCAGCCAGCTTGGCTCTCATCCAGGAGGTTCAGTAGCTGAAGGGCGATGTCTCGACTGCCCGTGCCGAGAGGGATTCTGCTCTGGAGGAGCTCCAGTCGGCTCGGGCCGACAACGAAAGGCTCGCGAGACAGGCCAACAAGCTACTGTTGAGCTTCTTGGCCGAGGAGGCCAAAAGGCACGAGCTGGAGAGGACAATAGTGGCCCACGGCGAGGAGCTCAAGAAGGTGACGGCCGAGTCCGTTCAGGAGTTCAAGAAAGGGGATGACTTCCAGGCCTTGTTGGAGCCCACTTTTCTCTTGGGCTTCGAGAAGGCTCGAAAGCAGGCGTCCAAGAAACATCCTGAGTTAGACTTCTCGGGTCTGGACCCCCTTGACGGAGTTGTGCCTGTGGACGGCCAGGACGCTGCCGACCAAGTGGTTGAAGAAGGGGCCCAAACGAATACTGGTGGAGAAGGCCAGGCCGCCGAGGCTCAGCTAGAAGCCACTGCGGGTGACCAGGTCGGGGAAGCTCAGAGCGCCGATGCTGAGGGACAAACTGTCGAGCACAACCAGGTGTGAATGCAGCTCGGGCCTCTTTGTTTTGTTTCACTAGTCGTCTTTCTACTTTTCTTTTGTTGTTTTTTTTTTTTTGTAAGGGGCGTTCTGCCTTTGTACATCTCATTGCATCAATGAAATTACATTTTGCTCTTATACTCTGTGCTTGCTATACTTTCTGAGCATTTGACTGGAGTAACTTATAGAATGCTTGTAAGCGCTCACGAGGACTTGACCGGCAACATATAACCGAACAGGTCCTACATCTGGATCTGCACGGCGCTTGGCCGAGTGGGTTTAATACTCTTTTCATGCAAAGCCGTGGCTCTGCTCGTCATTTGGCCGAGCAAGTTCGATTTCCATCCTATTGCCACTGAAGGCCGTCTGGATCAGCTCGGCGCTTGGCTGAGCAGATTCAACTTCTGTGCCATTGCCAATTAAGGCCCTTTGGCTGGGCTCGGCACTAGGCCGAGCAGATTCTATGCCATTGCCACTTAAGGCCCTCTGACTCTGCTCGGCATTAGGCCGAGCAAATTCAATTTCTGTGCCATTGCCATTTAAGGCCCTCTGGCTCTGCTCGGCACTAGGCCGAGCAGATTCTATGCCATTGCCACTTAAGGCCCTCTAGCTCTACTCAGTACTTGGGCGAGCACTATGTAGATTCTGCGCAAGTAAATAAATTCAAGGTCGATTCAAGTAAACAATTGCTGAACAGTCGCTTTTATTGATATTCTAGAGAATTACAAGTATAAGCCTTTCAAGAGTAGTACTTCCTTAGGTGCTCTGCATGCCACGGGTGTGGAAGCTCCTTGCCCTCTGAGTTCTTCAGCCTGTACGTCCCTTTTCTAGTACTGTTGATCACCTGGTAGGGTCCTTCCCAATTGGGTCCGAGCTTGCCCTCTCTGGGATCTTTGGTAGACTGGTTGACTCTCTTCAAAACAAGGTCTCCGGTCGCAAAGTCTTTTGGTCGAACTCTGGAATTGTGGTACTAGTGCATCTTCCGCTGGTAGGACGCCACTCTCATAACTTTCTACAGCCTCCTTTCCTCCGATAGATCCAAGTCCACATTCATAGCCTCGTCGTTGGTCACGGGGTCAAACTGCACTGTTCTGGCACTGAGGAGACCGATCTCTACTGGGATCACGGCTCCTGTGCCGAAGGTAAGCGAGAACGGCATCTGACCAGTGGACACTCTCTCCGTCGTTCTGTAGGCCCAGAGGATGTTATAGAGCTCTTCTGCCCACAAGCCCTTGGCCTTCTCCAACTTCGTCTTGAGGATCTTCAAAAGGGACTTGTTGGTGACTTCAACTTAGCCGTTCGCCTGAGGGTGCTCAGGGGACGAAGCATGGTGGCTTATCCCTAGGTCGGTGCATAATTTGTTGAACTGTCTACCCTCGAACTGCTTCCCATTGTTCGTGATGACAACCTTGGGGATTCCGAACCTGCACACAATATTCTGCCACAAAAACTTCTTCATCTTCTCCTCAGTAATTGTTGGTAGGGCCTCTGCCTCCGCCCACTTCGTGAAGTAGTCGATCGCCACCACTGCAAATTTTGTCTGTACTTTGCCGAGCAGCAATGGTCCCACAATATCAATCCCCCACTGGGCGAAGGGCCAAGGGGTCTGGATTGGGGTCAACTCTTGGGAGGGCTGTCTCGAGATGTTGGCAAACCGTTGGCACTTGTCACATTTCTTGACGAATTCTTGGGCATCTCTTTCCATGGTGGGCCAATAATAGGCCGTTCGCAATATCTTCTTGGCGAGGGACCGACCGCCAAAGTGGTTCCCACAGACCCCTTCGTGGACCTCCTGCATTATGTAGTCTGTTTCTTTCTGATTGGCGCAGTGGAGCAGCGGCATGGTGTGCCCCGTTTTGTAGAGTACTCCGCCCTGTATGAGGTACCTGCTCAAGCGGTACTGAATCCGCCTCGCCTCGTTCCAGTCCTCAGGCAGGGTTTCGCTCTCCAAGTAGTTCCTGATTTGGCTCATCCATGAGGATTCAGACTCAATCTGGTCGACTTCCGGGCTCTGGATGCTTGGTGAATCAAAGATCTCGAATGGGACGCTCGAGTCGGGCTCATCGAACGAGGCAATCCTGGCTAGCCGGTCTGCCCTCTCGTTCTGCAATCTCGGTACACGCTCCAGTAGTATCGTAGGGAATTTCCTGGCCAGGCTCTTCGCTACTTGGCAGTATTGTTTCATGTTGTCCTCTCTGGCCTCGTACTCACCCTGGACTTGTTCCACTACCAGTTGAGAGTCGCTCCGAACCACTATCTATTCAGCCCCCAATCGCCGAGCCATTCGGAGACCGGCAATGAGTGCTTCGTATTTGGCCACGTTGTTGGTCGCAGGGAACTTGAAGTGCAGAGCATATTCCATCTTATAGTTATCCGAGGTGACAAAGACCACGCCGGCACCGCCGGAATCATGAGTGGAAGAACCATCGACATTCAGGACCCAGTGACTGTCAGGTAGGTCGGCTTCAGGGGTGGCAGGGGGGGGGGGGGGGGGGGTTAGTGAATTCTGCAATGAAATCCGCAGCAGCCTACCTTTGATCGCTAGTCGGGGTCGGTAGTGGATGTTGAACTGGCTAATTTCAACGGACCATTTCACTAGGCGTCTCGACGTCTCCGGCTTGTGCAAAATGTTCTTCAGGGGCTGGTCGATGAGTACCACAATCGTGGGGGCTTGAAAGTAAGGCCTCATGCGTTGAGCTGCAGTCACCAGCGCAAGGGCCATGAGTTCCATCTTCAGGTACCGTTCCTCTACTCCACGCAAGGTTGGACTGGTGTAGTATACTGGCTTTTGGATTCCTCCTTCCTTTCGGATAAGAGCTGAGCTCACTGCTGTCACCGACATTGCCAAATAGAGAAACAATTCCTCCCCCGGGACGGTTCGGCTGAGCAACGGGACTGAGCTGAGATATTGTTTGAGTTAACCAAAGGTTACTTCACATTCCTCATTCCACTCGAACGCCTTGCGCAGGATTTTGAAGAACAGAAGACACTTGTCGGTGGACTGGGAGATAAATCTGTTCAGAGCCGCAACACGTCCCGCCAGTCGCTGAACATCCTTCGTCGTTCAAGGCACTTGCATGTCAATAATGGCTTAAATCTTTTCTGGGTTTGCCTCAATCCCCCTTTGTGAGACCATGAAGCCTAGGAATTTCACTAAGGCGACGCCAAAGGCACACTTGGCGGGGTTGAGCTTCATCCAATACATGCGGAGGGTTTGGAACGTCTCTTCAAGATCTCGCAGGTGGTTGGTGGCCTCCTTGCTCTTCACCAACATGTCGTCCACGTAAACCTCAACATTGCACCCGATCTGTGATTTGAACATAAGGTTGACCAGCCGTTGGTATGTTGCCCCTGCATTCTTTAATCCGAACGACATGACATTGTAGTAATAGAGCCCCCGGTCTGTAATAAAGGTCGTATGCTCCTGGTTGCGCTCCGCCATCCGGATCTGGTTATATCCTGAAAAAGCATCCATAAAGGTTAGCATTTCATACCCCGCAGTAGAGTCGAAGAGGAGGTCGATGGTCGGTAGTGGGAAACTGTCTTTAGGGCAGGCTTTGTTCAGGTCGGTGAAATCAACGCACATCCGCCACTTCCCATTGGACTTCCTTACCATGACAACGTTGGAGAGCCAAGTGGGGTAGTGCACTTCCCTGATGAACTTCACCTGCACCAGCTTCTCCGCTTCCTCAGCAACTGCATCATTCCTGTCCGGCACGAAGTTCCTTCGCTTTTACTTGACCGGCCTGGCCTCAGGGTTAATGTTCAAGTAGTGAGCTATTATCCGCGTGTCAATACAAGGGATGTCCTCATGAGACCAGGCGAACATGTCAGCGTTGTCCCTCAGGAACCTTCTCAGCTCTTGCTTCAGCTCTTCAGGCGCGGCAACCCCTGTCTTCACCGTTCTGTTCTGCTCTGGTTACCCGACTAGGACATCTTCCAATTCTTCTGCCGGTTCTCCCCTTCTGACTTCCTCCTCGTCTCTCAGCTCGAGCTCTTCGATGACCAAGGCTTCCTTGCTGGTTTCTCCTTTTAGGGAGGCCATGTAACACTCCCGTGCTTCCTTCTGGTCACCCCTTGTGCACCCAACCCCAGTGTCGGTCAGGAATTTAATTCGAAGATGATACGTAGAAGCGACCGCCTTGAACTGGTTCAGAGCGGTTCGGCCAATGATGGCGTTGTATGCGGAAGGGCAATCCACAACCAGAAAGTGCACCATTTTCATTGTCCGGTGTGGTTCTTCTCCAAGGGTGACTGGTAGGGCGATGGACCAGAGAGGGACCACCCGGTCTCTGGTGAAGCCGACCAGGGGACAGTTGACTGGTTTTAACTTCTCTTGGCCAATCTACATCTTGTCGAAGGCCCCCCGGAGTAGGATGTCTGCTGAACTCCCGCTGTCGACCAAGATTCTCCAAGTTTTGAAGTTGGAGATCACCGCCGAGATGACCAGGGGGTCGTTGTGTGGTTGGTGTAGCTCGGCGGCCTTTTCTTCAATGAACATGATCACGGGGCCTTCTGTCTTCGTGTTCTTACTGGCCGCCCCGACCAGCATTACTTCTGCTTCGGTCTGGATATCCCGGACATGTTTCTTCCTCGCCGAAGAGGACTCCCCTCCTCCAGCGAATCCTCCAACAATAACCCTTATCTTTCCAATGGGCTGGGTGGCTGGTTCTGTTCATGCTGGACTGCGTCGTTCCGCCCGTGTTCGGTCTCGACCATCCACATAATGGCTAAGCCTCCCCCGTTTGATCAGATCGTCGATCTGTTGTTTCAGGTCGATGCAGTCCTCCGTGTCGTGACCATGATCGCGGTGGAACCAGCAGTACCGCCTCTTGTTTCGCATACCCGATGGCATCTTCAAAGGCTCGGGCCATTTCAGGTCTAAATCGTCTCTGATCTCCATCAAGACATCCTTCAGCTTCGTTGTGAGAGGGGTGAACGTTCGATCGAGGCCGCGGTAGTGCTCGTGCCTCTCTTCTCCCCTGTTCCTCGCCCGGTGGCTAGTTCGGCTCGTCTTAGTCTCCCTCTCATCGTTCGAGGTGCCGCTCGACCTTTTCTTCTCCGATCGTGAGCCGCCCCCTTCATCATTATCTCGCCTCGCACTCATGGCATCCTCCGCATTCATATGCTTCTGAGCGCGGAGCATCAATTCTGCCATATCCTAGGGCGGTCTCTTCGATAGGGAGAAGAGGAGTTTCCTACTTCTTAGGCCGCTCATGAACGCCGTGACAGCCACCTTATCGTCCACGTCATCCAAAGCCAGAGTCTCTTGGTTGAACCTCCCCACATACTCCCGCAGTGTTTCCTCCTTCTTCTACCTCACAATCAACAAGTAGGCCGCAAGTCTCCTCTACCTCTGGGCTCCAATTTAGTGGCTCACGAAGAGCTTACTGAGTTCTTTGAAAGTGGAGACCGATGCAGGCTTGATTTTGTTGAACCATGTTCGTGTCGAACCCTTCAACGTGACGGGGAAAGCCCTACACATGATCTCATCTGGCACTGCTTGCAAATGCATGAACGCCCTGAACGTCTCCAAGTAGTCTACCGGGTCCTTGGATCCATCAAAAGCGTCCAAGGTCGGCATTTTAAACTTTAGGGGGAGCGGGTAATCCATCACGTTCTGCGTGAACGGGGAGGCCGTTCGACCAATAAGGGCGTCTACGGTGTTTGGAGCTTTGGCTTCCACAGCAGCCAAGACTCCTGCCATCTGGGCTTGCATGGCCTTCAATTGTTCGTCCCATGCATGGGAAGTCTCCGGTTTGTCGCCGACCATCTCCGTCCTCGACTAGGCAGCATGGCTCATTTTTTCTTCTTCAATGTGGGGCTCACAGTGGAGGAGGGGGTCCTCAACCCGTCCTCCGTTGCCATTTTCGTTGCCATTGGGGCGAATGGAAGGCTCCTTGTCAACCTCCTGCTCCTCTCGTTCCCCTGCTGGGGGGTTGGGGCCCAGTGGGATCTCTACTAGAAGAGCTGGGTTTCGTTGAAGCAACTCTGCATTTTGACGGACCAGCTGCTGCATGCTGGCCATTATGTTGGCCACCGTCTTCTCCAAGGCGGCTATCTTTTCTGCACTAGTGTCGGCCATCGAAGTTCCTTCAGGGAGGGTGCTAATCCCAGACCTGGTCAAGACCATGAAATGCCACAAGAGAAGTCGGTTCCCACATTCGACGCCAGCTGATGATGCAGCTATCTCGCAATGGTTTGCCCCCAAGTTCGGGATGAACTGCCCTTTTGCCGGCCAAGTGATCTCCTGCACTAAACCCACCGGTGTGATGGGAGCCAAAGGCCCTCCGGTGTTCAAGTTAGATTCAAAAGAGTTAGGGAGGAAAAATGTCTTAGATTTTGTGGTTGTGTATCGCGTACTGATTACACGGTAAAAGTGTAATTATTGGCCTCTAATTCGCACTTTGTTAGAGTTAAATTATTGTTAATTTTCTTATTTTAGTTAGATATTTGTTTGAGTATGTTTTGTATGTGTTTTGTAGGTTATATAAGCTAATAAAGGTGAAAAGAAATCAAGAATAATCAAAGCGAGGTCAAGGCGAATATTTTGTTCATGAAAATTCAGACCTGTCTCGGTATTTTAGCCATAACTTTTCACTCCGATATCCGATTGAGCTGATTTTTGCGTCATTGGAAAGAAGACTTCAAGCTCTACAACTTTGTGTCTAATGTACATCGGCTGAATCGAACTCTAGAGTGGCCAAATCAAGTTTCGAAGTTTCTGCGACTGAACAGTGTGAATAGTACCCGTCCGAACGGGTACTATTCACCGTTCGGACGGTTACTGTTCATGAACAGTACCAGTCCGAACGGTGAACAGTACCGTTCGGACGGTTACTGTTCACCGTCCGAACGGACTTCAAACGGGCGTCGAACGGACCGTCCGGACGGTATTCGGACGGTTACTGTTCATCCAGATTGTGTTTTTTGCGTCCGAAGCTGCGTTTTTTAGGGTTTTTTTTGTATAGTTTTTGGATAGTTAGGGTTTTTTTAGAGCAAGGGGGCGGCGGGAGAGCCTCTTCAAGGTTAGATTTTTCTATTTTTCTTCATTTTTAGCTTAGATTTAGCTTTGTAATTGTAGTATAATGTAGAAACTTGTAATTTTCTTCATTGTATTGTATTTTCTTTCACTTTCTTGCACTTTTTTTTATTTTTTCTTGTATCCAAACACTCTTAATTTTCATGTAAATTTTAGATTAAATCTCTACATGCTTTGTTTTCATTTTTCATGCTTTTATTATGAGTTTAATTAGCTAGTTTTTACATTGGGTTTAAATGTGAAAATCACCCAAATAATCCAAGGAATTCAATTGGAGGTATCTCATGGATTAATTGCCATATTTTCTTAGAATTCAAATTTCTAGTAATTAGGTGTGAAATTTTAGAAAACTTAGATTATTGACTAAATTTGGGGATTTTCATCACCCAAATCAATGGTATTAATTTAGGACTCTTGATTAGAAAAATACTCCACAATTGCTAGAAATTCATTCCCAACAATTGATTGAAGATGTCTTAGAAAACCTAGGTTATTGACTATGTTTGGCTAATCAATGCACAAACCACAAATTTGGTATTGACTAAGTTGAATCGATGGTATTAACCTTTGATTCCCCATCGAACATGTATCTAATTTCAATTGCTTGAGAATAATTGGTTTTCAAAGCTAAATTCTCCGAATCAAACACACTTAAATGTTGTGTTTGATTTGAGTTATAAACCCCATTGGAAACCTTAGATGAAATTGAGTGGTTGGATCATTTAAGCCCAATTCCCCTTTAATTGCTTTAATTCTATTTTCATTTTGCTTTACTTTAATTGTCTAGTGTTAATTGTTTTTTTATTTTCATTACAATAGGTTAGTAATTCAAAACCACCATCAAAACCCAAAAGATTTTCGGTCTTTTTATTTTCTTTTTTTATTTTAGATCTAATTCCCCACATAATTGCAATCCAATCCTAGGTTAGGTTAGTGTGAGTTGAGTGCTAGAGCCTATATTTGGCTAGGTCCCTTGGGAGAGAACGATACCGGATTACCGGTTTATACTTCATTGCGATCCCCGTACTCTAACTCCAATTTGTAGGAAACCGCATACGGAGGCGAGTCACGTACCTCTTTAAGGGGCTTTATCTTCCCCTTGTATGTTTGTATAGAAGTGGTAGGTGGCTTCTCCACGTGGCGGCCTCTGGCTGGCGAGTCAAAGTGGTGTCAGAGTAGTATCAAAGCACTCGAGAGGATCACCCCCACACTCCAAGGTGGCGTGTGTCAAAATGGCATCGGAGGCGTGGCGATTGTTGTAAGTACACGCCACACCCACGCCCCTGGTGCATGCCAGGGCAACCGGTGTCAGAAGTGGGCCCTCCAAACACGGTCGGGCGCTGACCAGATCGGAGGACGATTACGGGCGTCCGTTCAGCTCGGGAAGGTGGGGACGAACGTCTTGGAGGTCTGGTCAGGCAACGACCGAGTGGCATGGGAAGGACTTTTGGTCGGGTCGGGAAACCCTCATCACCAACTACTATTTTAAAATGTCAAAAATTGACCAAAATTCCAAAACCTTTTATATCTATCTACCATTTTATTCGTATCCATAGATATTTAGTTACTTAAATCCCAAAACTTTTTCTCGAAATTTCGAACCTTAGCCAAGTAAATCAGAGTTAAGATTTTTCATAGCGGCTTAAATTTTTGTATACAACTTTTGTACAAAGGCGATGCCTCCTTTTCGGTGTCTTTAATATAATTTTCTATTTATTTATCAAATAAAAAATATTATTAATTAAAAAATAATTTCTTGTACGATTCTATATAAGTTTCACCCCTACTGAATAAAAATTTTGAATCAACCCTGGGTCAAGCCGCATTGACTCATACAAGGCATCGATATCTCCTGCTAGAATAGAATTCATCAAGTTTTGCTCCATTCATCAGGATGATTTCAAATTGCTAAAATACTTGCATGATTGACAGAGGGATACTCTTTTTAGTAAGTAGCACTAGCTAGCATACAATAGATAATAGATATTATACTTATTTAGGGCCGTTTGGTTGAATTTTTTTCAAATTTTTTTGGCTCAGTTTTTTTTGTTTAAAAAAATTAAAATTTTGAATTTTTTTGCTTATTTTTTTCTACTTATCTTATCTTAAAAAGCAAAAAAAAACTAAAAAAAATATAACTTTTTGACTTATAAGTTATAATAATAAAATTTTAAAAAATTATACCAAATGAGCCCTTAATAAATGAGTTGGATGGGGACAGGGCCAATTTTATTGAGATAATTAAAATTCACGAATATAATTTGACCCTTTTAAATTATAAAATAAAAGACTGGTGGTGGGAGTAGCAGTGAGCGAGTGGAGGGCGGCGAAGTTTGTGATGGCGATGGTGGTAGAAGAAGAACCAACGACTTCTTCTAAAAGTAAAAACAAAAAGTGAACCTACGCAACCCTAATATTTGATATATATTAGACGTTTTCATGGACAGATTTATGCATTATAATGATTAAAGTTAGACGAATTTATGGACATAAATTGTGTTTATTAACAAATTCACTCTAATATTATATATATATATATATCTAAAGAGAATTAAAAAAGGAAAAAAAAGTAAAAGAGCAAGGCTACGTTTACTTTGGGATAAATTATATATATATAATCGTGGCACAAACTTTAAAGAGAAATGATGACGTAAATTGAACGAGTGGTCAAAAAAAAAATAAAAAAATTGGACCGATGGTCAAAAACAAATTTCAAGAAATTGTATTTGTGGTAAAAAAAAAAAACAAGTTAAAAGGCTTTGAATGAAATAAATTTAATGGGGAAATTCCATATAGGTCAATGGTGATGTTTGACTAGTTGTCAAAAAAAAAAAAAGTAAATGAAAAAAAAATCAAGTAAAGAAAAGTAATGCACCACGCCACCACATGGTTGCTAATTCACAAAGCGTAAATCTAATGTGAACATAGTACAAAGATATTACGAAAAATAAAAAGGTTAAGTGATATAAGATTGAATAATATATTTATAAAAAAATTTAATTAACAATCTTAGTAGCAATATAAAGTATTAGAATAGTTTTCATAACAAATTAAATTAAATTAAATACTAATGTTGTATAATAGATATAAAAACTTATTAGAATGATAATTTATTATTGTATACTTTGTTAATCTATATCATACCTCACAACCACCAATTGAAATAATGACATATATTTTATGGAAAGTTCCGTATATCCGATGTTTAGAATTTTAGATTACACGGTGGAAATAGGAAGTAGTGGATGTGTTGCATTCCAACCAAGTTTAATTTTTTCTGTTAGATATATGTTTACTACCACAAAACTCACCTATATTTTAGCATATTCAATAGGCAACAAATGGAATCAAAATAAAACGTAAATAAGATTTTTTTTTTTTCTAGCATTAAAGCATAATATACTTATAAGTTCTAATGGAGCCATAAGGGTGCACTGCACGTAACAGTTAGGGGTGTAAAACAAATCTAAAACAAATTTAACTACTCGAGCTTGACTAACTAAAAGCTTGTTCGTTATCGGTTCGCTTTGTAAACATACTAAAGTCGAACATATTTTGAAACTCATAATTTAATAAGCTCGGCTTGAACTATGCTCAGAGAGAATATATGCACTTTAAAACTGTATAAAAAGTAAAGTTATTTGAGTTTGGCACATGATCAGTTCAATTGAAACTTTGTTTGAGACCGGCTAAAAATACAAACAAGCGAAGCTTAAGCACTTCAAAGCATGTTAAGTTTTTTTCAAGTCAAGTTAATCTAAACAATTTACTATTCAACTCGATTCAACTTGTTTACAACTCCAATTACAATAATCAATAACTAAGCTTGCTCTCTCTTCAATTTATAAACAATCGGCATAATTATTGTTCCTAATATGCAAAGAATTTTCAAACATAATTTTTTTTACATAATTTCTATGGAGAATGACATGGTTGTAGTCTTTTCATTTTATACTAAAACACCTACTATTACGGCTTATAATTTTAAAAATGTCTCATAGTGTTCTACATAAAATTTCTATAAGAAAGTAATTTTCTGAAAAATACTTCTCACTCTTTTCTTCCTTCCCTTTCATCCAAAAGAAAGATACGCTAGGACCAACTTTCACAAACGGGCCGCGTCTTTGGATTGTCCTGCTCAACTTAGTAGGCCGGATCGGGTAACTTCCGACCCACTAACCCATCCCCAACTCCACTTATGCCAGTCTTCAACTCTGTCCGTCCCACTCTCTCTCTCTCTCTCTCTCTCTCTATCTGTCTCTCTACGGAGCAGCTATGGAAGTCGCCACCATGGCTTCGCATTTCTTCCCCACCACCACGCGCATGTTATCCTCATCCAAGAGCTCACGTACTGCGGTTCCGAACCGAACCCTAACTTTCTCCTCTTCTAGAGCCTCTCTCTCCACCAGTTTCGTCTCTCCGTACGTTGGCGGCAGCGTCACCGGAGAATTCTCCGGCCAGAAGATCCGGCCCGAATCTCTCAACCCATATTCGTCGCCTTTTTCGGGCTCTCATGCTAAAAGAGGCGTCGTCACCATGGTACTGTTCCGAACACCTTAATTTGTTTCGCATGCGCCTTCTTTCTTATCTAGGGTTTGCAATTTGTTTTATCTTTGTTGATATATGCATAGTATATTTGTATGTATATGTGAATTTTTGGTGAGAGAAGGAGAGTATTGACTGCTGAGAGTCATAGCGGTTTGAGTTGGTTAGTTAACTAGAGCAATGTGTATTTTTAAAATTGAGGTTTGGAATACAAGCTGATTGTATGATGAGGTATTGAGTTTGAATGTGTTTTGAGAGATTCGCTTTATTTAGTTGCTGGAGCAGCTGGACAATCAACTCCATCCTAAAATGGATGATATATATATATGTATATCATTTGATGCATTAGAAATTTAATTTAGTAGGAAATATGAAAGAAATGAAGCACTTGGATAGGAGCTAAAGATTTTAAAAGCACTATTATTTTGGGTGACACCTCTCCTTACTGCTGCAGTGTATTACAGAAACAGTTGCTCAAGTTATAACCACTGCATATTAGATGTGTGATACTGAATAACTTTTAATTATACCTAAGGATCTGGCTAGTTCAAGATGCCAAAGTTGTGGAAAAGAACTCTGGAGTCTAGAAAGAAGTTGAAGCAGCTATGTTTGAAATATGTCCTTATTCAGGAAGGAAGATTTCCCCTCTTACTTAATGAAAAATAATTCAGGAACAAAATCCCCAGTAGCATATCTTGAGTTGGTGATCCCAATTTATCTTTCATCTCCAATGAATATGGGAAATTAGAGTGCCCTTTTAAGAATATTCATTCATTTAAGAGATGTCTGCTATTATGTGAATATGAAGGTTGGTTATCATATATATGTTGCCCATTTTCATGAAAAATACCTTTTTTTTTCCCTTTAATTATGTTTGCTCGTCTTCTACTTTCTTATATATTGTTTTCCATACTTCTGTTAACAGGTAATTCCCTTTTCAAGGGGAAGTGCATGGGAGCAGCCTCCTCCAGATTTAGCATCTTATTTATATAAGAATCGGATTGTTTACTTGGGCATGTCTCTTGTTCCATCTGTCACCGAGTTGATACTAGCAGAATTTCTTTACCTTCAGTATGAGGACGAAGAGAAGCCAATTTACCTTTACGTAAACTCCACTGGGACAACAAAGGTAAAAATTGTTACATATTTACATACATTGTCCAGATTGTTTCATAAATTTCCCTCATAGGTCTTGAAATGTATGATCTCAAAATCTAGATATCACTTAATCTCAAGTAACATGGTGCACAGTTTTTTAAATTCTTATGTTGGTGCAATCACCTTACATAGGTAAGGAACATGTTTAGTTTTTCAAGATTGGTGCCTAGATACCTGTTGACCATGTACCTGCCTGCTGTATTTATAAGACTACTGATAAGGGGGGTAGCTTTTTCTCTGCTAATAGGAAACAAAATTCGGTAAGCTCAATATCCATGATGCCAACCAGGAGCAGTATATATAATCTTCCTTTTCAGAGTAAATTTGGTCACCTAGGACATGGACATTTCCCAGGGGATTAAGAAACTGTTGTAGGTTTATGATAAGATCATTTACTTACAACGGAATAGTGTCAAACTTAAAGTGTATTGAAAATATTGGAAATTTATAAAAGCACAAATCTGAAACACCACTGTGACATTGGCTGTTTCCTTAGGATTAATCGTAGATCTTAGTGACATAGAATACTGAAAAAATTATAAGGGAATTCAATTTTCCAGAAACTAAATGCTTGATTTGTATAATCTTTAGAAACAGTTTTTTGTCTTGTAAGTTTAAAAAAAAAAAAAAAAAAAAAGAGAGAAACATATTAAAAATGAGTTTGGTTTGTTTCAATTGGTGTTTTTAACTCATTCTTTCAAGAATGAGTTAAAAAAAAATTGCCATATTTCCCGATGTTACTTATTTATAAACAGATCAGAAATTATTTTGGTTTGTTTCAATTGACGTGCTCAAAGTTTTGTTGAGTTTAAAAAAAGGACATGTTTCCAGAAAACCATATTGATTTTTTTGTTTCTTCTTTTATTTATTCTTTTCCAAGTCAAAAAATCTAAACTAAAAGCAAAAAAAGTGTGTTCTAAAATTTTTTAGTGTTCTTGGAAGACATGTTTCAAGGGACTCTTTCTCAAAACTATCCCAAATGAGCCCTTGAATTTTCCCCAATATAAAATTGATTTGTCTTGGAAAAAGCTTCCATTCAAAATAAGCTTCTTGAAAAGTCAAATGTTCTGGTGAATTTTATTATGTGTTTGTTTTTTGAAAATTTTCTTTCAACAGTTGAAACAGTCTACTCTTTTGCCACTAGTTAGATGGGGAAATACCAATAATTACCATAACACAATTATGTAAGATATTTCTCAGATTTAAGCTATAGAACTTTATTGCTGGCTGATACGTTGCAATAGTTAAGCTGAAAGGCTGGGGAAAACTAAAGCAATATGCTTGCAGGTGCAGCATGAAAGAGGACAATAGTAAGAAAAGATAAAATTATGTCATGCTATCATCGTCCTCTTCTTAGAACTTCTCTTTTTGTTGCTGGACAAAATACATTTCCATGTCTTGATATCATTAGATGGAGAGTTTTTCATTTGGTTTTATGTGAAGGAGATCCATAGATTTTCAATATTATGAATCTTGCTTTGATATAATTTTACACTTTTTCCAGGGTGGTGAAAAGTTAGGTTATGAGACAGAGGCATTTGCTATTTATGATGTCATGAGGTTAAAATCTTTATCCTTTTCATTAGTATGTGATTGTTTTAGCTTATTTTATCAATCAGATCATTCTTGCATTATGAAACCACAGAATACTGATTGTGTACATAGTTTTCTGGACAAAAATGCTTTGGGTTAACTCTTTCTGCATGGATGAGATATAATTCTCTTTGAAGATAAAATGGCTTTGGCTCTCCAACCCATCAGATCTCTGACTCTGCCAAGATTGAACACTCATAAATCATCCCAAAAAGATCCAGCATAGAGCCCATTTCCCAATCTTGCAACATGCTCAAGGGTAAAGGATAATGGCTCTCCAACTTAGCTCCTCTGTCCGTAGCCATTCCATTAAGTAAATGAATATAATCGGGGTGGGGGCGGGACAGGGCAGGGCAGTTCACCACGCAACCGATCCCCTCTGACCCCGAACAGTTTTTGATGCTTCGCTCCCAAACTTGCCCATAAAGCGATTAAGCCTCCAGCAAAACCATCCTATTAGGGTCAAATTGGTGCAGGAACCCTGGTAGCCACTTTATTTTGCCATCCTTAATAATGCTCAACACGAGCATCAAAATTCTAAAGACAATTGATGGATCCCTATATCTGAATCTTTGATGGGCAGCACTTCTGGAAAATAATGGCATGCATTTTGTGCCTCCATTTAGTTTTAACCAAAAGTTTGAAATTATCTTAATAACAAGTGAAAAGTTAAAATTGGTAGCTTAAAGGCTGCAATAATTGGAGCTTGGTGTGGATTAGAGAGAGAGGAAAATACCAAAGTATTCTGTCATGGGTTTAAATTTTATACTTGTTTTTTTGCCCAAAATTTACTGTTCCAGGTCATACAGACCAATAAATTGAAGACGTAGAAATTATATGCAGAACCTAGAATTGTTAAACAGAACAATTCTAGGCAAGACTTTGTACATTCCTCTGGTGCAGTATAAAGCAAGACTTTGTATATACCTCTGGTGCAGTATAAGTCACTAATTTTCCCTATCAGCATACGAGGGGTGTGAGCCATTCTGTGCATTTAACAGATTTGCATGAACTGCTTTTAAGTGACTGGTTTTAGTAATATACACAATTTATTTGAACTTTTGTAATATGTTTTGTGATGCTAAATTTATGTTGGTGGAGGAGGCTATGCATGGATCTATCTGCAGTTTTTTTTTCAGCAGAGTTTTCTTTTGACATTATATGAAATTGACAATTTTCATCAACCACAGGTATGTTAAACCACCAATCTTTACACTCTGTGTTGGCAATGCTTGGGGAGAAGCAGCCTTACTTTTGGCTGCTGGTTCAAAAGGAAATCGTTCTGCATTGCCCTCATCAACCATTATGATAAAGCAGGTATATTCCGAGCCTTTGCTCTCTGTTGTCCTTAGCAATTGTGTATTCTTGGAGCTCTTGCATGTCAAGGATGACTGTTATTATACTATCTAAGACATGATTAGATTATAACATCAAACTTTTTTGGTCCTTTTGGGTATGTATTTGCAGCCAATTGCGAGGTTTCAAGGCCAAGCTACAGATGTGGAGCTTGCACGGAAGGAAGTAAAGAACGTGAAGACAGAATTGGTAATGTTAACAAGTACTTAAGTTGCACATTTTCTCCTCCCCTTGGTCCATTCTTCCAGATCCATAGGAACACAAGTGCTGTATTATGTGTTCTGGGTGTACGTATGTGACAAAGAGAACTTTGTTTCTATGTTTCTGTGAGATTTATTTATTTTTGATAAGTAGAGATTTGTCTAATTAATTATATTTCCATATATGACAGACCATCCATTTCCTGACCAACTGCTACTGTTGGAAATAAGCAATGTTTAACCAGACAAACTTCAGAGCCTCAGTTTTGTGGCAGGGAAGGATTTCCAATTATGGCAGGATAGTAGGAGCCTATTTCTTTAGCCATACAACCCATAATTTTCTTACAGACACACGCCTAATGGAAATTTGGGTGTATGAAAGGGATTAATGACGGCAAGCGGAAAGTTCCGACGGAAAGTTCTGAAAATGTATTTCTTCTGTGCTGGGAAATGGGTAGGAAAATGTATTCCTTCTGTGCTGGGAAATGGGTAGAGAATTAAATTACAGCTTGGCAGTTGGTATAAGCATTTAGATTGTGATGGAGGATTTACTAGCAAGCACGGACACTCCGCCGAAGGTCCCCCCATATGCGCGTCGGACACCTCTAAGGACACAAACAGGCGTCGGACACGTGTCCGACACGCTATCAGACGTGTCCAATTTTTTTTTTTTCTTTTGCGGACACGGCTTGGACACGCGTGTCTAATTTTAGACACTTCGTGGACACAGCGGGGGCTCTACTTCAAAATTTGAAAATAAAAGATGGGGTACATTTTGTAATTTTAAAAACTTGAATCTAAAAAATAAAAAAAGACAAAAAGGTTCAATTCAGTCGATCAAACCAAATAGAGATAGAGAGAGAGAAGAGAGACTTTCTTATTTCTACTGATGATTTTTGGTTCCATTTTATCTTGGTTCAATATTTTGCTAAATGATATCTTGGTTTACTTTATAAATTATGATCTTTTATCATATTTGATAGAATGAGATGTTGATAATTAAGTTATGGAAGACATGGTTCTTTAATTTTAATTAGTGTTATTTTGTATTTTTTTTTATTAGCTTTGAATAATATATTTATATATATGGCATATAAAAAATATATAAAATCATATATTTTTTCCGTGTCTCTGCCGTGTCGTGTCTTGTATTTTTGAAAATCGCCGTATCTACGCATCCGTGTCGTGTCGTGTCTGTGTCGGTGCTTCTTAGAGGATTTATAAGGTGGGAGGCAACCAAGATAGTTTTAGTGTCAATTAGTTCTTTAGTTGTGATCAATAAGATAGTTTTGTTACTTGTTAGGGCTTCCATTGTTTGATAATGTTATCATGTTTTAGGAATATAACGATCCCCTCCCCCCCCCAAACCACCACCACAAATCCAAAAAAAAGGGAAAAAGAAACTCCCTCTTCTTTCCTTGTTGGTACTCCATAATTCATTTCTCAAAAGTAACATAATTACAAACAAAAATGAAGACTTAAAGCTGTATTAGTATTACCACTTGTCAGATGTTTCATATTACCACTTGTCGGATGTTTCATATTTGAAAATGTTGCTCTCACTTACTATTCTTTCTTCACGTTGAAGGTTAAACTCTATTCAAGGCATATAGGAAAACCACCTGAGCAGATTGAAGCAGACATTAGGCGTCCAAAGTACTTTAGTCCAAGTGAAGCAGTTGAATACGGCATTATTGATAAGGTGCCTTCCAGTAAAAAAGAGTGACTTTGTTTTCTATCTGACTTTCGGGTATTGTGTAAATTAAATTTTCTCTTAATTTTGTGCAGGTTCTTTACAATGAGAGGAGCAGGGAAGATAGAGGAGTTGTTTCTGACCTGAAAAAAGCACAACTTATTTAATTGTATCTAAAATTGGAACATGATTGAAAAGAATGTCCAGGTAAAATCCTGATTGCTTCCCATCATTGCCTAGTGGATTATTTGACATTTCATTACTTTCATGTATGATTTTGAGGATTCTTCCAAATAGGTCCGCAGTAACAATCAGTACCCCTTTTACGGGCAATTACTCAGGAAGAATATCCTTCTTTCCAGTGGCGGCATTTATTGTTAGTTCTGCTATGCTGTTAGGAAAACTAATGGCAGTTGTACTTAAATTAGTGTTGGCAACTTGGGACCACAAAATCTCTCCAAATTCATGGGCCAGTGTTGTAATTACAGTTTTATCATTAGGAGTTCAAATATTGGGCCAGAGCAGACCACGTGGGAGAAGGGTTTTTCTTCTTTCTTTTGTTTTTCTTTTCCTTTACTCCTCCCCACTCTTTTCTGGGTGTTTGGGTTTGGGGGAGGGGTTCATGTTTTTCATAAGGGATTGATGGAAGCATTTTGTTTATGAATGAATTGTGAAAGTTATGGTTTGTTGATGAACAGTTCTTTGCACAAATGGAACTGAAACTTTTGCATGTTGTCATCTTTCCTGTGATTGCTCACCAGTCTCAACAATTTGTTTCTTCCCATTTACAACTCACAATTGCAGCTGTTACTACTTTGGACTGATCCATTAGTATAGGGTGGGATTCTAGAAGGGTAATTGCTTGTTCTTTTCTGGGGCACTACACCTTCATAATTATTCAGTGCTGCTGGAACGCTCACATGTCCGTGCTCCTTCACTCACACGGGGTGGTGCCTCCACTTGGGCTATTAAGAGTAACAGGGGTCACACCATCACGTGAGTGGTGGAGTAAGGAAGATTAGGTATTCCAGTAGCATTGAATAATTTTTCCACTATTGTTGCTACTCTCTCCAACAATTTAAGCAAAATGACATCTTGAAAGGAATGGGGGAGCCGATTTGATTTGTTTATGGTATTTTGCTCTACACCTTGCACCTGCTTTTTGATAGCCGGGGTTGAAATAGAGTGTGATTGAGGAGAGGCTTTGTTGTTTGGTAGTAAGGTTACTTTTTTTTTATGTAGACTAGTTTTAATTCCATCCCCCACTACTATAGCTTACGATCCTCTCCTAGTCATCCCACCTTCGCGAAGATTACAGCGAGTCAGTTTTGGAAGTATGAATCATACACATGCTTGGTCCCCAATTCAAACAGTGTGTTGATCATATTCTTAAGTACTCTCTCTCTCTCTCTCTGTGGATGGGCACCCAAGGTGCACTTCACTATGGTGAAGTGCTAGTTTTTTTATAGAAATATTTAGTTGAATTTTAATTCAGGCTTGCCGGTTGAACGCAGACCCAATAATAAAGTTAGGCTTGGGCTTGGGATGAAGAGTGTAGGCCCAATATCAGGCCGGCCTCGGCTTGGGCCAGCACACCATGTGGACGGAGAAAAGCAAGACAAACACTAACGCTACCATGGTAGCTTAGTGCCGTAAGCCTTTAATCATAATGAGAAGTCAGAGTTCAATTCCTTAACATGTTCAAGTGGTTAAGTTATTTGATATATGCAAACAAAATTAATTATATGTACATATCCATATAAATTCGAGCCGGGGCGGACTACAAATCTTAATTCTAAGCCCAGCCCAAAAAATAATCAAGCCTAAAAATTCGGTCTGACATTTGAATCCCCAAGTCCTACGGCCGGCTTGGTGGGCCAATATCCACCTTAGTACAGTGTACAATTTAGCTTAATACCATCGGCTATTCACAACAATGATTGGGAAGATAAGCAATAAAAAGATCCTCTACCAAGTCAAAATAATCGTACAAATTTTAAAATTTCTTAAATTAACATTTGGATCTCATTTATCAAGAGGTTGCCCTAATGCAAATGTTCTTATATAGACTTAAACTTGAACTGTTTTGACTGCCTTCAGTGCATTACAGGCCTTAGTGCCTAATTAACCAAACATGACATAGGTAGGTTAATACCTGTAATTAATTAATAATCCATGGGCTATAGCTTTTGGTTTCTTACCCAGACACATCAACCCCAAATGTTGATTGGGATATAGATTTTGAATACTACCCATGCCATGAGGAGATTAATATCAAATTATAAATCTAAAACAATTGATTAGATTAGACTTCATTCTGTGTTGATGGAAGCCAACATCAATGAAAGAAATGTGCTTAATACTAGATATTTGGGTAGTATTAAGTTAAACAATGATTACATAAAACCTGCATATAACAAAGATTCCAGTCTAAAAGAAAGGGGGGGAAAAAAAAAAAAAAAAACAGATCTTGTAAAGTGCCATTCCAGTGTTATAGGAAGGCAATCCACTTTCAATACTATTTCCAGAACATATCAAAATGCAACCTCCAAATGGGGCCTACAGAGAAAGTAGGTAGGAAAAATCATATTACACAACATTAGTTGAATTAATAAAAAGGAAAAGGGCCAAAGAAAGAGAAGACCCAAGAAGATACTGTTCAAAAGGGGAACAACAATTCTGAGTTGGAAGTAAAAATATACAAGGTGTAGAATCCTCTGCAATGGTAGCACTTCCAACTTAGCATCAAAGTATACTTGGTGGACTCTTGGGGTCTTTTCACATGAAATGAAAAACCAAACTAGTACCCAAAGCACAACCACGAAAGCAGAATACTTGAATAGAATTTGCATGTCCTACAAACAATGAAGGGCAAAAAAAATGAAACAGAAGTTAGGCAAGGCTCATTTTTCAGAGACTCCCACTGCTCGTTGTTAATGTGTAAAATATATGCAAATGTATAATATGAAATGAACGTAAGAGATCACTAAAAGTGCCTGTCTGTCTGTTCACATCTTTAATCTAGTTCCTAAACCCCCTTCCCAAACTTGGACTCCCTAGTCCCTTAGCAGAAGAAGAAAACAGGTGGAAATTCTCTCATCCTGCTCTCTTGACCTCAACTATAAATATGGGATTTCGTATGTGAACTTCACGTCAAAATCTTCCCCTTATTCACTATCTTCTGAGACTATATCATAGTGTTGGAAATTTGTACTTGACTAGGCAATGGGTTTTGCACCTAAAATCTACTGCTCTCTTCTTCATGTCATCGTGCTTTTGCCCTTACTTTGTAACTTCAAGGACACTCATGTGACAACCTATTATGGTAGCCCTGATGGCGGGACTCCAAGTAAGTGTCTTCTCCCCTATATACATCTATGGTTACATCATACATGTCTATATGTGTGTATCAAATGATGTACATTTCTACATCAATAATTTAGATAACAATGATGAATACGGGTGTAATGTCCTTAACCTAGCTGGGGCTTGTGAGTTTGATGGCTGCGATCTCTAGGCTATACGGGAATGCTGTGGTGCATGATATGTGGTGATTCAGCTTCAAAGCTATCTAAATAGTCATTTGAGTTTGAAAGTAACTAAGAATAAAGTGATGAACACTTCTTGAGGGTATTGGGAGAATCTGAATAAGTGTTGTCAAGTTTCCAAGTAAAATTGGAAATAGAACAAAGAAATATTGACAGTCAGTCTTGGACAATGTTAAAAAGCAGCAACTTAAAACTATACTGTTTGAGCAGGCAAGAAATTGGCACCCAGTGGAAGCCATCTATTAAGAAGTACAATCTCCTTTTCTTTTGTGTCGACAATGATGGTTATTTGTTACAAATACAACAGCTTAGGTGCAAGATGCCACAATTTTGTACTAATTATAGAGTGAAGGTGGCGGTGACAGACTACGGTAAAGAGGACAGGACACGACTTCATTCTAAGCACTCGCGCCTCCTCAAGATTGGCTCGTCCCAACACAGCCTCGGAGTTGTTTGCTTATGGTGTGGTCGACATTGAGTACAGAGGTTTCCTGACTCCCTAGCCATAATCATCTTGTACCAAGCTGGCCAAAAATGACATCCCTGCTGTTAAATTGTGGCAGGTCCACTAAACGAATATAGTGAACTTGGTATTATAAGCAATTCTATAGGTATCATTTTAGCTAGACTGGTCGGTTCGTCTTTATATATTTCATTCTTGCTGCAGGCGGATTGCCAGCAATGGAGGAGCATGTGAAAGGCCTATGGTAGGTTGACGTTAACTTACAAGATCCAAGTGAGTGGCAAGGCAGGGCTAAAGTGGGTGCAGCTGAGTGTTGCGATTCCTAAGGAATGGGAGGCAGGGGCTGCTTATGAAACCGCCATTAGCTTCCATGAGCCCTATAAAATCCCAATCCAGATATCTACATATATCTAAATAACTGAAGAGTATGAACTGCTTATTAACTATTTCGTAGATGTTTCAACTAAGTTTTAAAGTTCTGTTCTCGTCAACATGATTAATTCATGAGAAAAATTTGACACAGTGATCTTATGGTTAAAACATTAGAGTTAACACAACCTCTCAATTACAAAGTTCCATAAATCAACTCACAATGAAACTAATTGCAAAGGAACCAAACAAAACCCGGCAAAACCTTGGTCATTATGAGTTGGTTACATGATCTTACGCAAGAGCAAAGGGTATTGCTATCAGGGAAGGAACTGCGCTTCGACCGTGAGGGGCCATGGCCCCCATTACGTTGACAAAATAGTTTTTAGGCCCTATGAATTTTGAATATGAAAAGAAAGGGTATATTGGCCCTAATGATTGCTATTGCATCTTTCTCGCTAGTTTCTTTTTGGTAAAGAAGAATGGCTGAAATTAAAAAGTCTGGTGGCAAGTAATTCATGGCTCCTAAGTAACCATCACATTGGACAAATGCAGAGGCATAGTAAATTAGAATTGAATGTTTTCCATAAATCCATGCAAGACTGTCAAGCATATTCAGATACTACATGCCACAAAAGAAACATAAAGAGTGCAATGCAAAACCTTCACAAACAATCGATCACCCCACTTCATAACTCATTTCCCACACGATTCAAATGTGCAATATCCAAACCATTGCCAAATCACTAATGCATGAAGATCACCCCACTTCATAACTCATTTCCCACAAGATTCAAATGTGCAATATCCAAACCATTGCCAAATCACTAATGCATGAAGAAAGTGTCGTCATTCCAAAATACAAGTAAAGGCACAGAAAGTAACATTCTATTCTTCCTTTGGAGAAAAAGGTACCATAAACAAAGTTCACCAAGTTAACATTTTTGGATTTCCTCTCTGGAATCACTAATTCAGGAACAACATTTACAGCAGATAATTCATTTCTTGGTAGGTGTGGTGATCTGACCTGCAGAGGAGGGGAGTAGCCACCAGGTTCTTAGCAGCCAACGTACCTGGGTAAAAGTTTACTGCCAAGTAACTCTGCAGCAGGAATGACCACAATGAGGCAAGGCACTCCATATCTAATCACAAAATGTGTGATACAGCAGACAACTTGAGAAACCACAGTCAAAACACTGTTGTACACAAAATGTGTGTTTCTTTTCAAGAAAATGGTATTTGCCTCTGCCTTCATGTCTACGTGTTTCTGGTGAGACACCCCAAGAATATGTGCTGACGTTTGATTCATTGCTATTTACAACCTATTGCAGAGGGTAAAGAATAAATCAACTACCATAACATAGACAAAAACAAACTAGTCAAAGAAAACTTACATTAAGAAACAAAGAATCCCTACTTCTTGAAGGACCAAAACTTTTTCTTTCTGCCTTAATACATCCTGCCAGTGCAGTCTGCAGAACCACAATAACAGTTCTTCATCTTAATATTGCCATTTGAATCACGAACCTGATCCAATGAATAATTATAGTGGTAAGTCAGCTCCTGTAAGGGAGGAATATTCTCTGCAGCAAAGAACATTATATGGGGCATTCTCTTCTGCTCATGATCATAGAGGACATTCTGAGCATACAGGTTAGGGGAACAACTGTGGTTGATGAACCTCCCCACATTTCCACACTGAGCTGCATCAATGGTGAAACCAGCATCCTCCACAACCTCACTAGAACTTGATTGTGAATCAGGCTTGAGATTACAAAGTCCATCCATGAGAGAACAATCACTGTAATTTTGTCCAATATCAAACAAATACTCATCATTTTGTCTTTGTTCAGCTTCCTTGTCTTCAAGAAGCTCCCCAATATACTCGCATATAAAACTTCCTGAAGGAATAGAAGTTAGGGATCTAACACCCCAGCCCCGTGACTTTGTTTTGAAGATTTCAAGCTGAATTTTGATGCCATGCTGGCTGACCCTATTGTAGCAAGAAGGAGGGCACTTGCAAGAAGGACCACACTCATAGACCAGAGGCTTTGCTTCAACGATAGCACCATTGTAGTTGTATGGAATCTCTCCTCCATTCTTGACTACACATGAGCATTTCTGAGAGTCCGAGCATCCACCGATACAATCACAACCCTTGGGAGGCATAGGGCAGTACCAATCAGGATATCTCATCTCGGTCATGTAATTGAACGTGGGCGGTTTCTCATTGTCTATGGTGTTCACAGCACAAATGGGAAATAACTCTTTCCCTCCTGATATATCATCAACAGAAAGACCCTCTCGTATTTTATATTTGTTTGATTTCTTCACTTCTTTCCAAGCAAGCTCTGGTTGGCCTGAAATTCTCTTCAGTTCAAACTTAAAAACCAGCTTACCATGCAGCCCTACCTCATGCCAGTACCTCTCGACTGTATACAAGCCATCATAAGTGTATGTCGCAACTATCTTGGCTCTTGCATCTGAGTTAGAAGATTTTGCCTCTTTAGATCCACGGATTACCCGAACAGGATTCTTTGCTGATATACTATTTTTCAGAGCCAAGTTTCCTCTTTCAAGTTTCTGGTCCTCGGGTTGTTTATCCCGACCAACTTTATTTCCTCCCTGACCAGAGTATATTAAAACATCAGGGTTGTCCAAATCATCTGGATAACCCCCCGAGGCAACAATACTTGTTGCAATGATCATTCCACCATGCTTCATGTAATCAATACCAGCTTGATAGAGGCGATGAATGCCAACAAGAGCAAGCTCCACCCTGTACTGAAACTCATCACCTACTTCAACTCCTGGCACTGATCCTATCAAATGTTTGCCTGTGTTAACTTCTTTTCCTTTAGCTCTGACAATCTGTGCTGCTTGCAGATCAATCCTTCTGCTCAGGTATCCTTGTTGCCTTACCTTTGCTTCTTCTCCTTGCAAGAGCTTCCTACAAATAGCTTGGAAGAGACGTAGTGTCTCCCTCACTTTATTGCGAGCATTACCGTGACTTGAACTATTGGGACCAAAAGGAGGCAGGGTCACCTCAAAATCATGCGGCATTCTCTGACCTGCAGGAGAATCTTCGTCTTGCTCTTGTATAGTAAAATCTCCCTCATCCTTGACAACCAGTGCGCCATTACTTTCATATGCAGCCTTTCTAGAAGAAAGTAATTTCTTCTTCACAGATTTTCCTCTCTTATTATTTGCTTCATAAACCTTTGCCATGCTGACAGATTTAGATTTCTGTCGCCCTATGATGCAGCTTCCATCATGCCTCCTCCCCTCACTTCCAGTCATCATACTATCCAGGCTAGTGTTGTTAAACCCTTTCCCCTGCCTCCATGGACAGTTTGGTGCAGCCATCAGGCCTTGCACAATCACCCTGTCCACTTCGTCCACTTCACGGACCAAAGCAATAGCATTACCTGGAGGCGTACTCTTAAGACTCTTATCATGCGAATAAACTATAATCCTCTTCTCCATTTCCCCTGTGACACCATTAACATCCTCATAATCCTTTCCAATTACTTTTTGGGACTTGGTCTTTGATTCTGGCACACTTCCATCCAATTTACTCTTTTGGGCCTTTCCATCTTGACCATCCCCATCTAATTCTTCAACACCAGCCTGTGTTGTCTCTCTCACTAGACTTCCCTCCGCATCAGCCTTCACTGTCTCTATCAATGTCCTGCCTTGCACAACAGCTTTTTGGTATTTAGTATTCAGTTCAGGCACACTTCCTTTCAACTCCCTCTTTTGGGAATTTCCATCTTGAACATCCCCATCCAATTCTTCAACACCTGTCCTTGCTATCTTTCTCACTGGACTGCCTTCCTCTTTAGGTCTCCCCGTTGCTCTTAACAGCCCACCCTGCACAGAAACTTTATCTGGAGCACCCAAAGTCTTGTTTCCTGAGACAATTCTCAGGCGCTCTTCCTCAGTTGGGCATGGAGCATTCCTTCCACAAAAAGGAGGGAAGTCACGAGTAGCCGAAACTCTTCTCCTAGGATATTTATTTTTCAGGGTAGTCTCTCCTAAAATATCGGCATCACTAAGGGGCCAATGTGGAGGAGACCATGCTTTTGCACCACCAGCTGGAACCATCCCATCGGCCATAGAACCAATCTCCAACTCAGTTTTGCTTTCCAGTACACCTTCACTCTTCACCACAGCCAGACCTTCCACTTCATGCAACTCCTTTGACAATTCTGGTGGATTGATTTCTAAAGCTTTTGGCAAGTCACTTCTGAGAGGCTCCACAATCGGGGGAAATTCAACCCCATTGACCTTTCCAGCCGCAGCTACCACGTTCCCCACCAAATCATCCAATGAGTCAGACAGTTCCAACTTCACCTGAGTTTTCACTACTTCATGAGATAATGACTCATTCCCAACTTCAGAAGCTTTGAGACAATCACCCTCAGCAACATTCACTGTCTTTTCATCAGCCACCAAATTCTCTGCATCAGCAAGTGGTGGTGCTGCCTCAGTATACTGGGGCATCAGATTGATACACGGAGCATTCCGTCCACATCCAGGTGGAAAATCGCGAACAGCAGAAACCTTCCGTTTCTTGTACTTGAGCAAAAAAGAGGTGCCACAATCATTCTCCAACGGCCTCTTGTTGGAACTCCCATCACGTAGACTACCATTGGACAAGGACCCCATCCTCCTCAGTAACTAGTAGGCAAACTGACTGTGTCGTCGAGAAAACCTGTAGCAAAGAGAAGAACGTGTAAAAGACAAGTAAATCAACAAGAAAGAGAACTGAAACAAAATTCATGGTATGTATCATAACAACCAGAATGACCACCAATCAGCAGTCACGTTTTTATCAATGACTAACAAGAAAAATAAGGTTTGGTTGCAAGAAGGGGGAGGAGGGGACGAACAAGTTAAAACCAGAGGAAAAATAAAGTTACAAATGTCAAAAAAAAAAAAAAAAGAGAGAGAGAATAGAAGGAAAGAAGTTCAAACTGAGATAATAAAAATATGTGAAATTATACCCATTAAATGCAACAAAACAAATTAAATTTGGAATTTACAAACAATAATGTGATGCCTACCTGATATGAGAAGAAGTAGAAATACTTTCTACGAGGACTCTAAAATCAGATAGAGCACCATTCCACAGAAACACCTTTCTCAACAATGAACAAGAAAAAATTGTCTGTCTGATTAGCAAGACAAAACTGGAGAAAAGACTGAAAAATTTGTGTCAAAGAAAAGAAAACAAAAAAGGAAATGGTGCTGAGAAGCAAGTGAATTACATCAAAACAACAACATAAAATACAACCGAGACGAATTCATGCAAGCTGTCGATGCATTCGAAGTAAGCGAGACGTGAAATTTACAAATTTCAGTTCAAATGGAACAAACAACAAAACGAAGCGTACAGAAATAGAAAATTCTTCAGATGACGGAAAAACTATTCGATAGATCGCCAATGGGAAGTCAACTTGAAAAATCACCGTTTGGCCTCCGAGAAAAAACCAAGAAAAAATGAAAATGAAAAAAAAGAAAGTAAAGAAAGCTCAAATTACCTCTCAAACTTGTGTAAATTATGTAGCTCCATCAACAAATCATAAATTTAAGAAGATTCAAAAGACCAGTGGATTAAGAAGTAAGAGAAGATGTGAATTTGACCTAACAAATTAGGGTTTAAAGCGTACCTGATTTTGAGAAGAAGACGAAGTGGTTTTAGAGAGGACTCAATGGTGATTCATCCGTGATTTTGAGCAGAGCGGTGGGATCGAAAATTTAGGGTTTCGTGGGGATGGTTCTGCACCGGTCGTCCGAAAACTCTTTAGAGACAATGGAGAATGGTTTGTTACTTGTGAGAGTGGGGGAAAGAGGAGAAACCATTTTTCTTTATTTTGGCAAATGTGCCCCCGATTTTTTCGTATTTGTCATTTGCCACCGTGGCGCGAAATCGAGTGTGGTATGGCCGTGTGGGTTTACATTGGTAACCGACTTCCGTTGCGAAGTTTCTACATTACGGCGTCGTTTTGACGAAAGACCAACCCCCACCCATAGTCTTTTATGTTAAATTTTTATTCTTTGAGAAGTAAAGAATTATTTTGAGATTATAACTTTGATCTCTAATTGACGTGTTTATTTATTTTACTCTATAAATTGTTAAATTTTTTTTTAAATTTTTTTTATGAGTTAAATGGGCTGTAAAGTTAGAGGAATTATTCTTGCCCAAGCCCTGTCGAGGTCTCAGCATCAACTCTTTAATTTAAACTAAGCCCTGAAAAGTGTATAAAAGCCTGAGTTACAGAAGTTCAACCCTTAATACCTTTCTGTATTTTGTAGGCTATTTTCAAATTAGTAAAGTGGTTTTTAAAAAATAAATGAATGTCCAAGAAAAATATTATCCATTCCAACAAAAATAATACCCTTGAGCTTTATAATCTAATTGGCAACAGTAACACATTTCAAGGATTAATTAGGAGGGGAAGGGAAGGGAAGATAGATACTTATATCTTATTTGAATAACTAAGAGGGGAGAGAGAGAGACATTCCTTTCCTCTTGCTTAGTTTGACAAAAAAATAATAATGGGAAGGAAGTGATATAATACAGTTTTACTATTATATATAGTGTGTCTAAAATCTTAATATTTTTTTTATCATATATTGATGGGTATAATTGATATTTAAAATAAAATAATAACAACCACTTCACTTCTCCTCCTTTTTTTTTTTTTTTTCAATTTTGGAAGGAAAGCAAGGGAAAGAAAAATATTTAAAAAGTAAGCCCTCTCATCCCTTCATCCACTTCCCCTTCCCTCCTTAAAAATTACCCAATAAAGATAAAACTAACTTCTCCATTTCAAATCTTTCACGTCCCCTCCAAACCTTTCAATCCAAACGAAGGCTAAAGATAGCTAGCAATTTACTTACTCTTAGAGCAACTCCAACCCAATTGTCTATTTTAGAGAGTCACAACATTATAAAATATTGCACTCTCTATTTAATAAAGTCACTTTTGGAGAACAACTCTAATCTTACTCTTTATTTTAGCTAGCCATTCTAACTTTCATATTTTTTTAAAAATAATATTACATGGTCAAATTTTTTAGTAGTGAGGTGGCATGATGATGTGACATGTCGCGTCATTAAAAAAAATAAAAAGTCTAATTTTTTAATTAAAAGTGTCATGTTATAAAAAATAAAATAAAAAAGTGGTCAAATTTTCTCAATGGTCATCTTTAAGCTAAAAAATTAATATGGTCATATTTTAAATAGAAGTTATAACGGTTATATTATCAATACTTCTCTATAAAGAAGGTTTTTTTTCCCTCTCATTTCACAACTGTCAACCTCTATTTATTCTCACAATAATTCTTCTATTATTATTGGCTCCCAATAATTCTTTGTATAAGATTCCTTCATTCATTTTGAGTGGGACCTTAACTCATTCCAACAATATTCAAATGAAAATGTAAATTTATATAATTTCTTGTATAATTTTTTTGCATCACGAATATGAAAAATAAATAGAAGAACAATAATTATCATATAAACTAATTCATTTTCAACACAAGTAGAACTTTCAATGCTATTAATACCTTGTCTTTCTTTGTTAGACCACTTTGGTTCAACTACACAATTTGAGTAAAGCATTCACGAAACTTGTTTGTGGCTTGTTGAATCGCTAACCAACAATTTATTAGAAAAATTTCGGTACGGTTAGAATGAAATTCTTTGTACTGGTGGAACTACTCCCACACCCAACACCAATATGTCTTTGATTTTTGTTCATTCTAGTGCATTGGATTTAAGAAAATATTAAGCCACACAGATATGTGTTGGGAATTTATACTAAAAGACATACTTTGTGCAGTGACTTTAGTATTTATTAATAAATTAGTTATTCCATTTTAATGAGAATCTGTGCGAGAAATGTTTGCATTACGTTATTTATTTAATGATTATGCATGTGTGTTTTTTATTCTATATAGTAAATGATTTGGTGTGTAGAGTATAAATTACACACGGAGGATCAGATCATTGGTTCTTATGGAATATAAATTAATCGTTCACAGTCTTAGATGGAAATGGACACACCATCAGTAGGACTGTAGTACAAGGTTTTAATAGGTCTGTCTTGACTATGGGGAATGGTATAGTTCCAACTCCTTGCACTAGTACACTTTGTGTGTATTGAACAGGACCGTGTTGAGGTAATTGTTTTTATACTGACTATATAAAACAATTAATACCTCATGATTATTATGAGTGCTTATACTCTTAATCCTAACATAATAAATAGACACGTGCATGTAGTATTTATTGTTTTGATTCACAGAAGAGTGAGATTCTTTGTGGATCAATAAACTCAGTGAGTTGGACGATAATATTACGTGTATGGTGAAGATTTATTATTGATGGAATCCATGTCCCCGTATAGAGATTGATGATACCCCCTTGAGGAAGCTTATAAGTTTTAATTATGTCAAACCCTGCAGGTGGATTATGAATCCGACATATCAAATAAGTTAAGTGGAAGGTCTCAAGGAATTAAATAAGTCTATTAAATTTAATTGTCAGTAATTTAATTTAATAGACGGGTATCTGTAATCTTAACGTGGGGAGATAAATAGGCATTTAATAATATGGAGCTCAAAATATAATTTCTAGTATAACAGGGAGTGCAATTATAATTCGTTAGTGATATAAATTATAATTTACGTAAATAAGGACTAATCCTGGTTGGATTAGGAGTCCTTATTTGCGTAGGAAGCCCTAGTTATACGAATCTTGTGGTCCCTGTTGTAGCCTTTATATATACGCGTTCTAAAAGCTGCTAGGATTACACACTCTACACATAATTGAGAGATACACGATTTTGTGAGGAAGAGAAACCCTAGCAGCGGCGAGCCCACTCTCTGTAGAGCAAAGTGTGTACGAGGAATACAGCAGAAGTCCGAAGGTTGAGTTCGAGCAGCCGCTTCGTGCTTAGTGCTGATTATTGTTATTCGGGATCAAACCAGAGAGATCTCGAAGGTACGATTCTAATCACATAGATTAGGCTATGCTAATCAGATCGAAACTTTTGGTAGTATGCGTATACACTATAGCCAGGTCGTGAGAAATTCCGTAGTCCCCAACAATATGATCATAGTATCTTCATCTATAGTAAAGTTATCACCTCATTGTTTTTTGGTGGTAGATTCTAGTTGAGGGGAGCTCAGAGAACATGGACCACCATTATCCGAAACTCTAATGCTAAAGTCATAGTCAAAGTTTGTGTCACCCATGCTCTTAATCAAGCGTTATTGACACCATCTTAGGACAAGTGTGATCACACAGTTTATCAACCTATGAACGATACCTTATGACAATCCCAATGATAATAATTATGTAAGGGATAAATAACATCATTATATATAAACCATCCCAAAACCATTCCATTGTATATATAAAAACCCATTTCACAATCACTATACATAAGTACAAAAGACTACTAAACCAACTCACAATAATTATAAGACCAAATGTAAACAAATTTCAAAACATACATACTTAAACTGCACAACATATACAAAACTACGACTCGACTAGTAGAGTCCCTTAAAGCTCTCCAACTCGACACTAATACCAGTGGACCGGCCCTCATCTCCTTTTACTTGTAAAACAATCTGTGTGAGTGTAAGTTATATATCAACGTGCTCACTAAGATAATCAAACTCATAAAGAATGAATGATAGATAAACACCAAATCAATCATCAATTGTTAATCTATCTTTCAATGACATATAATCTTACATCTTTCACCATCATTAATGAAAATGCCTCATGTAATGTGATACCTTTTGTGATGCAATGTTTGATGTCATTACATATGCTCACCACTTTTATAACATTAGCCCAATATATCGATAGCTTGTTATCTAATAATATTTCATATGATATTCTTTTAGGTTAGTCTCACGTGACTGAAACTTCTCCGTGCAATATAAATTATGCACACAATGGGTCTATTTGGGAACAATTTATTTTTAGAGCTTATTTGGCTTTTTGCTTTAAAAAAAAAAAAAAAAAAACTTGAGCTGTTTGGTTGACTGCTTTTTTAGCTTTAAATAAGCATGCTTGCATGGTCATTTTTAGCCTTATAAGCCAATAAGCAATAAGCAAAAAAAAAAAAATGGTGCTTTTTTTGCTTAATTAAAGACACAGAGCTACAGCATAATTAATGAAAGTTTGTTAAACTCGATTTTGCCCTCACTCTTTCATCCCAAATTCTACCCCGTACCCCTTTTCATTGTCATGCCCTACGATAACCCTATACAAACATATTGCTTTTCACAGGACCTAGAGTGCCTCGCTTCTCTTTCTTCATCTCTGATGGTGCTTGCCATTCTGCTTTACCCACAAAATCTGCAGAAACAATCGTGATATCTTCTTTTGAACTATTTGGTGAGTTCTTCTACTATACCCATTATTGTGATATGCGACATAGGTTTACTCTACTATATACCCACCATTGTGATGTACAATCTGGTAATTACCAAACACTCAAGAAGTCAATTTTAGGGCCTTTCAACTATTTTGTCAAATTTGAAGAATTTATTTTTTTTGGGGGCTTTTGCATGAACTTCTTTTTTTTTTTAAGTGTTTATTTTGTGAAACAAACTTATAATAAATGCTTGGTAGTGAGATGTTTCTCTGGAATTTCGATGAAAAATGCTTGACTGGAAAGTGTTATGCCTATTCTCATGATTTTACTACGCTTGACTGTCAAGTGTTTAAGAATATGCACCAGCCAAAGGATCTAGTCAACAAATACATTTACAAAAATCATTAAAATATTTCTACGTGTCAATTGCACTTTTTCTTAATTGCATGGGTTAGTTCCACTTTTTTTTTTTTTACTACACTTGACCGTCAAGTGTTTGAGAATATGCGCCAGCCAAAGGATCTAGTCAACAAATACATTTACAAAAATCATTAAAATATTTCTATGAGTCAATTGCACTTTTTCCGAATTGCATGGGTCAGTTCCATATTTTTTTTTTTTAACTGCATGGGTCAATTTCACCTGGTGAGTAGCTCCGAAAAAAAAAACATTCATTGACACAATTTAGAACTAGTGGGGAGACCTTTTTGAGTCATTTGCACATTGTCAATAAATGGGTCAAGGGCCATCATGCTGTCTTACTAACAAAAATAATTAATGCAGCACTATTTTTCTCCAATTTTGTCATCTTTCAATGCAAGAATGTACTAAATTAATATTTCCTCCAATTGAGATGTTGATATTAAAAAATTTAGTGATATAGTTGTAATGATGTTAGATATAAACTTAGATCACATGCATATGCATACCATTGCTCTTAGACATTGACCAAGTTAATCTTTGTATTATTATTTTGTCTTTACTTTTTTACCAAATTCATAGACCTCGCATAATTTTAATGTGATAATTCCATATGAATTTCTTAATGTTAGTTTTTGCATTTAATTAGTCAAATGGCAACATGAGGCTCACAGAGGCAAGGGGGATCATTCAATGAGAAGGGTAAGGGCAAGGCTATTGGAAGGCAAAAAAACATTCCAACCACCTCCTAATGTGGAGGTAACCAAAGCACATTGGGATAGTGATAGTACAAGAATATTTTCTGCAGTGTGTTGTTGCTCAGATCAGTAAAGGTAATAGGCAAACACAGTACTTGAATAATAACGGGTATGTTAGGGTGATGGAGGAATTCTACAACATCCCACATCGGTATCATGATGTGAAGCAATTCAAGAACAAGTATGAGATACTTAAAAAATATTTCACCGCACGAAGGATTATAAAAAATCTTCATCATGGTTGTCTAAGACTTGGTTGGGATGATATAAGGAAAACATACACTACACCGGATCATTGGTGGGATAAGATGAAAAGGTAATATAATTAACCTCTCACTATAGTATTTTATTTGTCTAAGTGGTTTATATACTCGGTAAATTCTATGTTGTTTTGGATTTTGTTAAAAAAATTAACAGCACATTATTGTTGGCCAATTAGAGATCAAAATTTTGTCCACCCGTATTTGTATAAGCACTCCATTTTTGACCGCTCGGCAGTCTACATTCCGTCCAAACTTATGTTCAAGTCATTGTAGGCGTATTCTAATCGAAATCGACTTTCTAAGTCCAAATTCCGTCTTTTCATCGCTTCGCGGACCCACCAGGTCCAAATAGAGGCAAAATGACCAAAATGCCCTTAGGGGCATTGTTCTTTCCAACTTCAATCCCTCTCTCGAGACAGTTTATTCCTCGAGACAATTCCAATCCAGGCATGTCTTTTCAAGGACGGTAAGTCCCCTTTCCAACCCCTCTCTCGAGACAGTTTATTCCTCGAGACGGTTCTAATCCAGGCACGTCTTTTTGAAGACAGTAAGTCTCCTTTCCAATCCCTCTCTCGAGACAGTTTATTCCTCGAGACGGTTCCACTCAGGCACGTCTTTTAGAAGACGATAAGACCCTTTTCCAATCCTCTCTCGAGACAGTTTATTCCTCGAGACGGTTCCAACTCAGGCACGTCTTTTAGAAGACGGTAAGACCCCTTTCCAATCCCTCTCTCGAGACAGTTTATTCCTCGAGACGGTTCCAATCTAGGCACGTCTTTTAGAAGACAATAAGTCCCCTTTCCAATCCCACTCTCGAGACGGTTTCAAACAGGCACGTCTTTTTGAAGACGATAAGACCCCTTTCCAATCCCTCTCTCGAGACAGTTTATTTCTCGAGATGGTCCGAGTAGCAAAAATACTCGTAAATATCACAACCGTTAGAGTAGCGGAAATACTCACAAATAGGTCGATGTAGGGAATTGCCAACAAACCCTTGTGTCACGACGACCGCCGTCAGAGTGGCGGAAACACTCAAAACCCAGGTCAACACCTGTGTCTGTTAGCCCACTTCAGTGAAAAATGACCAAACTACCCCTTGGACCTTTTCCGAGACTTTCCGTTCAAGATGACTATTTCGCCCCTAAGCATCCAAACGCCCCGGGAACCACACTCGCTCTAGGTATCAAACCAGTAACCTCTCGAGAATGCTTCTTATAGTATTCTCAACCTTTCCTTATCTTTCCGGATCATTCCGAGTCAGTTCCGGCCAACCCGGTACAAAATGACCGTTTTGCCCCTAGAGGGCCGGTCTCCTTTTCCGACCACACCGGCTCTAGGTATCAAACCGGTAACTTTTTGAGACTGCTTTTTGTAGTGTTCTCAACCTCCCTTTACCTTTTTGGATCATTCCGAGACAGTTCCGGCAAACTCGGTGTGAAATGACCGTTTTACCCCTGGTGGGTCGGTCACCTTTTCCGATCACACTGGCTCTGGGAATCAAACCTGCAACCTTTGGGAACATTCTGAATAATGTTTTCAAATCTCGAGTTTTCTTCTGGGACAGTCTGAGTCCGTCCCGGCAGCTTTCTGATCCGATTGACCGTTTTGCCCCTAAAGGCCCGGTTAACCCTTCCGACACATCTTGTCCTCATTTTTCAAGTCAAATACCTCCGGGACACTATTTTAAATGTTCTTGCTCTTTTCTGGGTTTCCGGGCCAATCCCGGTCCCTTAAACCATTCTCGGACTTTCCGAAGTCATTCCTAGTGAAGTCAAGCCAAAAATTGCATGGTAGTCACTAATACAAGCGCCCAAATCTAGTCAAAGATACGTTGCTTGCCGACCTTAATAGTTTCCTAATTGGCTAGCGTCACTAGTAGTTGCGCCAAGCTAATATTTGGCCTGGCGCCACTACAACAGGCGCCAGTGTTGTCCAACTTCTATAAATACAGAGCCTCTTCCAACATGAAAAGGATGCGTAAACTCAGTCTAAAAATCCTATATTTTGATATACAGAGCTCGAGCACCTCCTAAACCCTAGCTTCCCTAGGTTTTCCAAACCCTAGCCACCATATACTAAGCTCTAGCCTCCTATACACCCATACACACCTTCATACACTCATACACTAACCTTCAACCCTTCTTCGAAAACTTGAGGAGTTGCAATCTGAAATCTGAAAATTGAAGGCGGCTCTTGAAGGTTGAAGACGAAGATCAAGACAAAGACCGAAGAGAGCAAGGCGCTCAAAATAAACAAGATACAAGGTAGGTTCTCCATTTAAATTTTCGCACTTCCCCCTCTCTCTTCTCTCTCCAACCGACTTGGGTTTTTTCTATTTTAATCCACCATCTCTTTCCCCCCCTTTCTTTGCATGCTTGAAACAAGGGGATTCCCGGTCCATGTGTAGGATTGGGCTACTGGAGAGTTACCGTGTCGGGGGCTTTCTTCTAGTCTAACCAGAGACCACGTGGGTCTGGCCCCCTTGATTATGTGGTGAAGCCTTAACCTTATATGTTCACGACCCCAAACTTGCATTGTGCATATCATGATCTTGCATTTTTCAAAAAACCGTTTTCAAAATCATTTTCAAACTTGTTTTCAAAATTGCATCAAAATCTCTTTTTCAAAAACTTATTTTCAAAACCACAATCCTAGGGTGATTCTAGCCTTTCCATGGCTAGGATTGCTTTAGGAAAATGTTACATTCAAAGTGACCAATATGGTCCATATTTTCAACCCTTGTTGTTTTCAAAACCACTTTCTTAAAGTGGTTCTAGCCTTCTTATGGTTAGAATCGCTTTAAGAAAGTGAGATGTTTTTATACTTTCTAAAAAGCTCTCTTTTCAAAAATCTTTTCCTAAAAATCTCTTTTTCAACATACTTCCCAAAAACTCTTCTTTCCAAAGTTGTTTTCAAAAACTCCCTCCAAAAACCTATTTTTCAAAACTCCCTTTTTTAACTCCTTTCCAAAATCCTCTCCCCAAAATCCACTTTCTAAAAACGCTTCCTAAAAATCTTTCCAAAAACTTTATCCAACAATCTCCTTTCAAAAATCTTTCTAAAAAACACACTTTCCAAAAACTCCTCTCTGGGATTTTTTTCCAAAAACTTGTTTCCAAAAAACACACTTTTCAAAAATCATTTTCCTTAGAGCCCAAGTCAAACTCTAGAGCTAACCATTAGGAAACCCTAATTTTCTCCTCAAAAACATGATTTTCAAACTTTGCCCCAAACCTAGGTTTCCAAAATTTCTTGTTTTCCACATCCAAACTATACACATTTCCAAAACCTCTTTTTTACGTCAAAATTCTACACTTCCAAATCTAGGGTTTCTAAAACTCCACTTTCCAAATCCTTGCCCAAATCCAATCCTCCGTTTAGGAAATTAGATCCAATCCTTCGTTTCTGGAAGTGAAATCAAACACTTTTTTTTAGAAACAAAATTCAATCCCTTCCTAATCCAAATCTTTCCTAATTCAACTCCTTTCTAATCTTCTACTTTCCTAAATCTTAAGCTTCCAAAACTTGAACAAAAAAATCTTTCCTAAAACTCAACTTTCAAATCTTTCCTAATTCAACCCTTTCCTAACTCTATCCTTTTCCAAATCTTAACTTTCCAAATCTAAGTTTTCAAACCTTTCCTAAACTCAAACCTTTCCTAATCTCAAGATTTTCTAAAATTCAAACTCTAAAACTTTCTAAATCTTAAACTTTCCAAATTTCAAATCCTTCTAAATTTCAAAACCTTCTAAACTCAAAACTTTCTTATTTTCAAAGCTTCCTTGTTTTCTAAACTTTACAACTTTCAAAACCTTCCTAATTTAAAATCTTTCTAAAATTCTAAACTTTCCAAATTGAAAACCTTCTTAACTTGAACCTTTCCAAATTCTAAACATTTCTTAATCTAAACTTTTCCTAATTCAAAACATTTCTAAATTCAACACTTTCCTATTTCAAAACCTTTCTTAAAACGAAACTTTCCAATTTCAAAACTTTCCTAAGTTGAAGCTTTCCTAATTCAAACATTTCCTAAATCCAATCTTTCATAATCTTGAGTCAAATCTTTCCTAAGTTTCTTTCCTAAGTCTAGGTTTCCTAAAACCAAGTTTTTCAAAGTCAAGTCTTTTCAAATCTTCCAATCAAAGTTCAGTCTCTCAATCTTTTAATCAAATTTCCAATTCAATCTTTTTCTTCCAAATCAATCTTTTTTTAATCGGACTCTTGTCCGAACTACGAATGACCTGATTCCCCCAAAGGGATACGTAGGCAACCTTCATAGGTGCGGTCATAACATTTTTCAAACTTCTATTTCCACAATCTTTTTCAAATTTCTAATTCCACAATCTTTTCAAATCTCCAATCTATTTTCAAATTTCCAATTTCAAATTTCTGTTTTCAATCTTTAATTTCAATTTTCAAAATCTGTTTTTTTTTTCCAAATTCGCACTTTTATCAAATCAAATCAAATTCTTTTCAAATCAAGTCTCTTTTCTTGCACTTGCATGTCATGCATCATGCTTTTCTAAACATTGTTTTCTAAAGTGGATAGGATTGGACATATGTTAATTAAAGACTCTCATAGGTGAATCTAAGGTAGATTGACATGTAGGTACCGAAAGGGCAGGGTAGGGTGATGGCTTAATGCGTCTTCCCTACACGTAACCAACCTCCGAACCTAGGATCACTAATTTCAAAGACCAAAAAGGAGTTATTTTCAAAAAAGGGCTAAATGTTTTCCAAAGGTTGCCAAACAACCTGTTTTCCTAAAAACCCTCTCTTGAGGAGATATTTCCAAAATCGTTTTTCCAAAACCCTAAGTGTAGTCTTCGAATTATTCTTAGTTTTTGGGTGACCTAACTCACCTTAATCAAGTTAGGTGGCGACTCCGAATATTTTTCAAAAGCCCTTTATTTAAATCTATTTTCAATTCAAACCTAGTCGCACTCATTTTTCTAGGAGGGTAAGTTGTAACGAGAGAGTACAGTATTTTTCCCGCTTATGTGAATATTCCTCGAGTGTGAAAAATCTGGGCGCGACAATTTGAATAGTGGGAAATATCGTGCATTTAAGGTAAGGTTAATGATTGAAAAAATGTACTACATGGTGTTTGTTATTTCATATTGTACTTATGGATTGATAAAATACTGAATTTTCTTTATGGGGCTGTATAGGTGCACTTGATGGTACGCACGTATAAATTAGCCCTCCGGCAAAGGATCCGATTCCATATTTTAGGAGGAAAGGTTGTTACACTCAAAACATATTTGCAGTGTGGGACTTTGACATGTGCTTTACCTTTATCTCAGTTGCATGGGAAGGCAGAATGCAAGACACTCGGGTATTTTACAATGTTATAATGGACCCGATAAAGAACTTTCCACACCCACAAGAAGTTATAACACAATTTAAATATTAATAATATACATAGACTTAATTGTATACTTACTTGGATAATATGAATTTGCTACAGATAGGTACTATCTTGTGGATGTCAGATATACGAAGGGGTATCTTGCTCCATATAAGGGTGACAGGTATCACCATCAAGAATTTCGTTCGGGGAGATGCCTCAAGAAATGAGAATGAAATATTTAATCAAGCACATTACTCTTTAAGAAATGTGATTGAAAGGACATTTGGAGTATGAAAGGCTAAATGGGCTATCCTAAGAGATATGCCCACATTTGAGTTAGACGTGCAAACTGCCATAGTAGGTGGATTGACGGCCTTACATAACTACATTAGGCGACATCATTAACATGATGAGGAGTTTGATCTTATTGAACATATGGAGAATTTTGAATTGGAGGATGAACTCAATGATGCTAATGCATATATTGATGAGTCGCAGTTTCTAAATGATGATGGTGGTTGGATGGGTGCATGTAGAGATTTAATTAAAGCTCGAATTATGTGAGTTCGGCACAAACAGTCCATATAATTATGAAATACATAATATGGACACTTATTAGTCCAATAACATTTATCATTACATAGTTGAACCTATCTATCATTACATTTGGATGCTTATCATTATATATTTGCAGGCAATATTTATCATTATATTGTTGAATATACATTAACGATCAGTCTAATCCAATGCTTTTTTTTTTAATTCATTTTTCTAAACGAACATCATCACGAGGACCTACATAAGAAATCTTTGACAATTCTATTAAACTGCCCTGCATTTTCATTTGGGATATAGGAGTTATATTCTTTATCATTTCTAGTATGGCCTTCTCTCCCAAAAGCCAGCAATCCGAAACCGAAATTCTTATGTACATACAAATTTGAATCTTTAATCAATTAATTAATTTGGAGCATGAACAAGGGATGTCTCCGTCTATGACTTCGATTCAAATATGATTGTTTACTATGTTTCGGTAAAAAGTTAAAACTATTGTCATCGCCAAGAAGGGAGTGGTGGCTTATAATAGCATTTGTTTTGTGCAAATATATATATATATATATATATATGTGAAGTAGTGAGACAAATGCATCACCGCCAAAAATTCAAAGTAATAATTATATTTGCATCTATTAATGGTTATGTTTGTGTCATTTATATTGAGAACATTGTAAAATATATGTTTTTTTAATTAATACTAGTTACAAAACATAACTTGTACATCATTCAAGTTAATTTGAGGGTAATATTATTATTCTTGCATCAAAAGCTAAATAAGCAAAGAGTAAGTGCCAAACAGTCTATCTAATAAAGCTGAAAAAATAGCATTTTTAGTATGTTGCCAAACACCCTAGTCAAGCTTTTTTTAAGTCAGCTTATTTTTTATGTCTTTTTTAAGCAGCTTATTTGACCAAATAAGTTGTTCCCAAACGAGGCCAATAAATGTTGTATACAATAATACCTCGTAATCCAACAATCAATACCAATATAAATAATAAGACATTCAATTCAATAGGAGTAAAAATATCCTAAATACCCACAATCAACGCCAACATTAACAACAACACATTCAATTTAATACGAATAAGAATATCTTAAATCTCCCACCTCAACTCACTGTACCAAGAGGAATCACTCATTTGATAGAATTGGAGTGTCTTTAACCGCTTCCGAACCTAACATACATACCATCACATCAAACTTGTGATATTACGATGTTATAAATAATAAATCATGTATATACAAAGCTTATAGCTCACTAACATCAAGAAATGGTGCTACAATGACATGGTAAAACTTAATGAGGATGTACCATGCCATAAATGCATAATCAATGCATGTTTATGGCTTATAACTCATAAATATAAAAGATAATACATCAATGACACATAAAAACTCAATTAGAAGTGTTAAACCCTTCCCAATGCATTGCAAGAAGATAAAATGCAAAATGAAGGTCAAATCGGCTCAAGAGACTGCGTCGAAGCCCTCTCTGGTGCGCCTTGGCAACCCACTGTGCCACTAACCGCACTGTTAGTGCCCTTCAACAGAGGGGTATGCCATTAGGCGCCCTCCTGACATGCCAGTGCGCCCCCTCTCTCCTTCGTTCGAAATTGATGTTCCAAAACATGGTTTCAATCTCCCCCCCCCCCCCCCCCCCAAACTACCCTAACACAATTCTAAGCCCTCCAAAGTCTAGAATGAGATTCTAAAGTCTCAAACAAGACTTCAAAGCATCAACACAAGCACCATACAAAGAATCTTTGAGTCTTTAACTTGAATCTCAAGTTTCTAGGATTCAATTCTCAATTCTAAGATATGATAGGTCTCCTACGTGCAACAATCAATAGAAATGCAATAAAACAACTATTAATTTGAAATTCCTCACCTTAAGCAATGAAAACACAACCTTCTTCTTCAATCTCTCATTCTTCTCTTCCTTTCTCTTTTTTTTTTTCTCACTTTCTCTTTTACCAAATACAATTACTACACAAGCACCTCTCTCATCTCTCCTCCCTTGACTTGAAGCCAACTATAGATACAACTTGTATCTAACTCTCCACATGTCATACACATACAAATGTTACAAATGAAGCACACACCTAATGAATCACACACTTCACATGGCTTTTACAAGCGCATGCTTCATGCACACAGCTTGGTGGCTTTCATACACAAGCACACCTAGCACCTCATTGATTCACCTTACACCACTAATCCTCCTCATTAGCATAAATAAATATACTTATGATAATGAATTGCCATTAGTCATAAGCTAACTATGGAGATTAATTAAATTAATTAATCATGCTTAAAAATAAATAACTTCCCATATAACATGCTAATTCGACCTTAAAGGTGTTCTATTATCTGCAAGTGCAAGGTCGATGGTTGTAGTTTTATCCGGAAAGTCCGGAATCGTATTTTCTCAAAAACTAAGCCCAATATAAACTATTGACACTAAACTCACATTAAACTAACTTGGATTGAATAGAAATTATGTGAGTTAAATCTAAATAAAAGAGAAAATAAAAGAGAACAAAAATCTTTTGAGTTTTGATGAGAGTTTTGAATTACTAAACTATTGCAATAAAAATAAAAGTAATTAACAACTAGGCAATTACATTACAGCAAACTGAAACTAGATTTAAAGCAATTAAAAGAGATTTGAGTGCAATTGATCCAACTCACCAAATCCTACACAAATTGCAAAGGAGGATTTGATATCTCAAATCAAGATTCTCATCGTGGATCCTTGATTTGGGAGATTTCGACTGTAAAATCTTAGGTTCTCTCTCAATTAAAATTAGATTTGAAAACCTTTGTGAGATTCTTAGAAATAAATCACAAGTTCATGAAATCATGATTATAGATCTAACTTTTCTAAAGCAATCAATTTTAAAAGAGTAGAGGAAAATAAATTGAAAGATAAAACTATGAAATTCTTATACCTCTATTGGAATCCATATAACTTCTTGACAAATCTTCACAAGTGCACCAAAATTAAGAAGCTACCTACTTAAATCCATCATAAAAAGCATGCAAAAGTAAATAGAAAGCATGAAGAATTGTAGATCTAAGAATTACTTAAACAATAAAAGTTTTTGATTGCAAAGAAAATAAAGAAAAGTGTAAGAAAATGAAGGAAAATTACAAGACAATTAAGGAAAATTACAAACCCTAACTCTATTCTACTCTTACAAAACTAAATCTAAGCTAAAAATAAAAAAAAAAATAGTGGAGAACCCCATGGAAGAGTTGCTGCCACCACCCTAAAACTTAAAACTAACCCTAATAAACTCAAAAAAACTCTCCAAACCTCGGCCAGATATAGGTTTAAAACTCATTTTTTGCGCAGAGCATCCCTACGACGTCCAAAAAGGGTCCAGACGCACTTCGGACACAAAAAATGCAATCTGCCTAGCTTCAGACACAAAAAATGCAATCTGAAAGTCGAACTACCGTCTGAACGTACTTTGGATGCCCGTTAAACGCACTGCTTGGATGGTACTGTTCACTGTTCAGACGGGTATTGTTCACCATTCGGATGGCCAACAACCTTAAAGCTTGAATTTGACCAAATTAGAGGTCGATTCAACCGATGCACATTAGAGGCAAAGTTGTAGATCTTGAAGTTTTCTTTCCAAAGACATAAAAATCAGCTCAATTGGATATTGTAGTAAAAAGTTATGATCATAACACCAAGAAAGTTTGCAATTCTCATTACCGGTTTGTTCGTTTTGAACCCACTTTCATCATTCTTGCTTCTTTTGCCTTTATTAGCTTCTATAACCTATAAAACATATACAAAACATAATCAAACATATATCTAACTAAAATAAAGCAATTAACCATAATCTAAGTCTAACAAAGTGTGAATTAAAGGCATATTATTACACTTTTATGGTGTAATCACATACTCCATTAAAACATGCTAATCAAGCTCTTTGATTAAGGAAATCATGCACTCATACTCATGCTATTAAGCTAAACATGATACTAAATAAGATAGGGTTTTACAATTTGTTTCTTCAAACAAAATATTGGTGTAATACCCATCTTGCATTGGATGCATCTATCAAAACATATTATGCAATATGAAAATTAATCACAACATTTCATTTGGATTTTCATGCATTAACAGAATACCACATCATCTTATTAAAAGCAACCATAAAGCATATTATTCTCAATTAGAACATGCTTGAATCCAATTCAATGTGAGTTAAGTTTTCCCTTCTAGACCAATGTAACCAATTGCCACAGGGCAAGAACAAAGCAAGAACAGTTGAAGCTAATGAAAAGGGAAGACAAAACTTTATACAATACAACTTCTAAATGATAGGAATAAGCACTTCATGAACATACAATTTATATAATCAAAAGCAGCTTCTCCTTTTCTCCCAATTATTCAGATGATCAATGAAATTATGATTAGTTAAAGAATACAATATAACACAATCAATAATTTTAGCTTTGATTTTTTTAGGGCCTTGATTGTCCTTCCAATCTGTGTAATAATCAAAGGCAGTGCAAAAATCCAAGACTAGTATCTCCGTATAATGTCTTCGATTTTCAGCATTTGCTAGTAAAAAACCAATGCAAAAATCCTATTTGGGTGGTGTATTGACAAGCAAACTAGAATATCTCTAAATTGTTAATCAAAACTAGCATATACAATGATATTCTTAGATTTGGAAGGATGGGCAGCTTAATCAATAAGGTAAATTTTATATTTTCATCAATAAAAAATTCCTTAACCTTAATTTTACCTCAAAATTAAAAATTTCTTGACCCTACAATATCTTAATCTCAATTTTCCCTCAAAAATAAAAAATTTCTTAACCTCAACGGAAAGAGATTTTGTTTTAATACAGTGAAGGTTTATAGATAGCTGGGAAGTAAGGATAGAAAGAGTTTCTTTAGGTGAGATGAGGGAACAGTGAAAAGGGTTTCAGCCGTGGGGATGGAGGACGAGTAAGAGGGGAGCGGAAAATGTGCTTTGATAGTGGGGAGGGCAGAGAGAGGGGGTGGGGAGAAGGAAGAGAGTTTGGTTATAGATTCGTAAAGCATGGGAGGTGATCTGGCGAGGGGAGGAGGGGAAGATCTGGTGATGGGAGAGGGGAAAAGAAAGAGAGAAGCCATATCTTGCTTCGATCTTCCTTCTTGCTCTACAACTTTACTCTGTTGAAGAAAATGGAGGGAAAGAAGGGAAGAAGAGGCCAAATTGGACTACCGTTGTGAATAGTGAGCCGTTTTTGTTCGTTACATTTGACGAGCCTAAATAGAGAACACTGAAATAGAGAGCGCAATAAAAAGTCCGTTGGAGCAAAAAAATTAGTACTTAGCTCTATATAATAGCTAAGTGTATGGGTTTGAAGAGCCAGTTGGACTTGCTCCTACTCTTTGACAATTTTTTTGCAGGCCGCATCACTTAATTTACTTCAATCACTTGAATGCTATAAATGAAAAAAGAACGTCTTAAGACAATTGCCTAATTATGTAAGAGGCTTACAATGGGTGACTTTTTCCCTTTTTCTTTAATATTTTGTCCATTCATAAATTTATTTGCCTAGTTCTTTTTTCTTCCCTCTTTACACTTGAATGATCCAACAGCATCATGCGACATCGTACAAGGGAGACTTCGCTACTCCATCGCCCACCGTTGATTGAAAAAAGGCGGGAACGTTAACGAACTGTATATAACAAGCCCTAGAAACACTCTAAAAACCAATACACCATTTTCAGAGCTCATCGCCAGTCACACCATCTCTAACCCAAAAACCTTCAAATCCTAACCTTCCCCTTTCAGAAAATGGACGAGGGCGACCCTTTTGGCTCACTCATCAAGAGATGCCAACCGACAAATTCGCAAGAAGATGTTCTCCGAACCTGTCCTTTCGCTCGGGAATCGGAGTTCCTGCCCGACGGCGAGTCGCTGTCGTCGGAGCCCTTCGGAATCCCTGTGGAGTCCACCGGGATCGTCATGGTCTCTCTGCCGGAGAGCCCGAGGGACGACAGTACCCCTCACGAGGACTTCCAGACCCCTCCCGAGGACTCTCTCCCGGCCAGCTCCGAAGAGCAGAGACCGCCTGCAGCAGCCGTTGATGTTCTCGCCGGTCCGCAATTTGACAGAGTCTGTGGCGGGGAGACTACGGTCCTCGACGAGGGTTGTACGGACTCCGAGAAAGCGGTTGATTTGGGTAAGGACTCGGATAATCTAGGGTTTTCGGGAGTGAAATTGACGCAGGTGATTTACGGCGGTGTTTTGGCTGTTGATAGCTCTCGCGGCGTTGATGGAGTTGTTGCGACTGAGGTTCTCGACAGTGAATTGGAGAAATTTATGGTTTTACCGAGAGAATCCAGTTTGGTCTGCGATGACATTCCATTCGAATCTGTTTCAAAAAAACAGAAATTTTCTGATGAGATTTTGGAGGGTTTTGAACCTCCAAGAGCTCGTACCAGCGATAATGAGCCGGTGATTACGGATACTAACAGTGATAAAAATGCCAGTACAGAAGTTATTGATTTAGAGGTTGAAGAAATTGGTGAAGAATTGGGTGAGGACACAATGAATGTTGATTTGCCTCTGAAAGAAACCGAGATAGCTGTAGCGCCCACTGAAGGCCAAATGCACAAAAATGGCAATGGAGGTTCAGCTAGGAAGAATATAGAGGATCTTGACAAGTTCAAGTATGTTAATCCAAGTGGCCTTAATCGAAGCCAAAAGGTCTCGGCTGTTGGTGGGCGGCGTGAATTGCCATCTTCAATCAGCGGGCAAGCGAAGAATGCAGGAGGGGAGGCCGGGCCGGACACTTCAGCAGCCAAGAATCAGATTTTGAAGGATCTTTTGGATGCATTGAAAATGGTTGCAGGAGAGCTGGATGATGGTTCTGAGGAGGATATTGATTTCTTGGAGACTGCCAAGAGGCGTGGCATGACTTTCCCTCGGCCTAGGTGGTGGCCTCCGGAGGGCTATGATGATTAAGTTTGTGGATTAAAACATGGTGCTATGTTTGAGATTTCTGATGAATTGCTGCATAAATATGGATTTTGACTTACTAGTTCTGCTGCTTTTCGGGTGGTTCTGTTTAAACCATTTTCTTGGGTAGGTGAGCCAAAACTTTGGAACTTGTTAAGCTAGTAAGAGTTCTTATTGTCTTGTTTGGGGCTGGTATGGGTTGGATGCAATGCTGTTTTCGTCATACTGAATAATTTGTGTATAGAATGAGTTTTGTAATGTAAATCAGATAAATCTTTGTTTCTTGTATAGCCCTTCAGTACCTTTGTTTTTGTGTTTCCAAGCAGCAATGTAAATAAAACATGGACTTAAGTTCAGTTTTAGCCTGTAGCTGACCACCATTCATGACTTTCAATGGTTGTTTGGAGCAAAACCCTCCAAACAACAGGTAAAATCATATCAATGTTCACATTTACACCACAGCATAGACTTGGCAATGCATGTCCATCATCCATTAAATTACAGGGCAATAGTAATCTGGGTTTAAGAATCCAATTCTGCTCCCTTATCCATGAAAGGAACACAGCAATGATGGATTACGTCAAATTAGGACTGGCTGCCAAACATCCCTCAGTCCACTTTTCTTGACCGAGAGAGAGAAAAAAAAAAAAAGGGAGGTAAGACTTCAGCTCAGAGAGAGGAAGAGAGAAGGAAAAAGAATTACTTTTGTTTAAAGAACCTTTTAGAGCTTTAGCCAATTGATGATTTCTTGTGATTATTCAGCTAATATCATCATCTATAATTAAGGCTGTCACATAGAGTGGTATATAATTGAAGTTGAACAAACAGAACAAAATGCCTTCAGATTGGATCTAGAGTTGGTACCAATCATTTAAGATTGTTGCAACCAAAGCACACATAACAAATATTTAATGAAATCATTATTGTTGGAGCCTGATCCAATAGTTGCTATATTTCTCATGCTTTGATTCTTGTAAATACCAAATCTATCTTTTCATAACTAATCAAAATTTTCGTCCTCTCTCTCTCTCTCTCTCTCTCTCTCTCTCTCTCTCTCTCTCTCTCTCTCTCTCTCTGAGTATTTGAACGGGGTCTTTGTCAATGCTTTCTTGCACTCAATTAACCCTTATAACTCGCCTTTTCCACAACTACTTAGGAGTTAGGTCCATCACACTTCAGTTGGTTCTATTTAAAGTCAAATTCTCAATCAAATTTGAAGGCAACCGCGTTTTTACTAACCACCCCATCTTTTCTTGGCCCTCCTCTATTTCTTTTACCATCCTTCACGTGGATCTATCAACTTGGATTTGCTAATCGTTTATTCACTTGTCACAACCGTAGCAAATTAAAAATAAGAAACTATTGCAGGAGATGAAAATAATAGATCTTCATGAGTTATTTGCATATATCTTGCTCAGTTAGCGGCTCGGTAAGTGAAGTATGCTCAATGCCTAATGCTGATAAGTTTCCCCCCTCTCCTTCATTCTCCTCTTTATCCTCTTAAGTGCTGCACTAGATTGTCTGCACAGCAGAGCTCGTGCGTGCTGTACAACCCCAGATAAGCACCCTCAAGTATCAAGTAGACGAATCTCAGGGAAATTAACAAAACAAAGAATACAAATACCGAAGAAGCTAGAAAATAATCCGAAGCAATATTGAAAGGTACATTACATTAGCTTATTTAGAAAATTCTTGAAATCATATAATCAACTCTATATATTTCGGTGCCCATTCACTTGGATAACAAAGTAAACACATCAAAATGCACGTTTCTGACTTCTGTATTTTTCTATCCTCCTGGTGAACAGAGAACAGTGTGATGCACTCAGCCAATGTCTTGTGCTGTATATATCTCCAGAAGGCATGAAAGGCTGATATAGATTTCACCTATCTTTACATCCACCCAAGAAGTAAAATTTCATTACCAAAATATAAGCAGCCAACAGAAGGGTTTATCTGGAAGTTACCACCTCTTCTGCATTTTGAGATATATACTACAATATTGTGTAAACCTATACAAAAAAGCCCACCCACACCCATCCCCCTTAGCACTTCAAGTTTAACATAGGCCAAGAAAAGAAAAGGCAACCATCAAACCTCATACACAAGACTTTTGCATGTTTGGAGTGCAAAATATATGAATCCCAACACGCATTTTAACAGAAGTTGTACCTACATTGCCTAGTTAAAGTAGTGTCTTGAAAAGCACCGTCAGGGTCGGACAAGTTGTGGGTACACTGAGCTACTACTAGTGCTTGCTTGAGTGCCAAAACTTGAAGTTGGGAGAAGCAGCTCTGCCTCTGGAAAGTAGCTATTGGATGGCACATCCAGAAGCAGATCTTGATCTGAACTCTCATCCATAACCTGGAGAGAGTCCAACATGAGGGAGCTACTATCAGGAGGCAACGCAAATAGACTTCTTGGACTAAAGCAAGAGCCATCATTGTCCATGAGTTCCTTGTGTTCATAGCTATTCTTCATCACCCTTTTTGGGCTCTTCATTGTTGTCCTTGCTCCTGGAAGACATGCGATGTTTCGTCAATATAAATAAGTAAAAGCCAACAGATATCATGTATGAAGCTCAGGTGAAAGTCACAAAGTTGCCATTGTTCATTCTACATAATAACATATTCCAATTGCTTGTGGGGTTTAGCATTTCACATAATCTTTTACCCTCCAATAAACTCAAATCTCCATAGACTTTTAAGTAGACCCATCGCAAAAATTTTAGTAGTTCTTTTTGTGTACTACTGTAGTCAGTGAGGATGCAATTTCGGGATCAACATTGCACTATGGCTACCACAATGCTAATGGCACATATGGCCATAATCTGATTTCTTTCGGATTTAAAAAGAAATAGAGAAGTATCACAGTATAATAATCCCAATAATCAACTTTAAAGGAGATTGTCAGTAATCAATATTGTGTATGTTTGGTTATTAGAATCCATCATAAACCACCCCTATCATAGAAAGAATGCCATTGAACCCTAAAACTTAAAAGAAACCCTGCTGATGGTTGTTGGGAGGGGAGGGGAAGGGGGAGGGTGTGGGAATTGTGGGGTTGGGTGGGTGGGGGGGGGGGGGGGGGAGGGGGAGGGGGGTGGCTTGTGAATAAGAAGAAGTTTAAATATGATGTACCAAAAGATGTTCTGAGAAAAAAAGTGCATATAATTGTGGAGATAGATTTCTGGAAACAAAAATTGCAGCTAAGGTTGGAAGTAGAGTAGTTTTACCCTTTTTCATACAAACTTATAGTACATTGGACTTTCAGATATGAAGGAATAGTCATCTCAAAACCATGGGAATGGGTTTGGGATTTTATGGATGCAGAAAAGATAGCTGTATCCATTAAAAAGAGAAACACGCTCCCATCTTACTATAGACAAACTTCTTATATGTAAAGTTTGTTTTCTTCAAGTTACTGAAGAACATAAATTTATCTTTTGCACATCATGCCTCTTAGACGAATATAAAACCTAGACCCCATAAGCTTATGTAAGATCCTTTAGTCCTTCATGTCCTCTTTGCTTGTACAGATAACAGAAACTAAATCTAAATATTCAACTTTAAAACTCATTTTGCGGTTCAACTCTTAGCTGCATTTATGTTTCAACAGAAAGTTGTGTAAACAAACTCTACACCAACCAACGATGCACTAACCTGGAAAATTTTGAAATTGGCCATCACGCGATCTCTTTACATTTGTTGAATTACCAGATGCAATGGCATCAGGTCCTCCTGGAGCTAACGAGCCTCCATAACTACTTTTACATTTTACACCCTAAAGCCATAATATAATATTAGTATTAATAAAGTTGTACAGCCATTTACACAAACAAAAGTTAATGCTGTTCAATATTCATTCTCTTCAAAATTAATACAAACCTTGAGCAGATTATATTGTTCCACCCACTTCGATTTTGTCAAATTGCATAGTACAAGCCTATTCAATGTCCTACAATCTTCAGCTTTCACCCCTGAGAAAGAAAGATCAAAAACCCCTTCTGCAAGCAGCTTCTGGAAGGAGGACAGGTTCTCCTTGAATTGAGGGCTAGCAAACATGCTTTTAAGGCTGTAGATGCCACCAAAAAAAATATAAAAAATTCGTCAGTGTCAGACCATAATTAGCTTCAGAACAGTGATTTATAGTCTGATGTGATATGCAAAGGCACTCCCTCCGAAGAAGAAAAACTTGGAGTCAATACCATAATATATTGTTCCCATTTAGCAAATCCACTTCAGATGAAAAATAAGAGCAAAATTCATACTGGCATACATAGCATTGGGAATGATCTGTGATTGATTTGTGTATTGATAAGAAAATTGGCAAATACATTCTAGTATGGATTATATTAACCCCTTTCACAAACATAAAATATTAGTTAACATCTTTCACAAACATAAAATATTAGAGCCTGTTTGGAACTTGGGGAGGGGAGGGAAAGGAAGGGAAAATTTTAAAATTTTCCCATTCCTTTTCCCTTCCCTCGGTTGATTCTACCTATGAGAGAAAGAGAAGGGAAAGGGAGGGAAAAAAGAGGAAAATTTTTTAAATCACTCTCTCTCTTTCTGTTTCCTATTTCCTTCCACTTTGTTTACAAAACCAAACAGGGAAGAGAAAAATCCTTTCCTTCATTTTCTCTTACCTTTCCTTTCCCTTTCCTTCCCTTCCCTTCCCTTTCCTTCCCTTCCCTCCTCCAAGTTCCAAACAGGCTCTTAGTTAACATCTTTCACAAACATAAAATGTTAGTTAACAAAAAATATCAGTTTAAGGAATTTGCCCTGAAGTATGTGAATGATTCCTTGCATCACTAGTAAGAAAATCTACTATTAGTTGTTCCATAGTAATTAACCTACAATATTAGACACTATATTCTCTGTGCTTAAACGCAAGTCAAAAATGAAACATTAAGGAGCAAGGTAGAAACCTATCAGGAATTCTGGCACTGTCAATAGAAGGGAGAAATTTCAGCAACTGCTGCTGCTCTTCATTTGTCAGGTGATTTGCAAACTCATCAAAGTTGAGAACATCCTGCACCAAATATTGACAGTGATCAAGATAAATCTACACAGTTTTAAGAGAGAAAATATTCTGGCATCAGCAATAAATTTGAATTCCAGGATTATTCTATAACGAACAAGTAAGAGTTTGCTAAAAAATTCATGGATGACAGGAAATAACATCTTTTCTTCTGATAATGAACAATCAACAAAAACAAGGTTATCTAACTACGAACTTGGATGTTGGGAAAAATATTTTAGAGATGAATCAAGAGCCCAGCAGTTGCAAGGAATCAAGAACATAAAGTAGTTGGGACATATTTGCATTAATCATAAAAAGTTGACGTTAATAAAAGAACGTGTATGAAGTAGTTGGGAGATATTTGCATTAATCATGACGAGTAGATATTAATAAAAGGCAAATGCTAACATGTGCCCTAAGGGCACATTTTAAGCCTGCTTTGTCTGGTTGTACAAAGCGTTGAAACTTATGCTTTCAGTGTTAAAAATTATGAAAGCACAAGTTTCAACGCTTTGTCTGGTAGCTTTGTACGACCAGACAAAGCAGGCTTAAAATGTGCCTTTAGGGCACATGTTAGCAAGACCCTTAATAAAAAGACATGCAAATTTCACACACAATGAGGATCATTCCACGGATGTCGAGAACTTTGCGTCAATGATCTTGACAAAAGAGGCCACATCAAGCCCTTTAGTGTAAAATAAGATGATAACATATTTGATTGAGTTGGCTTCTAAACATAAAATCAAAGAAAATGTACAGACACGCAACTTACTTTTAGATCCACACAATGGAGTGGTGAATTATTATTTCCCAGAATCTGTATTTTTTCTTGCTGAGCCTTGTCCCTACAATTCCAACAAGAAGTTGAATAAACAGATAGATATAAATTTAAATAGTGAGCAAAAGGTTTCCCATTTCTTCTCAAACTGCTGAATTGAAGTTTCTTTAGACAGTCATGCAAGTTACATTTTGCCCCTAGCCAAAAGTATGTATGATCAGTTATGCAATTATTATTCCTGGTAAAGTGGTAACTCTAACCACAGCATACCGACTGAGCATATCAGGACACCAGGACTCGCATCAAAAAATATCCTGGAGTGTCTCTGGAGAACAGCATGCCACAGTATCGCTTTTCTGGAGCTATACTGAATATCTTTTATCCCTGTTGGGCAACAAAACCTGTGTTTGTTTTCTTAATTGCAGTACATCTCAGATTTATTGGAGGTCATTGTGCCTAAGACCACCATGTTCAGGCTCCCCTCTTGAAAAATTAGTACCATTAATTCCATAATTGACGGGGATTTTGACTTGTTCGTTGTTAAAATAAGAGAAAGGTGGTACCTTTTAATTTGCTCTTGTTGCATCCCTTGTCCAGTAGGCTTCTTGTTTCTGTCTATCCCCAGACTTAGAAAGTTAGCACCCTTATTACCAATATGTACAGGAAGGGCAGTCAAACGTGAATAAGCCTCGTTGGCCGGGTGTAGTTTGTTATCAACTGAAAGAGAGCTAGCTTCAGATTCCTCTTCCCTAACTATGGAGCTTGGATGTCGAATGAGAACACTTCCATGTCCTATCTCAACCGAGACCATAGGTGTGTTGCTCTCTAAAAGCAAATCCTCTTCAGAAGATCCAGAGAAGTGTGAGGACTGTTGTTCATGTAAGATGGTATATAAATCTTTAGTAAGCTTCTCCACAGATGATGGCTTTGGACGATTGACACAGGTCCTCTTCCTTGAAGGTACCATTGAGTCCCACACAATGGACTGGGCGGGACCTGAAAGGAAAACACATGGGAAAGTACCTTCCGGATCAGTAAAATGTATCAACTCTACTATTGTGAGCATATCAAAACAGCTTGGTAGAATGCAGATGGGAAACCAAAAATACTCAAGCAGATTATAAATTGAGGGAACAAAGTAATTGCCTTAGCCAAGGAGGGGGGGAAGAACAAAAGAAAAGACCCAATTTGTGAAACAACTAGTGCTTTGGTCGAGATAAATAAAAAATAAGAGCCGCATTTCTGCTCCATTTATTTCATTGAGACAACTTCAGTTATGGCATTGGACCACGTGTGTTGTTATGACTATAACTTATGACACCTGGACTCAGGTGCGAGTATGTTTCTAAGTGTTTCATCTAATTCTCATGTCCAAGGATATTCGGACACGGCTAATTTTATATTTTTTAAATATTTCTTTTACTTTTTTAAGGTAAAATGAGGTTTACAAACTAAAATATAGTATTCCATGCATAAAATTGAAGTCTTATGCGTAGTTTTATAGTGAATTCAATTACTTATACATACTTGTTGGATGCATGTCCAACTAGCCATTTCAAACACATATACATACCCTTATCTAAACGTCGAGTGTCTGACATGGTATTTCCCATGTCACAACTTTCGAAGAATCTAGGTAAGATGGACTACAACATTGGTACAGCAGATAATTAACGCAGTAATGCAACAGAAACTGAAGAAACTAGCATCGAGCCAATTTTTTGGTCAGAGTTTTATCAACACAATCACCATTCTAGTCCTACAGACTAGACTTTAATGTAGGCGCATAAGTTATATTTTCCCAATACACTTTCCTTAAATACTAGGCACAGTATATATACTTGACTCGTGTTTCCCATTTGAACTGGAATGTGATCCTTTCTCATTACAATGCACAGGGGGGAGGGGGAGGGGGAGTGGTACATACGGCGGAGGTTCACTTCAAGGAATATCAACACTATTGATGCGGGTATAGTGACTGACCAACCTGTCAAATCACTTGCATCTACACTGCCATACTGTACACAGCTCTCAGAGTTAGATATGGCAGAGCCAGAACTTGATCGATTACTGGTATCTTCATCTAGGCCCTTCCGCAAACCCTGGTTATAATCAGGATCCACCGCTCCAACCACTGTATTGTCATGATTTTGCTTTCTTTTTAGCACCTTTGCTTCTTTGTTCTTAATAGATATGCTCTTCACTCTTGAAACCCTGTAATCCTCAAATTCATCAGGTTCTGCCCTAGCATGTAGGGGGGTGTAGTTTGCAAGTGTTCCTTTTGTTCTCCACCGGGATCCACAAGCGTTGCACAGTATTGGCTTCTCTGGAGGCCCATTACGCCAAAGAGGAGTGCCTGTAGCACCACTTAGTAACTTTAGTCAAATTCAGTCAAAACCATATACAAACACGACAACAACGTCTGCTATATTAGAATAAGTGCCATGTTGGTGATCTTTCCAGTAGAGTAAAGTTTAAAATTATAGAGAAGCACCAAACCTAAATACATATATGCATTCCATAACAAATTCAATATTATTATGGTACCGCAGTGTCCTTACCGGGACAAGACTTTATACAGAAAGTTACTCACAGAGAAGTGATAGAAATATCTCAGCCATTTTGTAAATTGTGGTAACCATTTGAATATGTAATTGTCACATACTCAACAGTCAACATACACAGGACAAGGAGCATTTGCAAGAAATGCCTGTAAACACCACTTCAGTTATTTCTTTTATCTCAAATAAAACCAGATAACAGAAACTCGTGATGGCATAAACTGATCAAACCTCACAAAACAGAATGCGGTTGCATGTTCCAGTGACTTCACTAGCAGTGCTCTTTATATAACTCAAATGCATTAGACATTTGAAAATAGTGCAACAGATAACTGCGCTTGACCATTGGCATAGACCAGCAATGAAGGTTTAATTGAGCTCAAAAAATGAAGAACTGATCAAGCACAATTTGATACCTAACGGAAGTCCCAGAGCAGAAAGCTCTCATTTGTGAGAACAAAAACTGAATATACTTCATATTTAGTCACAAGTAGAACGAACTACATCCTACAAATTCTACTCGCAAAGATTTGCTAAGTTTGGAAATACCTAGTCCAAAATGAGGAGATTCAAAAGAGTCTCCTCTGATACAACAAATTAGAAGGACAAGGTAAGAGTACAAGAGACCTTCAGATGAAGCTACCATCTAACAAAGACGTAGTCAATGCCCTTGATGGAAGGAACACAATTGTGTGATTCTCAGCTGAAGAGACAACAGAGGAAGGATGTTTCTAGAAAATGAATTGAGGTTTCCTCCCATTTGAGCTGAAAACAAATTGCCAAGGTCATTGGAAGTATATAATTTGGACAAATGGAAAAGGTATTTCCTGACTACATACATCACAAAAAATCATTTGGCATTCTTGAATCTTAGGGTCATTTGAACTTTTGAGGTATGGGTGAGGGCACACTGAAAATAAAACTTGTTTTTGCCACACTGCACTACCATTTCCATAACAAGTTAAGAGACAAACAAAAGACAATGTTGGCATTAACCACTTCTTCAAAGTTGAAGCAGATATGAATTGCATAGTCAAACCCAAATGTCTAAAACAAAGCATTTTTGATTGGAGTGGAGTAGATGTCCCAGAACATCTAAAATAATTGATTGTTGAAGCAAATTCCGCTGGGATGAAGAAAGCAACGGCATAAGGACTTGAAAGTTAACATCTAAATTTGAGGTCCTACCAAGACACAAATCAAACCTAAATGGAAAATAAAGTGAATGGTTTGAAAGCAAAAGGCTGTAGAACCACCTCAGTAGACAGACATTGAAGAATTTGATTGAAAATGAAAAATTGTTGTACGTGGCAAGATCAATTTGCAATGAATACGAGAGTAGTTGTTAAAAATAACATAAAGAAAATATTCTGCATTGACAAAGATCGGAATATGAATTTGAACAATCACAAGTGATTTGTTTGGCAGTCTGTTTTGCCAGGATTGTAGTTCAACAGAACAATGTGAGCCAGATAACCAGCAAGAACTAGATTTGACACAAAAAAGAATCAAAGCGTGACTGTTTCAGAAAGTACATTTTTCCATTTGCATCCAAAATTTTGAAGGAAGAAGCAAAAAGAAATTCTGGTTTGACTCAGTAGTAGGGTTCATTTTCAACATAAACACTTCCAAGGCAACGGAAAAGCCCCAAATCTAGACTCTGAAATTGTTCAGTCCTAAGACTCCAGGCCAAAATTACGCTGGTGACATAATTTCTTTTTGCAAGAGAGTCAAAGGAGAATTCAGAACAACCCAAGAGGAATCTGAAAAGCAGAAGAAAAAAAAAACGTAAAAGAAAAATTCAATTCCATATACAAACTCAAACCCAAACTCAAACGAGTATTGATATTGAAAGTTTCAAGGGGACTTGTAGTTCTGTTACAACCCAACAACACAAAACAAAAAATAAATTAATAACAAACAGAATCACATACATAACAGCACATATTATTTTCTTTTTTTATTTTTTTCTCTCAAACTACATCTTTCAGATATGGGTATCCTCCTCCATCATTGAACAAATTAATCTATGCGCATAAAAAATTTGCAGTATATGAAAAAATTGTGTAAAACATAAATAAAGAGCACGAAAGAACCCATTTTTTTTCTTGAATGTTCAAATTTTTGGGAAAATATTGAAGGAACAAAAACTCACTTGTGACACCACAGTGATAGCAAGGTCCATGCTTGCCCATGTCTCTATTTCTCTCTTTTCCTTAGTTTCAAACAATAAAATTGAAGGAAATGAAAAAAGTAAAGCTAATTTCTTGAGAAAAAGTTAACCGTAAATGAGAAAATAGAAAAATATGATTTATTCTCTACAATCCTTTTTTGGCTTATATATCTCCTGCTGGGTATAAGGAAGCTTTTCTGCAAGAAACTCAGAGAAACTTCTGCAAGAAAAAACAAAAAAAAAAAAAAACCCAGAAAGACCCAGAAGAGTTTGTATCTTAAAGTCTCAGAAAAACCACTGAAAACAGCAAAAATCAACAAGAAATGAAGGGAGTGAGATGGGTATTTCAGCTGGAAATCTGTACAATCCAATGGGAAAAAGAAAAGGCCATTGGAGGAATCTAACAAATGGTTGGGAACGGAAGGTGAAATGGGACGGGGATTGCGTTTGTGTATGACCTCTTCTTGTTGTATTATAGAAGTAAATGTTTCAGCTTTCTTTTGCTTTTATTTTGATGTTATTGAAATCTTTCACTTCCTTTTTATTGAACTTCCAATATTAATATTTTTTTACCTATGATAGACTTAATGGGTAAGGGAATATTATTGCATATATCCTCTTGACCATAGACTTTTCTGCTAGATGCATAATTTTTATTCAAACCCATCAACAGAATTTTCCAAACAAAAAAAAAGTATGGTTTTGAAAAACACAAAATTTTGAAAAAAACAATAAGAGAAAAGCCTTAGCCATTAGCGAGAGAACACCAAAAGAAAGGAGAAAGAAACAAAGAGAATTTCCTTGGTTTTATTTTTTATTTTTTTCTCTAACTTTCTTTTTGGTTTCTGATAAAGAAAACTATTTTATATTCTTGCGTGTATATGGTGGCATGATGTTGATAATAATATTTATTTATCTGTTGATGTCTTTGTAAAATGAACTGATCTCAAGTCACAAGGCCGTGTAGCCGCTTATTGTCACAGCCACATCCTCACCATCGATCTGGTTGAAAAGACATTTTCGTGTAGGTCCCAACATGATGCGTCATACTGTTGACTTTGGAATTATACCGTGTAATGGGGCTGTGACCCAGTTTCAACAGTTGTACTGGTAGGATGACTCTTGTAAAAAGCAGACACGAAGGTACAACTACAACCCATAAAAAGTAAATAATTTTTAAATAAATATTTTTTCTCAGCATAAAATAACTACAAAAAATAGGGAAAATATTTTATCCATGGCTCAAAATGATGGTTTAAATAAAATGGTGCCACTGCCACGTGGCATTTTCTTCACCTTCCTCATGAACTATTGGCCAATCCTTTTGTCAAAATGCAACAACTAGAGTCAGCCTCACGGAAAAGCACTACACCCAGTGGATTAGGGAATTTTTTTTTCTTTTTTTTTTCATCACAAATTGAAAACTAACTAAAAATTAAAAAAAAATCCACAAACGACAATTGTTTTAGATTTCTTCACTTGTAAAGAAGGACCCAATTTAGCTTAAAGTTGGCCCAATTTACTACAGTTTATAAGCTTCGGTTGCATCTAAAATAGACAGTACAATATAATAGCACTTATTTTATTTTTGAGTGAGAGAGAAAAATAAATATATAATGGAAAAGGGTTTCAAATTGGACGGCTGAGAATCATCAACTAGTTGGGTTTCACGTATTGATGGGCTTTTTTTAATTTTTATTTGGGTAGTGAGTATTGATATGTTAAAAGAGGCTTAAAAGTCAGAGCAAGTTTTGTGCTTTAGCTTGCATCACATACTTTTTTTTTTATTATTATTTTTTGGGCTATCCACTGAATCATTGCATCTGGACCGTCCTTCCTATCAAGAATCTCCCCACGGCTCCACACTAAAATTTTATTGGCCATCCGATTAGCATTATAGCATACCCTTTTCTCAAACCCATTTCCTATATTCCATTAATTAGGAACAGAAGTTATTAGATAAACAGATGATAATGTATAAAATTAAACAGGTTCTTTGGAAAATATAATTTGTGTGAACGAACGGTCTAGATTTGTTCCATTATGCCACGTAAAAATCAATAATAATTTTATAAAATCAAAGCCTAATCAGATTCATTGGTCCCAAGCAGAACTCATAAATAGTTGTCCTTTGATGGACTAGTTCTTCTTCCTCTGCTTTATGGCCTTTAGGGGGATCCATACCCTATAGATGGACCCATTTGTTCATGGTTTCACAGAAGCATCACATGATATAATCAGGTTTTATATGCCACGTGTATGGCTGAGAGTTAAGGAACATTATTGGAGTCCAAGCTGAGGCATAGGGGATTCTCATAATGTATTCAATTGAATATATGAAACAGAAGCTGTCTTTATTAGACCTAATCTCCGGTACAACCAATAAACTGATGACAACATTTTTGGTCTTTTATATATATAGAATGGATATATATCTATATATGACAAAATGTCTAAAATACCCTTCTAACAAAGTTGTATTACCTAAACAATCCCTTCAGCAACCCCACATTAGAAATGTTACCAATGCTGTTGTCATTGGGAACTAATAATTGTGATAAGATAAGATATCAAAATTTGGATTTGTAAGACTAACCCTAAGTAGGTTTTGTATGCCCAAAGTGACCTTTGGTTTACAATGGATTGAAAGATCTCACCCGTCCATTTAATAGAAAAATATGCTACTTCCAACAGTTCAAATCAAGAGACACACATACCCAAATCATGTAGATTAATGTTTAAGAAAAAGAGAAAACAATTTTCATAGATAAAATTTTGATAAATCAAATTATTTGAACTTATGTGTGTGTATATATACACTAAAGACCAGTTGGTGGGATCTGAAAGTTTTGCTATAATGGCAATAAGAAGCCTATTATATTAATTAGGTGGTAGATGTATGTAGAAGTCTTATTTTGGACTCATCCAATTAATTCATTTTCTTTTTCATTAATTAAATCTTAGGTCTACATAATGAATGGTCTAGGCTGCTGAATCAATGGATATTGGATCATGGGTATTTGTCTACAATACTTGCATTTTTTTTATACTTATGAGAGAGAGAGAGAGAGAGAGAGAGAGAGAGAGATCTATAAACATGATAAATGGTCACATGATTGATGGGATTAGCCTCCCTATTAAAATTAAACACAATATTAACCTATATTTCACTTTGTAATGGGGTCTGCATAAAGTGAATTGTGTTCTCTTTCCTCATCATCACTTAACAAGAGTCATTGTGATGGCAAATAACATCCTTTAATTAATGAAAAGTATAGGAACTAACATTAAAAAAAACAAACAAACTATGAATTTGAGAGAGTGAAACTAAATAGGCATGTCAAAAGTTATAACTGAAGAGTAGACCCTCATTTCATTTTTTTCTTTCTTTTTGCTAGACTTCTCATTGGACTAATGTCCATAATTGTATGAGCTTATGCCAAATTATTCAAGGATCATAACAAGCTTAAAAATATGAGCAATGCTATATACATCCGTTTCTTTCATTGTTTATGTCACTGCTTATGTAACAAGCTATAATTTTTTTTAATGATAAGAAACTGATCACAAGCTGGTGATAATAAAACAAAATCAGTGACATATTGCATTTTTGCAAAATTATTTGCGAACACCGTCGGAATTACCAAACAAATTAGAGAAATAATTTGATCAAGATTCAAACATCCAAAGTTGCATATAGAAACATATTAAGGTGTTGATAATAACCTGTAAAAAAAAAAAAAAAAAAGAGGTTGATAATAAAATTAAAGAGATGAATTGAAAAGGACATGGACATTATAGATAAGCCTTGTTCAATTGATGGATAAAGTTCTGCCTGACCCATTTATACAATGTATATGGCGGTGTTTAGGTGAACTGTTTATAATCCATAAATTAGTTTCAAAAAGTTATCTTTAAAAAATAATTTTTTTAGAAAAACGTGATTAGACATAAATAACTTTTTTTAAATTACTTTACCAAACACAATTTTAAAAAGTTATAAATATAAATCATAAGTTACTAAATAAACTGAATCCAAACGTTTTCTATATATATTTATATCTTTATAAAGACAATAATGTAGTTTGAATTTTTGAAACACACCAAACTAATATTACCAATTATAGTCAAACCAACTCAGGGTGAAGTCAAATTCAATTAAACGCCTGATGAACCTCTTTATTTCAGTGGGACCAGGTGGGTGAGTCTAGATAAAAATAAAAATAAAAAAAATGGGCCGCTCCATCAAATATGTGAATCACGTTTAGGTTAAATTGAGCAGAGGAGGGTGAACCCGTGGTTGGGGCCCTTGCAGTTGGCTCACCAAATTGGGGATTCGATCCCAACACCCATTAACCCTCTTCTATCCCAAAATTAAACTAACCCCAATAAATTAATCTCAATTGAATAGTTTAAAGATTTTATAGCAACCTTAACATATAGTATTAAGTTTATAACGATCCAACTCTCAAATCGGGACGCATAGTTTGTTTCAAAATGTTACTTAGATTACGTTTTATAATAAGTGTAACAGCATTACGACGCTATTTCGTATTAATTTTGTTCTTATACGTGGATACTTAGCAATATATACATACGTATTTGTATATAAGTATCACAAAATGGTGATGTAGTAAATGAAAGAGTAATTACGTTTTTTATTTGAGTGGGCTAATGACTCACACAACTCTTGATAAGTTTTGGGTCCAGAACAGGCTAATGCTTATGCACGAGTATCAAATTAACATCATTAATCCGGTAAAATCCAAACAGATTTTCCAAGAAAACAAACGGTGATAATGCAGTTTATAGTAATCATATCAAATCAAATCCAAACAGTGCTTGCACATCTGAATAAGGTCAAAATGATAAAAGACAATGGTAATCTAACCACCCATCAGACCTAAATTGCGGGGTGACTGAGTCAGGGTGATAAGACCATAAAGACTTTGGTTAAATACAATATGCATATATATATATATATATATAATGTATGTATGTATAGGAAATTACAAAGAGATATGCATACATGCCAAAAACAACCAAAAGAGATAGTGGGCTCTGATATCAGGATTGCAATTGATGAGAGAGAGTCATGCATGTGACACATGTTTCATGGGACCAAAGAATATGTTAGGATTGCTATCCCCTGAAAAGAAAAAGACCTAGCTAGCTGCCTCTAACATTAACCTCTCTCTCACCTAGTAACAAAGCTTAGTTTGAACTTGGAACCCTACTAGAAAGATATCTAGAATGCAGATGCCCATATTTCCCAGGTCTTGCTTAGTTACTTATTTTTACATTTTTTCAGGTACATTAAAAGAACAAAGTCTTAAGGCAAAGAAGGTGAGTCAAACCCATGACCCATGAGTGGACCTATCATTTATACTGGGCTAACCCTTCTCCTCTGCTTAGTTACTCTTTGTGTATGTAAAGTAGTTGTCAAGGATATTATGAGAAGGAGAGACAAAAAGTAGTTGTTTTCAAAGACAAAAGTTCAGTGGTATTGTAGTACTGCTAGCTAGTTAGGCTTAAACTCTAAAGTGAGTAATCCATCAAATACACGGATACGGATACATATCATAACGAAAGTAATACTTAAAAGCAAGATCAAGTTCATCTAACATTCCTAATCGGATAAAAATGACTTTTGTGAAGTGAGATGAGCTGGAATAAGCATTGCGATGAATAATTAGGTTGTCAAAATCCTTGAAGGGTTATTGTCGATTAAAACCTTTCATAAAGGGTATCAAGTTGGGTTTAATGAGAATTAGGATTTATTCTATTGTTATTGGGAAAGTAAGCCATCACAAGACCTAAACACATCAAGTTTAGTTAGGCTACATCGATCACAATGTCAAGGTCTTTCTTTTAGGTATGAAGGGAAATTAGGTGGAACAAGCTTCGCTATATATATGAATGTCTTTTATTTCAAACTGCTACATCTTGATGTTTTTTGAATGAAATAAAGATGATAATTTCACCAATAAAACCTGATTCCTACTTCACCATGTTCCTAATAGTACAGGTTTGGGTACAAAAAAAAAAAAAAAAAAAAAAGGCATATGGGCAAAATAGGGAAATAAAAATACAATCCAAAATGGGTTTAAGACGAAATTGGATTTAGATCACCCCACCCAATTATATTCTAAAATATCCTAAATACTCCAATTATATTTTAATAATATAAAACACCATTTTATATATGATTAAATGTTAGAATGTTAATATTACCTTGTATTTTTCAAATTAGCCTTGTTCTTTCTCGATTTTATATTGTGTTTACATTTATATAACTAGTATTATTTTTATTTTGAAATTTTATACAAATATAACCCAAACCAGATTAGATTAAGTGGGGTGGGGGAGTTCTACCCATTGCAAGTTTGGAGTAGAGTGTGGGGTAAAATTTTCCTGTTAGAGGATGAGATTGACAGCTTATTTGGAACTTGGGGCAAGGAAGAGAAGGGAAAGAAAAGAGAAAATGAAAAAAAACTAATTTTCTTTCCCTATTTAGTTTTTTCAAAAAAAAATGAAAGGAAAGTGGAAGGAAAAAGAGAGAAAAAGAAAGAGTGTGATTTAAAAAAATTTCTCTCTTTTTCTTAAAAAAGAGAGAGAAAAAAAGAATGTGATTTAAAAAAAAAAAAAATTTTCCCTCCCCTTTCACTCTTAGGTGAATCAAACAAGGAAAGGAAAAAAGAATTGAAAAATTTTAAAATTTTTCTCTCCCCTCCCCTTCCCCAAGTTCCAAAGAGGCTGTGAAGGATAGATGTTGGGAGAATTGTGTTCTGCTAGAGAGAAAGTAATAGACGTGTACAAGTTGCTTAGTGAATTTTACTTTCTAGAGAGAGAGATAGAGAGAGAGAGAGAGAGAGGGAGACCTATCAAGGACTCAAAATTCTAAATGTGGGCCTACTAGATTCCAACAAAAGCAAATGGATTAACCTTGTGCCTATTCATGCCTTGAGAAGCCTGCGCCTTTCACAGCCTGGACACCTTGCACCGATACGAGAGGCCCCAGTTCAATACACAGTAGGCCCCTCTAATAATCAATAATTTTGAGAGAACAAGAAGTTATTAATTAATAAAACTATTAGATATTGAGTTTCACTATAATTTTTAATAATGAAGAAATTTCTCGTAGTTGTACAAATTTTAATATAAAAATAGGACATAGATGCATATGTTTGAAGACAATGAACTTTCACCATAAAAAATTCAATTATATTACACCTTGATTGTGCAAAAGCATCTAATCCCCTCCTTTATTACTAGTAAAGTAACAGTACTTATAATTCAAATATAAAATATATATACTTGTTTTTATTTGTGTATTTTTTTTAAAACTTTTTTAAATTGGTTTTCGTCCATGTCTCATTCTTCTTTACTTATATTTGTTTATTGGATTAACTACACTTAGCACCCTATACTCCATCCAAAATCTCATTTTAGTCCCTTTTTTGAATTATAATAGCCAACCTAACTGCAATGTTGACCTTTCCTCAATTGTCGTTTGTTCAATTGATAAAAACACCCATGTGACGCATGGGGTGTAATTACCCTTTTTGTTCTTAAAGCAATCACAAGTACTAAATTAAATTATTACACTAAGGGCACTTGTATTTTATATCAAATTCTATTTTGGTGGGCATTTTTATTTAGGTGAAATAATAATGAAAGATTCACATTGCAACTTGACTATAAGTATAGAGGGTCGAATATTATAATTAAAAAAATGAAAGACAAAATAAAATTTGATGTAAAGTATAAAGATAATAAGTGTAATTAATTCTTGTTTATTTATTCTTCTTTGCATCAGGAAAGGCAAAGCTTTGATTCAGTGAACTGATCAACATTCTTTACAATGTTATAGTCAATACAATTGAGGGTATTCTCAAACTCATATGAAGTCAAAAACCCTATTTGCAATTGAAATTAGGATGCATTAATGGCCCTTATGTTTCTATTATTACAAAGCAATTTCAAGACCTAAATCTTCTCTCTCCATATATCTCTAAAGCCAGACTCAAAACCAATTAAAAAGTCATCTCATCATGATCTCATCCTTTGAAATAGTTAAACTAATTAGATAACAGCTTAGTCAAATCAAACAGGAGAATAGACTAGTGTTTCTTAGTTTGATGCATTTGATGGGAGCCTATGCATTGGACTTTGCCTCAGTTGTAATTCAAAAGGGATACATCATAATTCCATCTCATGGGGCCTTGGTGGCCTTGGTTTTGTAATTGGGAGTTGCATTATTATATTGCTTTATTTAAATGCACCAATAGCTTATTATTGTTCTATCTCCTCTTTGAGTGCCTGTTTTGAACATGAGCAAGTCTAGCATCAATCTCGCCGATTGATGCTCTATACATGTAGCTACGGTTCCCAACTGTTGTGCCTAACATCAGCTGTCGATTGATGCCAGATTTGTTCTTGATATATATATATATATATATATAGTTTATATTTCTATGTGTTATTGTATTTTCTAAAAAAATGCCGTACTATTTTCATTAAAAAAATATCATTGGTAAGCATAAATAAATAAATATTATTAAACTATACTTGGATATCACCACATTTTTATATAATTTCTAACATATTACCTCCCCAAAACTTTTATTCAAGGTAAACGCCTTACCACTTTATCATTTTACAAGGATTAGATAATTCAGTACGCAAAGCAGAGGAGGATATCTTGAGTTTGAAAACTTAAAATAGATTGTCCATGTCATTCTCAGAAGCCCAAGAGAGGTTTCTGATACATGTTTCTATCATGCTCCTACTTTTCCTAATGGCCATAGCTCTTGGGTCTGTCAAACCTTCCTATAGGTTGAAATTCAGAGAGAGTGCTAGATGGGAGTCCTTTTCCATCTACTTCTGAACCCTTTCCCTGTGCAAATCTAGTCAATCCAACAAAGGACGTGTCCAACCTAGCCTCTGTGTGTGTGTCTGCTTTTTTCTAATGGGCCATAGCTTTAGTTTTCATCCATGTAGGAAATTAGAAGTATCATATAGATTATGAACTTTTCCATTAATGGTTGGAAGCAAAGAATGAGAGAACAATAAACATGGGCGGCATGAAATAAGGCTGAGTCTAGGCAGGGCTTCAAATAGAATACTAAATTTTCAATTGAGGCAAAGGGGATGTGTGTTGAATAAGGGACTTTAGTATGAATTCATTCTTAGGGGATGTTCATGTGCCTCCTTAACAATCAGGCTAAGGAGATATGTTCATGTGACTTCTTAAACATCAGAGGAAGATAAAAACATCATGCGTTTAAATATGCAACAGCTACATTAAAGAGAAATCGAGGGTACAATTTGAAATATTTGCCACTAATGTATTTCGAACTTGAGGAAAAGCTAGACCTTTTAAAGATGAACTAGAGTTTATCTGTTCATCTGCACATATGAAGCAACAAAAGGCCTTATTGAAGGGCAACTGATGATACCCAAAAAAAAAAAAAAAAGATTCCAACAAATAAAAGTTTGTATAGGAAGCACTTCTGCATTCATTGTATCACTTTTAATAGCAGTCAAAAGAGACAGAAAAAAAAATTAAAAAAATGATCAATTCATGACTCGGAATTCATGTTTAGTTTCATCTACCATAAATTCAAACGCAAAGTAGATTTGAAAAGAGTAGCAAACAATCCACAATAATATTAGCTTATGTTACCTAATATATAATATCTCCACTGGATAAAAGAAATGGTTAAATTGAATTATGACACCAACTAAATATTGCCCATGGTATTGAAATTAGCCAAGGAGGGTTCTCTGTCCTTGGCATTGCCCAAATCACATCAAATTTCAACAAGCATACCAAAAGAAGGTGGCCCACGAAAAATAAATGACAAAAACAAAAACAAAAAAAACAAAAAAAAAAAGGGAAGAAGAAGAAGAAAGGGATGAACTATTACATATAAATTCGGAAGATATTGCTGTCAATGTTATGTGGAATCATCTCACCTCAGTTTGGGTAATGGAAGTGGATGCTTTTTCCTGGATATGTTGCTTTGCCTCTGCATTTTTCACATCTGCAATTCTATCTGCTTCAGCTTTCTCAAGCAAAGCCTGTGTTTGCATTGCTTTCATCATCTCCCTCACCGTCTTCTCCTCTCCTTCGAGCTGCATTTTCATTATGACCTCAGCCTGCTTGTCAATCGGCTTGAAATACTCTTGAATAGCCGCCTCCTGGACACAAGTATACAGTTATTCAAACACTCAAAACCCACAGACGCAACTGCAAGGAAAAACAAAGATATCAACAAAATCAAAACAACTGGATATCCGATTGGAAGCATGCCCTTGTAGATCAACGCCGGATCAAATTTAAAACTGGGATTGAAGGTTTGAATTGACAAATAATAGCATCAACCAAAGTATTTTCAATCCTTGCGGAGAGGTCTAGACTTCAGATTTTGGAACACCCTCTTCTATGACTGTTAACTAGAGTCCTTACATTGTTAACTAGAGGTTTAGAGTCGTTACAAAGAAGCATCCTGGAGTCCTAAAAATCATCCTAACCAAGATAGTTACTAATAAGGACTCAAATTTGACTACTAGAAACCTAAACACTATTAAAAGAAAGAAAATATGTCCCCTGACTCCTGGAAAATGACAATTACAAACATTAGAATAAATTAAACTCAAAATGTATGATTGCTTCAATTATCTCCTACATTGAAGTAAGTCAACCATTCATAGAAGACACCAGTTCCAATAAATAATTCACAACATTAACTAAACAAGGCAATTTATCCCAACACTTGGAACTGGCTGGTAGCTGCACGAAGGACAAAAATGGGTAGGTTAGTCTGGCTCCTGCCACGCCACACAGCCATTGAAGAAGTACATCCTAAACAGAGTAGGTAGATGATGGATTTTCTCTCCTTCATATGTCTCAAGTTCACAACATGAGTGGATCGTCTACAAACTTTACATTTTAAAGCATAGAATTCTATAACAAGAAATGTCCAATCTCAAGCAATATTTTATGGACCATGCAAAACAGTATCGCTTTATAACATCACCACCAGATTCTAGAATCACATTCCAAATCCTAGACCATGGATATCATTCGACAGCCATAATTTATGGACCACGCAAGACAGCCATTTTTTCACCCAGAAATTCTAAGATATCATTCAACATATAACACAGCAAAAGACATGAAGATCAGGCAAATTAAATAGGTAGTCATACGATTCAGTCTTAATACTAGGTGTTGAATACAAATATGCAAAGAAATTGAAAGAAATAAAAACTCACCGTTTCTTCTAACTTTCTATTTAACGCTTGCATCTCCTCAACCATACGGCGAACCTCTGATAAAATAATCTGTTCAGGGATCCTTTTTAGGGCTGCCTTCCTTTCTTCTGACTGGAGAGAGAGAGAGAGAGCACATTAAACATCAAAATCTCAGAGGTTCCAAGAGAAGAGAAATACAAACCAAGAAGAGGAGAAAAAATAAACAGGAACAGACATAATAAAAATTTGACTAAATCAAGTGCATAGGACACTTCTGTGAGCAATCAACCTGACATATAATTGTCAACATCAAACCCATGTCCAAAAACTTGTACGGCATCTTTCATTTGCATATATTTTTTTTTTGGTACATAAAAGTTTAGGAGGGGAGGCTATCCCATTCCAAGGCCAAGGCATGCCACCACCCTTAATAAAGGCTTACAGTGGTACTTACAGATTACCTACCGAAGGGGACTGCCGTCAGCGGGAGTCAAACCTGAGCATTGTAAGCAAAGTGCCTGATCCTTACCAACTCAACCAACCCCGTTGGCATCTTTCAATTGCATATTAGCACATCATGTTGCACAAGAAGCAAATGACATTTAATGGTAACGTCTAAAACAGACAGTTCTTGAAAATGAAGTACAAAGAACTCTTTTCTTAACTCCTTGAAACCAACAAACCCGTATCAACTTGTCCTTCATATTAAGTTGTTATCCCTACCCCAACCCAAGCTGCTTATTAATCGAAGGATTACATACATATTGAAAATTTATTCATCAATATTTGTTCTCATGTCATACATATACATGTGCATCAGAATAATTTATGTACAATGCAGAATATAGTTCTGTTATGAAGATCCCCACACACTCCACTCCTTTGAACATTCAGAGGGCAAACATTTTCCACTCTCCCCCTAAACTACCAGCTGCTCTCATTCTTGCTGTGTGTGTCAGAGTAACCAAGCAGTTCATGCTTATTGTCTTAAGACAACAAATTTTTTTTGTTTTTTGGACAAGTATCTTCAGTCGCAACATTACCCAATTAGCCCCATGTGCTACAGGAATACCATTTAATTTGCCTATGCTGAGGTTAACAGGAGATATTGTCAAAAAAAAGTGTTAACAGCCAATACAAATCAAACATGCTTGGACTGTATGGTTCACTAAAAGGCACAATGGTCACCACATTCATCATAGTTTTTATTTACAAATAAGCTTCTAATGCAATGAAGCTTGGCCACTAAGATAATTACAGATCATAATGTCCATTGAAACAGTATACAACAGACATAAGGATGAAATGCTGATGACTAGGGGGGGGGGGGGGGGGGGGGGGGGGGGGGGGGGGGGTGGGGGGGGTGGTGGTAATAAAATTAGGCAAAGTAAAAAGTAGTGTTGCTAAACTATAAGACTGAAATTGCAATATGATAAAAGAAATGCAAAACCTTTCACCAATTGAAGAATATGAATTCTTTAATATGGAGCTGTCATGCTAAGAAGTACAAACCCTTCTAAGAAGTTGTTGAATCCATGTCAGACACGTGTCCAAACTTATCCAATTATTTTTTAATTTTTTAGAATCAAACATGCTTCGAAAACTAGGAGGACATCACTTAGACAAACACGAAACACATTGCAAGCTTAAATAAAATAACTTGGAATCCAATTATAAACTAAAAATAATTATAAATTTGTTATGTTTTTAATAATAAACTAGTTTTCATTTTGTTTTGTATTAAATAATATTTAAAATTAAGGATTAATTAGAGTTTTCACGTTGAATTAATGTTCTTTTAAAAATATTTTTAGAGGTTTTTGGCTATTACATTCATATAATACCAAATCAAAAAATATAAATATTATTTATTTCTCATATCCTTGCAGTGTCTGTGTCCTCATTTTTTTTAAATCACTCTATCGTATGTCTGTGCCCGTATCATGTCTCATGCCCATGTTTGTGCTCTTAGGTATGATGCTTGGAGGGTTATAAATGCAGGACATCTTGCAAATAAAAAATCTTGTGCTAAACCATATATCATGAGATTACAAAAGCACTTAGGGGAAGCAATAAAGTTGGAGAGTGAAAAATTCTGCAAATTAGTTGTTCATGAGTACAAAACAAGCCAAAGTGTATGGAATTTGTATCGCCGCATAGGTTTAAGCAGACCTCACATGTCAACATTTCTCCATGAAGAGGAGTTAGGAGTAGAAACCAAAGGGAAGACAATCGTTCACCAGTATCTGCTTGGAATGAACTTCATTCAAACTTTTACATGAAATTTCGAGTACATGGATATGGAACTTGAATAAGTGTGCTATGCTACACGTTACAATTGGAATGTTGTCATTTAATTATCATGGTTCAAAGCCACAGGAACTACGAAGACCCAGCAATAAGCAACAATGGAACTGTCTTCCCCCATTACAGCCCTCAAAAACTGCTGCTTTATATGCCAATGAAAGCCTAAGACCTCAGAGGAGGGCTTCCAAACTATTTGCGAATCACAACGTACTATAAGGACTACTGACACAGAAATATTCAGTTGAAACAAGGAAGCAGTGCATCCAAAGAAAGTAGTGCAGAAGAATAATACATTGGTTAGCTCCTTGTGATCTTATAATGTAACTTGTTCTTTTGCACATGGAGCTAAAGACAGTTTAATTTGAAGGCCGGGGTTCATTTACTAAAGAGCATAAAACATGATAGTTAAGCAGATTTTTACATTCTTATTCATTAAGAGTCACGAAAGCAGAGATAGTATGGCCAAAATCACCCAGTCCACCAGAAAAATTGACCAGAACAGCAGCACCTACTCTGGGTTAAACCGAAGATAGGGCTCAAAATTGATGCCTAAACTTGCATTTGAATTAAGCATAGGACTGCCCAAGCCGTATCCAGCTTGGCCAAGCTCAAATTATATAGCTAGCTCTTTAAATGACCAAATTATGACTGTGTGTATATATGTATAGATAACAAAATTAGTTCAGTTGGTGGAATAGTTGTTGCTTCTTTACTATGAGGTTCCTGGGTTCAAGCAGTTATCAAGCAGCTGATTTTGATCATCTTGATAAGAACTACTGATACCTTGACAACTTCACACAACAGTCACTGAATTAGACTGAACCATTTCGCCAATATTACCTACTAATTAGTTCCTCATCATATCCACAACTACTAACTGTTGCTCTGAAATTGTTCCAGCACTAACAAATCAACTGCATAAAACACAGGTCACCGTTTTAAAAATCAAACATTCACAAACACTATAATTAAATTATTATCAGTATACAAACCTGAAATTTCTAAAATTTCACTTGTAATCTCTAAACCCAAAAGATAAGAAGCGTAAAAAACGCATAACAACAAATACGAATAACCCTTCTTTTCTAATTGGGTCGTAACTGTAAACCCAATTCAAAAAACCCAATTGATGTAATATATATATATACACAAATTGTATAGGGGAAATGAGAAAGCTGTGACGGGGAATTGGAGGAGACCTGTTGGAGACGCTTTTGAATCTGCAATCTGTAAGATCGGATTCGACGTTCCTCGTACCCTGACAGAACCCTAACGTAGAACATTGCTTTCCTCCCAAACTCCAATAGCTTATCCATCGCGTAAGAGTACCCAAATCTAAATCTGTCAATCGATGGGAATGAACAAAACAACAACGCATTTGTAGAGTGTTCTTCAACAACTTATGATTCATTCTCTAACTGGATTCTTGAAGCCGGCAATGGCCTGACCGGGTCGGATTTTTTTGATCCATGCTTTTTGTAGCACTGCCTCGACCCATTTAGTTAACTTGTTCTCTTTTTTTTTTTTTTTTGAAAAGGTGACCATAAATACACTTGTTAAATGTGGAACATAATTTTTACACAAATTCCTCATCTAAAATGAGTTGGCAGGCTTATTCTAGTTTAAAGCCTTATTTAATTTATATATTTAGTGAAAGGGGAAAATGTGAAAAATAAGTCATTATATTAGCCTTCCCTATTTCATGATTTCATATTATTATTGCATGAAATTATTAAACTAACATAGAAAAACTTACAAAGGAAAATTGTTTTCCTTTACCAATTCTAAGCTCCAAACGAAGCCTCTCTGAAATGATTCCCTTTAAATTACAGTTTGCATGTAATGAACTTGCTAAAACATTGCTCACACTGACCCCTCTTTTTGTCTCTAATTAAACGTGACCAAGAGCAGCTATTGATTATAAAAATTAAAAGAAATTTTTTTTGTGCCGGTCGATTCATCAATTGGTTGGAATGTAGAACATAGCGTGGTCCGATCCGGCCATTTTAAGCCGCTAGCATGCCAATTTTGGCAGGAATGGCCATAAACCAGAATGTACACACCCAAAATCAACATAAACTTTTTCCGAGTGTTCGAAAGCTTGGATTGTGTCATCAATTGAACTTTAACGCATTGCAGAGCGCAGGAGATCTCATATTACAGGAAATTCTCTAATATACGCAATGAACTTGAATTAAACATGTCTTGTTTGCCACAGGATTACAGGAAATTCTCAAATATATACCATCATCAGTCACAACTCACAAGCATACCCAAACAGAAGCCCCACTACATAACTTACAAGTTCCAACTATGAACACCATTTTAGTTCCGGAAAAGGAAAAAACCACGTTTATATAGACAACTGAAGAAGATCCTATCCAGTCCATGGTTAGAGAAACTTGTTTCAATGCCCAGCTGCTTGGTCAAAAATTCAACTTCTTCTCTTTTTCTTCTTCTCATTCTTCTCAGAGTTCTTCAGCTGCAGAACAAAAATACGTATATCAGAATTATACATTCATTCAAACATATAACTTGCCAAGTACAATAGATACAGGGGCACAAATACAAAAAATGGGTAGTGAACTTGTGATAGGTAGCAGCAATTGGATTTCCAAATGAAGATCAAATAGTACAGTTAACATAACTCACCATGATTATAAGAATCCGGACAAAAACAGCAACGAAATCAGTGAAAAGGGACAGGGCATGCTTTACATAGTCCAGATCCCCAAAGTGTGCCTTCTCAATTATATCCTGGGTATCGACCACAATGTAGCCCACAAACACCAAAAGCCCAAAATACAACTGCAAAAACAGTCATTAAGCAAAACAGATATAAAATGTGTAAGAACCCTATTTTATCAACTTCTACCTACCAGAACAAAGGCTACATGGCCACAGAGCGACAACTAGTAACATACCTCAAACTTGAAAAGGGCAGCGGAACCCCCAAAGACAGAGGATGCAAAGTGCAACCAGAAAAGAATGGAGAGCCCAGACGAAAGAAGACCTCCAAGGTAAAGATACTCTCTACGCCTCGCCAACATGGCTGCCACTGAGAAACAACCGAAAGCCACAGCACATCCCACAAAAGCACTGACCAGAATGCTACAAGATAGGAAGACTTGTGTCAACAGAGTAATTCAGACAATTACAATCAGAGCAAGCAACCAGAAAATGTAATAACTAGTCTCGAAGCAACAGGATTAAGAATAAAATGAAAACAATAATATAACATATCCTATTACTGCACAAAGGCACTGTAACATCACACAAGGTCATGCAGGAGGTAGCCGAAAAAAACCCACACACAACAAATGACCACAAGTGACAAATTGCAACCTAAGCTACCATGTACTAATACAAAAAATTTCAGATAAAGTCCATGGACAATTCAGGACAAATAGGCAATTTTGTGAGGACAGATGCCAGAAATGAGACTGTGTAAAGACTATAACTTTGACATTCTACTATTCATACTTAAAAATTCAGTATACCATCAAATAACCTGGTTAGTTATGCTCCCAATTATTTTTTTGCCCGAGTCACGTACAACAAAACATAAAAAGAAATTACAAAAATTAAAAACCAAATACAAATTTTTAGAAAATGTCCAAATCATTCATTGCTCCACCAGGCCTAAAAAAGAAAATTTTAGGCCTACAAAGGAAAAAAAGTTACTCTCAACGAATCATAGGCTACAAATCATGTTATTAGATACAAACAACATGACAATAGTATAAGTGTATCTCCAAAGGGCTCTATAAAGTGCCTCTCTTAGTTATTTTAAAGAGCCAAATCTTAAAAATGGTCATTCAACCGACGCTCTATATGGCTCTCTATTTTAAAGAGTTCCATTTTGACTCTCCAAATATAGAGCCAAAAGTGACTCTAAATTTTAATTCACAAATATCTCTCTCTCCCCTCTCTTTTTTTCTCTATTTTATTTGGGTTGAATGTTAAAAAAAAAGTAATTCATGAGATGACTAGCTAAAATAGCGAGTGTTGTTGAAACATTTTTTGAAAAATGGCTAGCTAAAATAAAAAAATAAAGTTTTTAATTATATTTTGACTATAGCTATTTTAGGAAGTAGCCTTGTAGACGCTCTAAAATACTTAAAAAAACTAAAGAAAACAGCAAACATTATCAAAATACAGATATACACTTACCTTGGATCAATTTGAATAGCCAGGTCTATCAGAGGACCAATTGAAGCCCCTTCAAGGAGTGCAGCCGCCATCAACAGTGCCACCCTCTTTTGCTGCTTACAAAATAGAAGATAAAAATTCAACATCAAATATACAAAGCTCAAATAAATCACAGCCAATGCTTAAAAAACATAAGAAACAAAGATGCCTACCTCTTCGTATGGAGGAGTCGAGAGTAGCCAAACAATGCTTCCCATGCAACCTAGGGTCGTGAGGAGGCCTCCAATATTCCAGAGAACATGCAGATAAGCTCCAGCGGCTGAAGCAATCAGAGCACAACATAGTGAGAGATAAACCTGCAAACCAACAACTCATATTAAGAAAATAGAAATAAAGAACACTGAATTTGGAAGAATAAAAATGATTACTTCTATCTACCAACAGGATTTACAACTAGGGGGGAAAACAGGTGAACAAAGAAAAACCATGAAGTAACAACAAACACTCACAACCCGAAATCTCTCTCTCTCTCTCTCTCTCTCTCTCTCTCTCTCTCTCTCTCTCTCTCTCTCTCTCTCTCTCTCTCTCTCTCTCTCAAAAGAGAGAATTGGTAATGTATTAATCACAATAACCAAAAACAAAAAAAAAAAAAAAAAAAAGAGAGAGAGAGAGAGAGAGAGAGAGAGAACAAACTTAATCACAAGTTAAATTAGCTGACATTATCACCGTATCTGAAAGTCAAGGGTCGACATTCGCTTTGATTCCTAAATTTTCCATTCTAGTGCATAATAAGGAAATAAAAAAAAGTTGGCAGACATAACGCAATTTTCAAATTTTTACAAGATCACGAACTGCATAACATAGAAACTTGAGAGCCAACAATTTTAGGTCTTCTGCTTTCCTTCGTTTGTCCAGGAACCAAACCGAGAGAGAGAGAGAGAGAGAGATCCAAATTCTTACAAAATGAACCAATTGAGAACAATAAAGCGGATTAAATGGGAACATAACAATACAATAAACAACCAAATTCAATTTCCAGAATAAAATTTCCAAACACTATCGATCAGAAACCCAAATACTTGTCAACTCCCGTTTGATTGTTCGAAAAAAGAACGAATCGGAAAAAAAAAATTCACAATATCAAAATCCCCTAAATCAACCGAAACCCTAACGTTCCGTTCAATCGACGAGAACACAACAAACTTGGCTAGTTTAAGTAGAATTCTGTCGTTCTCCCGAACATCAAGAAAGAAACAACATAAAACCTAAACTACAATGATGTTTTCTATTCTCTTTTCCTTCACTTTCTCACAAACCAAAAGCAGAGAGAGAACAAAACCTGTTTGAGATGAGTTTGGACGATCGGGGAGATCTGGCGGAAGTTCTTGAGAGAATCGTAACTCCAACTGTTGCGAGAGGCCGATTGAGATTCGAAGAACGATGAGAACGTTTCCATTTTCTTGAGAGATCAACCAAACGAAAGCAGATAATTCTATATCTACCCGTCAAGGCTTGGCGATATGCTTATTATATAGAGGGGGTTTCGGCCTTGTTTCCGGAAATTACGAGATGACGGGTCGTATCTTAACTTTTCACGTTACAATTACCAAAGTACCCTTATGTTGACCCCAAAACTCGCCGTGTCTTGACCCGGATAATCACCATATGCATGACCCAAACCCACCAAAATCCCAAATTCTAAGTTTTGGTCTACTCTTCCCTATCATTCAAATTTATTGATTTTGGAATAGCTTGAGATTTTTATAATTTTTTCTTGATATTACTACATTTCTAATAAAATAAATAATGTTAGTGAGCTTTTAAGACGATAGTTAAGTTTTATTTTAAAATTCCTCTACCCTTTAGTATTAAAAAATTTCAGTGAACTTTTAAGACGATAGATAAATTTTATTTTAAAATCGCTCTACTCTTTTGTATTATCTTTGTTGTCACCCATATTTTTTTCAAAAATCAAATTCAATTGAGCTTATAATATTAGACTTAATGTGGTTGTCCCAAAAATATAAATTGGCTCAATTTAAAATTGGATTATTTATAGATTGATAATCATATTTGTTTGGATGTAAAATAATAATGACTTAAAAATTTTATAGATTTACTTTTTGTTAAATTTTAAACTTATTAATTTTTTAAATATAAATGCACAATCAAATGTGCCCTTAATTCCCCACTTGATTAAGTGAATTCTCGAATTACCAAATACTTAATTCATTTCTCTAATTAATTTACTTTTTTGAATTGTTTTAAATGTAGTACTTGGCAATATTTAAAGATTCGGAGCAGTCAATTTTTGCCGGAGCATAACCCGACTTGGTGTATTTAGGTCCGTCCTCTAGAATATCGAAGGGGGCATTCATGTAAATCAAGAGGTCATTCTGGAAAATTCTGGACTTTTACAGAGAATTCATGACTTTTACTTTTTTTCGTAGGCTTTAATGCTAAGCAAAAAATATCTGATGGCATGCCCACGTGGTGCGACCAATTAAATCATGCCATCTCACATCAAAAATAATTACGCAAGAATTGTCATTGTTCACGCCTTACTGCTTATATTTGGATTTTAGATTTAGGGATAAAAAGATAAATCACATGACAAAGATAGATAAAAAAATAAAATAAAATAAAAGAACCTCATTTTTTCTTTTATTGGGTTGAGTTAGAAAAATAAAAAAATGAATAAATATTGTCAACTAACAAAATATAAATAGACCAATAAAAGATTTAATTTTTTTGTTTAGTAATCAATAAAAAATAAATATTTATAAATAATTCTATTTCTATTTTTTTCTTAATAAATTCAAGAAATTATATTATCTATAGGTGAGTATTAGCATTGATTTAACATATAAATCTTATTAATTTGTTTGTCAACTAACAAAATATGAATAGACCAATAGATGATATTTGAATTATTTATGGAATTGTGGTATCTAGATTTTTTGTTATTTTTATTATTTACTTTTTCGATATGCCGCATATCACAGTTAATCCTAAAATTTGTGTAACCCTTCCATGTTTATTCTTCAGACAACTTGCGTATATAGAATTTATATCAACCCTTCATATGGTAGAAGGGGCAACTTGTCTACCGTTTTGTGCGAAAATAACAAGAAAATTGCACGGAGTGAGAGAGAGAGAGAGAGAGAGAGAGTGCAATACAATAAATTTTTTTGTTTATATATAGAGTTGATATCAATTATGGAGGACCTAAATTTTTTGTTTTTTTTTTTGTTTTTTTTGTTTTTTGGTTTTTCAAAGTATATTCAGACTAATCACTTTAAAGCTTCAACCAGAACTAATACTCTGATGTACGGCCGGGTGCCGAAGTGAGGACCTCTCCTAAAAAAATTTGCTGCATCCACAAGGGCTCAAAACCGAAATCTCTTACTTAAATGACCAAAACTCATTCGACTCAGGCTAACCTTCGTCGATGGGACCTAAATTCCAAGACAAAGAAGGACAACAAAAGAGTATTCCAACCAATGTTTGTTAAAGACCAACTACCAATACTACATTTGGTACAAAGAAACAGAATGAAATAGTTATTGTCATTTTTTTATTTGCTTATCTAGTAGAAATAAAAGGATCATTGTCATTCTATTGTCTAATAAGAGTATAGAACCAATTAACAATGTTACAATAAAATAGAATATATATATATGATACTATAAATCTATATAATATAGCATAACGATTTTTTGAAAATATCCTATGTAGCATCAATGAATGAAATTAATTTGTCCACGATCTAAGAGTACTACTCACAAAACTCTTCTTTATCTTTGTTTACTCTCAATTCTCTCCCTTCTTTTCAACAACTCTCTCTCTATATTTAACATTAAATGCTCCTAATTACTTTCTCTTTTTTCAATTTTTTTTATCTTTCTTCTTTTTCTTTTTTTCAATGATCAACCATGACCCAACTTTAATCTCCTCCTTTCTTTCCTTTTTTTGTTTTTTTCTTCTTATTTTTCTCTCTTTTTGTTTCCTTCACCTATCAGCCATATTCCTCTCATCACTATAGATCCACCTAATATAATACAAAAATTAATAAAGGAAATGTGTCTTCAATGACCAAGCACCTTTATCACGCATGCATAGGGCACTCCCTATTCAAAGTAACAAATTAAAAACTTCAGTATAATTTTTAGCTAATTAGAATAGTTAGATCATGATTAGTTGAATGAGAATGTCATTTTGCAATAAAAAACCAATCATGATTAGTCTTAAATAAACAAAAATCAAAATCATCATGAATTTTATGTACAAATTTTTTTAATTATAAGAAATAAATAATCAGTACCAATGAATAATAATTTGTAATGAATTATCCAACAATAATAATAAGAGTAATGTTAAAACCACTTGTATTTTTCACCAAACTTTCATTACGAATAAACACAAGGTGATAGAATTCACACTATCCAATACATATAAAATTTACTTACCTGTGTATATCAGTGATGAATCTAATAGATAAATAAAAAAGGTAGCTGTAATACTTTTCTAATAGTAATAATTTGTATCACAATTTTTTAGTTGTAAAGATACAAATGATTAAAATGACTCAAATTGATTTTGCCTATAATTTTATTATTATAATTATTATAATTATCAATATCAGATGAAGTGCCATAGTCACATATCATTGCTAGTATAATATATTATTGAGTATTTAATAACGTTGGGATGGTAGTGGTAGATGGAAGTGGCAGACTTGCAGTGAATAACAGTGGATGACAGGGAGGAGAAGGGAGAGACTAGTTTTGAAAACAACACAAAAAGAGTAAGAATATTTTACTGTTATCAATTTTAAAACAATTACCAAATATGATTTACATTTTTTCAAAAATTTTAAAATAAAAACACTATCATATTTTGTTTTATTTCTTATTCTATATCAAAATAAAATAGTTATTATCATTCTTGAAAGAAGAAACGGTCATACAGATAGCTAGCCTACCGAAATTTAAACCTTTGTTAATTGATTGATTAATCTACTTCAAGTATTGACACAGTTACACCATGGTAACAAAGGAAATTTTCCTTGCAGGGTGGGGGAAAGAAAATTACAAAAATGTAAGTCAACAGGACTAATTATTTTACAACATTACAACTAACAAATGTTATTGAAAATGAAATCTCTACAAAGCTGTAGTTGCTCATGACAAACCTTCACAAGTCTCTGACTGTCTATGCAAAAGATGGGTAGTTCCAGAGTCCAGGCTGAGCCCCTTCCTCAGCAGCCTCTCCTTTCTTAGGCCTTCATAGCATGGAGCGAAAAACTCGTGCCTAAGTACTTCCTCTGCACTTATCCTCGATCTCGGATTCACTGTCAGGCACTTGTCCACAAGATCAAAGAGTGATCTTGGGATAACTTCAAAGAATTCTGGTCTTTTTGTGTTCTGTTTGCACCAATCTCGCAGTTTTATGGATGGCAAGAATTGTGCATCATGAAGACCCTGCAACAATACAATACTTTTCTCAAATAGAATAGGCAACCAACCATTGTATACTTGACTGGATTATGATTTGTAAGTGATGAATACCGCTGGAAATGAAGATTCACGGTCGTGTAGCTTGGCCACTTCCCAGAGATCTTCACTGCCCTTCAACTTTGCAATTTCCTTTATGTTCCTGCAAATGACACCAATGAGATGGCAATATAGATAGTGAGGGTTCAAATCATAGTGTATATTGGTGTTCTTCAATGAAGAGCAAAGATCCTTACTGTTCGGGTTCACCAGTAAAGGGTGTTCTTCCGATTATCAAGTAAAGTAAGGTAACCCCAGCAGACCAGATATCAACTTTGGGGCCTTGATGTGGTGATCTGAACAATACCTGCATAAGCACTCAATATAATCATTCTGAATTGTCCCTGTTTTTGCTGCAACAATTCTGTCAAAATACCTAATTCATTTTGAACTTAAGGCAATAACAATTTCTCACCTCTGGAGCCCGAAAGCCCTTGGTTCCAACACAAGGGCCTTCTCTCTTTTGCTTTCCATCCCCTACAAACAAGCAGAACATGAGCCACCATAGCAAAAAAATTGGAAGGATTATTATATTCAAGTCATCCAAGTCCACTAACATAACCAACTCACCTTTGTTCTTTACCAGGCCAGCACCAGCAACAGCAATGCCACCAGAGTATAGTGGCATTGGAGTAAGGTGAACAAGTTTTCTATCCACTTTTCCGGGAAAGGCAGCTATCCTTTTTCTCTTAGAGGCTGGAACTCTTTGTGCTTCGTAATTTGGACTTTGCATTGCTTTATGCACCAGGCTGATCAGCTCCTTCCGACCTTGGCATGGAACGGGTTCCCTCAACCTTTCTGCTGAAGGAGTTCTATTGCTTGTTGCATCCTTTGCTGAAGTTATCCCAGAGCCATCTGCACCTTGGCTTTTCATCACGTTTCTACAGCTCAAGTCGGAAAAGGAATTTGTTTGGTCCACAGCCTTCTTTTTCATGTTCTTGGTTAATAAAACTGGCTTGGAACCTTTTCCAGCATCCTGATTGATTGGTTCCAAAGATCTACCAATCAGAAACTTCTGATTGGTAGGAGGAAGAGTTTTGGCGTGGGCAAGTGAAACATGATTGAAACTCGCTCCATAGCCCACCTTTGATTTGTCTGTGAAATTGTAAAAAGTAGCTCCATAAATATTAAATACAATCCTTCAAACATGTTGGTGACTGTGAGACCAGATAAACTTGATAAGAAAAAAGGAAGGAAATGAAGAAAACATACTTAAGCCGGCTATCTAACTGGCAAATTTCATTACAAAGATGTTCTTTAGGTCGTTCTTATTGAATTTATTTCCCCAAACGTATATTCAGTAACACCAAAATCTTCAAGTCAAACTACATAAAGAGTCGAATAGAAATGGAAAGGCCCCTGGCCTTTGGCTCAGGTGGTAATGTGGTGGTTGGGCTTGGGCTAGATCTTAGGTCATTTCTTGCCTAGCAAATGATAGATAAATAAAGAAGAAGACGAAGAAGCAGCAGCAGCTTACCAATAATTCCATACTTTTGATGCAGATCCTGTGTAGAAGAAGGAAAAGAAAAAAAACTTTAATAAGCACAATAAGAAATGGTTGAAAACAATTAGAATGCCAAAGTGAAAATCCTAAGACAAGTATCACTCACCATGGCAAGGTTAAAATCAATGAGATAACCTTTATTAACCTTACGAGAGAAAAGGAAGTTGCCAGGTTTAACATCTCTATGAACTATCCCCTGAAGTGCCAAAAGACATACAAAGTTCCATTAGCTCTGGAGAATCGTGATGACCCATGTACAACATATTTATCAGTTAGCTAGTATCTCACCTGCTTATGTAAACCTGCAAGTGCTCTGAACATGCAATAGCCATACCATTGGAGCTGGAAAATATCTATTTCTCTCTTCAAGACCTAAACATTTAAATTAAAAACTGAAGTCAGAGAAGGAACAGACAGAAAAGAGCAAATAAAGTTCCACGTTATTACCTCGGGTCTGTCATGGTCAACATGCTCTAAAACAAGGCACTCAGAAATACCACTCTTAAAAGAGCCTTCATATTTTATGACAAAGTTCTTCCCCCTGAATTAGAAGTATCACTTTCAGATTGAATATCAACTGTGACATAAAAATATAACTGATTCGTTGAGTGATCTTTTCAGTATCTTACCCAAATCGCTCCAGCATCTTCAGCTCATTATGAACATGGTGCCTATTAGCATTTGCATGAGGACCTGCAGAACAAAAACACATGCCATTTGGCATAAGTTAAGCAAACTCCATCTTCACATTTTGTCAGGGTATCTTCGTAATGGAAACAGCAGTGACCATTCTCTAAAGCCATCTAAAAACCAATGCTGAATGAAAGCTAATATGTGAATCAAAGCAACAAGCAAGAACATAAACATACAAGCCACAAGGATGCATTAAATTAGTTATTCATTTCTATAATACTTGAAACATATCCAAACTGCTGGGAAGACACTTCTCATTTGCAACCAAATCAGCCAGATGGTTTGATTATTTAGTTGTAATTTCAAATACAAATGAAATCAAATATTGAACGACATGACTTGACTCATAGCCCAATTTACCATAGAAATATTATTTCCACACTCTTCCAATAATGAGATCCCATGTGCTCTGACTGTTTAAGATAAAAGCAAGAGCAAAATGAACTACTTTATCTAACATTTGCAGTCTTCATATAGAAAGCAACATAACAATAAAAGTAGAAAAACTACAAACTTAGAACATTATCTAGCACATTACATCCATGCACATCTTTCCCGTATAGAGACCAACAAAGCTGTTTCAATAGCATACGGAGTGCTGCGTATGATTCCCAATATTCCATTGGAACCACCTCGACTTAGTCCTGCTATAAGATTCCAAGAGATCATCCCTTTTTATATGAAGTCTCGGCAATCAAACTAATCAAATGAAGCATAATGACATTCAATATTGAACAATTAAATACCCCATATACACTCATAAGGAATTGAAATTTCCCTGCAAATGATTGAAAACCAGTCCTACACCCATAAGTTCAAATTTCTGCATTTAATAACCTAGTAAAATATTGTCCAATTCCATGGGCAAAAACAATAATTGCCACACATTGCATAACTTGTCTTAACCTCAGATTCATATTTCAGAACACAAATAGCGGAAATAGCAGAAAAGAGGAAAATACTCCCTCATACATTTAATAGCAAATGTCACTCCGTCGTTCTTTCTCTGCACCCTGTAGACTGTGCCATAACCACCTGCATATAATGTTTATGAAAGGCAACCAATGAATTGAGATCATGACAAATGGGCTGTCAGGGCTGCAGCAGGAAACAACAGGAAATCAAAATCAATACCTGAACCTTCTTCCTCCTCTACTGTAAAAGATTCAAAATTTGGTAGTAGTTTTGGCTCCTGTTGATTCTACAAAGAAAACACCAAGAGCTTTAAATTATTAAGCCAGATCATCATAATAGCACAAGTTAGTCTAAATCAAGCTGAAACCTCAATTATGATCTATGGAAATACTGCTATTGTGGTACTGAAGCATACATTAAGGGGGATGGCAATAGGCTTGCCCCTTTTTTCTTTGGAATTTCCCCCCTTTTCTTTAGTGTAAGTCTTTTGATCAAAATTCTGCTTTAACTTCTGCTTCATGGAGATCGAGTTTTTATCTTTAGTACATTGTAGCTGCTTTGTAGGAGAACCAACAGCCTTGCTATTGTCCAACACCATGCGGAGAGATTGCCTTTCAGGATTTAATGCATCCTTCTGAGAGATTTTCAATTTGGCAGAGGATTTCATCAGCTGCTTCTGACAAACAGAGAGTTCATCTGCTGAAAGAATAACCTTACTCTCCACATTCGCGTTTGTTTTCTCTGTATCCAGAGATGGAATCATATCATTGCACCTTGCCTCATTCATTCTTTGGGCTTCATATGGCATCACCTTTTGTGCAGTATTGACTGCTGGAACTGCGTATTCTATTTCTCCTTCATGGAAAATAGAATCAATTAATGGTTCTTCCTCTTTGCCATTGACTACTCTTTCATCTTCAACTGTTTTGACATTTTTAGCTTTACAAGCATGACCAACATTCTCAGCCTCCACTGGTGGAACTATGCTATGTTCTTCTACTTCTGGGCATGGTGTGGCATTTAAACTTGTTCTACTTCTAAACCCTATCTCACCCATCTTAGTTTCTTTCCACACAACTGAATTTTCTATTGGAACAGTTAGGTTAGATCGTTCTGGATGAGGCATACATGCCTTTATATTTTGAACTGTTGCTGGATGAGGAATATGAGAAAAATTTTCAAAATAAAGAAAGCTATGCTGACATTCGGCCGTATATACATGTTGATGCTCCTTCACATGCTCCAAAATATTTGTTTCATAACTACTTTCATGTTCAGTGGTCTTCAATTCATAACTCAACTGTCCAGCATTGAGATTCGCAGAGAAGGGAGCATTCCCAACCACTCCACTCAAATTGTCCGATTCAAGTTTCAAGATTGAAATGTCACCTGGCTCTGTATCAGTTATTCGGGTCGTATAGTCTCCCATTGGAAAATGTACCTGCACGATTGATAGGTTTGAGCAACCATCCAAAACTGTAGTTTGTTAGGTAGTTCAATACTAATATCGAGCAACAATGCTAAAGCAAGAGACGTCACTTAACCGAGTTCAGATTCTAAAAACCCTAGAAGACATCGTTATAGATTCAGTGACAATCAGAAAGGCACAAACAATAAAATCATATTCTGCTTGCATGTGACTTATCAAACAAACAAATATTCTGCTTGCTTGTGAATAAGCAGTGTATCAAAAGCCTAATAGGCTGCGCAGTACAATCCATAACTGTTACACATCTACAAATTCCAGACTAAGGAGTAGAGTGAAACATGATTTGGGCAAAACCTAATGGCTAAGGCTCCATCTAATGTTTGAGAAATGTACATGCAGAAAGTATGAAAAACAATTTTCATTGATACAAACTCTAATTCATCAAATTATGCCTTCACGGAAGATAAATACAACAAGAAATGTAAATCTTAGTCACTCACTGCAAAAGAAAATAGTAAAGCATTACCTTAGTAAGATCATTTGGAGTTGCATTGGATGCAAGTGACACAATTTGATTTTCTTTGTTCTCTGCAATTCATTGCCATAATTACCAACAAAAGAAAATTGCACTATAAACCAAAGCAATAATGAATCGAAGAGTTCACAATTTTCTCACCGTCTGCAGAATGCAAAATTTCTCTTCTTTTGGCAACCGGTAGAACTTCAAACTCCGATCTGACTCTCTTTCGCCTCCTGTAATACGTTCTCACAACGTCTTCCCAAATTCTCTTCGGTCCAAACACTCCGACCCCAATGCGAGGCACAAAAGTGTCAATTACGTTCCAATTCGACAGAAAGTCTCCAAAAGCTACTAACGCAACCCGCGATGGCATAACAAACAAGCCATATGTCAAGAAAATTGGCGAATTAGGGATCGAACAGAGGTATTCAACGAAATCAGGAAGTGCTCGGAACAAAACGCACCGGGAAGCGAGTTCTATAGGACGAGCAGGACGGCCGTGTCTGAGCAGAACTGCGAGGAGGTGCCAGGCTTTGTGAAGCTCGGTGACGGTTACTGGAGTGGTTACAGTGGCGAGGCTTGAATTTGGGAACTGAACTTCCATGGAGGTCCAGATCTGGAGCGTAAATGTATTATATATAAATCTACGTATGTATAAGTGTGTGTAGTTTGTTAGGGCTTGTGAGTGGTGAAGATGGAGGAAGGTTTCAGATAGAGAGAGAGATTTTATGAATTTTCACATGGCGAGAGTGATGATTAGGTGATGAATGTTGGGAGATTTGCAGAGATGAGTGAAAATAGAGAGAGAGAGAGAGAGAGAGGAGGGGAGCGGGAATGGGATTCCTGTAGGGTTTGAGAATTAGAGCGTGCAAACTTCCCGCCAATGCATTATTTTCCTTTTTCTTTTGCATATTTCTCTTTCTTACCTCACCATTGAAAAAAGTAATTAAAAAAACTCTTTTTTTTTTTTTTTTTTGCTGGGTCATTAAAAAAACTTTGTAAGTTCTTAACTATGACCCTTAGTCACTAATCCCCTCAACGGTGAAACATGACAAATCAATTACAAATTTGTATTAATTAATATCTTTTATTTGTAAATTTATGATAAATTTAAACATATGCTCTTATGATATATTTTAAACTTACTTTGTCTAATTGTACAATGCATTAAAATTTGTATTTTAGTATTGAAAATTGTGATTTTTCAATTTTCATGAATCACTGAACTACTAATTTGTATAACACCTTTTGTTGTAAATCTATGTCAAACATGTGCCCTTAAGGCATACTTTAAGTTTATTTTGTCTGATTGTGTAATATATTAAAATTTGTATTTTGTTCCGTTGGTACAGTTTTTTCGGCCTACTTTTTTTTTTTTGCTTATAAGTCAAAAAAAAAAAACCAAATTTTTTGACCTTTTTTACTTTTTTCTTTTTGTTTTTTTTTTGCCTAGTCTTAGATTATAAATGCAAAAAAAAGGGAAAAAAAATCAGCTTTTTTGCGTAAAAAAATAAAATCAAAAAAATTGAAAAAAATATACCAAATAGGGCTTAGTATTGAAAACTGTGTTTTTTCAATTTTTAATATTTTGTACAACTAAATAAAACAAGCTTAAAATGTGTCCTAAGGGTACATATTAGCAAGATCCTAAACATATTAGGAAAGTAAATAAAAAATTATCATGTGATTTACACATACTCACAAAAGTATGGTTTCATATATCATTTGGCATTCTCTTATTACAATAATTGTTAATGAATGGAATACCCCTTAGATTAACATATAACTACTGGAGCAATTCAAAAAGCACTTCAATTATTAAACAAAATAATGCCATATTTTGGTGGACATGTGCAAATCATATGATAATTTTTTTATCATCTCTCTTAATATATTGCCAACGTAAAGTGTTGATTGATAAAAATTGATAGTTCAATTGGTTAATGTATTACGTTTTAAAGTTTGAAAGATGTATTAATGATATTGAGTCATAGTTTGAGGAAAATTTTTGTAATTACCTCCAAAAAAAAAACAATAGACATCTTTCAGAAATAAAAATACTTTTATTTGGTTACTCATATAAAAATAAACGGATACAAGTAATATTATTTATCTTTTCTTCTATTTTCTCTCAAAAACTATAATTCATCATTTGGTTTTACGAAAATGGCCTCTAAAAGTGAAATATATAAGAATAATTGATGTCTAAAACTTGGAAAGATTTGAAATTATAATTTAGGAACGTTTTTTTTTCCATAAATTGTGATTTAATCGTGATAACTTTTGCAAAAATACAATTCAATCACGATCCACGAACATGCTAATCACATATTAGAAATATAATAGTCAATTGTCATAAATTATGCTACTTCATATGCGCATTACGTGCTACTTAAAATTCCAAATTGTTAAATACTATAAATCATGACCTAATCGTAAATTTTGTAAGAGTCATAGCAACTTAATCTCAATTTTAAAAAAAAAAAAAAAACATTCATTATATCAATTTAAAGTCTTCTCATGCCCTGGATATTATTTTTTTCATGTGTCTTAAAGTTTGTAAGTTTTGTATTTGATTCGCACATAATTTTTTTATATAAAATTCTTATAGTTTTTACACAAAATTTTCCTTTTAGAGGTACGATGATTGCACTTTTAAAATTAACAGCACGAGTGTTTTTTTGGTATGATTAATGCTATACATATAAAAACCATGTATGAAATGCAGAATGAGGTGGCTCATTTTGATTCATTTAGTTAAAAAAACAAATAGTCTCATCACACTGTTTTGTAATTTTAAAATGACATTGTCACATCATCAGTCTAATTGTTTTAATGAAGATTATATATATAAATATTAATTATGAATAAATTTCTTTTATAACTTTTTTATTTGAGTGATTATTGTCTGATTAACCTTTTAAAGTAGAGTTTAATTTTGATGCACTAACAATATAAAATGTTTTTACATAAACAGAGCATCAAAATACAACACGTGCCATTTGAAATTTAAGTACAACATAAATAAACAAAACTCGTGAACACGTGTCATATTTCGGTACCCACTTGTATAAAAAAATTCTACATAGTCAATACATCAAAATTAAACTCCTTGTTAAGAGTGATGGGAACATAAAGTTCCTTGTTAAGAGAGAGTGTTGAAATCACCACTTGAATTGCTTTTAAAAGAAAATAAATAGAATCGTGGCTTATAGCATCCATGCAACATTTTTGGCCACACTTAATGCGGCTACACTAGGGCTAAAAAACAGCAATTTTGTGCATGAGACTTCTGTCACTTGAAACTAGAATGTGAAGAGCCAATACATTTTTAGGCACACTTGAAGAAGTGCTTTGGGGATTGCAGTGTTCATGCACTAAATGTGAGGAAATTAATCATATACCTCGTACCCAATAAGAAGCAATGAAACACACCCACCCAAATCTGAACTCACCAGTTAACACCACTCACCACTCTGCAAATAAAGCAATCTCCATAGGAGAATCCAGTATTACCTGGACGAACGGTATCCAGAATTTGGGTGTGGGTTCAAATCCCCCGTGTTGAGAGACCGGTGCGTGCAACACCAGGCAAAGATGATTTCCTCTGGGGTTGACATTCGGAGAAAATCCTTCAGTGGTCAGCTTTTTTTCTGTTTCTTTTTTTTTTTTTCCAGTATGCCAAAGCTTTTGTTGGACAATGGTTAATCTGGCACTAGGAATAAAAGACTGGGCTAAGGGATTTGTGTTTTAACGAATACATCCATAGAGAAGTCAACCAGAAAAATAAAAGAATCAGTTCAAGACCAAGAAGACAAACATGCAGTGCCGAGAACTACAAAATAGCAGATAGCCAGTTAAGCTTTTACTCAACAAGAAGCATATCAATTTCATGGGATTATGATTATCTGCACAAATGCCACCTTAGGAGGGATAAATTTGTGGAAAAATCACCACAGGAGGAGGCTAAACCACTATATTACAGGTCTACTGAAACAGACTCGTAAGTTTTACTCAAAAGTTTCCCACAGGTGCTTAACATGGCGATATTAGTAGTCCAGCCATACCCAATCATAATCATCCAGCTTTGGACAACGCAAAATATAGTATTACAAATCAGCAAATGCCAATTCTAGATCAAAGAAAGAGCTGTCCCACATTGACCAGCACATAGTATATTACACAAACCAACTGATCAAGAAACAATTATGCACTGATCAATTTACAAAGGGAGAGGAATACAGGAAGCATGCGTTCCATACTCAGCAAACGTAAGAAATTATACAATGAAATAGACTAGAAAACTCGTCTCCTAAACTGTGAAGCAGGTGAAATTAACTCGTCTCCTAAACTGCGAAGCAGGTGAAATTATTCTGTCGAAGGTGAAGACAATGAAAGGTTTAAAAGGAAGCCAACTATGACTCCAATTAGTCCAACGAGAAGTGCAAATTTGAAGGAGAAGCCAAGATCACTTCTCCGATCCCTTCGTCTTTTCAGCATATCCTGTAAGTGGATTAGAAAATATAATGATACTGGTCTTCTATGTACCTAAGGTAACAACATTTTCTTGCAAAGGGCACCATGTAATTCTGACTCTCAATAACCAATCACAAGATTTTATCAATCATATGCTCCGACAATAGAAAAACATGCAGACAGGATGAAAACAACTAGTGGAACTGCCCAGAAGGTACCCTACATGGTCAGTTAGATCAAGCCAATCAAAATATGTGAGCTTACTCTCCCTGACATCCGTTATAACTCATCTAATTATTGAAAAGACTCTGAATAATCCACCTGCTCTGATCACCCACATAGGTTCCTTTTCTGTGGCACAAGGTATCGTAGAATCATGGGTAGAAAATTGCATCCCTTGTCTTGGCCTGAGTTGCTGTGTCTAAATGTCTAGAACAACACTAATATACCTATTTCTATGCATAAAAACTATCAAGAAGGTAAGGTCTGAACTAAACAAGTCAAATAAGCAAATTCTGAATTGCCTTTCCGAACTTCTCATCATCCGCTGAGGCCTACTCCAGGTAGGTAGGTCGGATCTATGTCTAGTTCTGAATGTCTGGTGGAATCCTAGTACATTGTCATAAAGTTACAAATTTGACAGCTGTAAACTCTTATCTCTGTATGCCTAGGTTACTATATGTCAAAAAAAACCAAATCATAAACAGTCATCCCAGGGAAAAAGAAATAAAGCACACTAACCAGTTCCTGATGCAGTTGCTGCGTTTGTCGCACAGCTGTGTCCCTTTCATCCTTGAGGCGCTCCAAACCCTGATTCTGCATAAAAATAATAACAAGGATTAACATTCACACACAGCAAAAACATGTATCATCCTAAAAAGCCAGCAAAATTCAGGAGTCTTGCGTAAATATATGCTTCTACACTAAAGATCATTAAACTGAAGACCAAAAACTAGCAGATATGCAATGAAGAACTACATCATGATACAGCAGCGTGTCACACTTTGTATTTCTTGTTTGATAAGTACACATTTAAGGGTTTCATTACTTAAAACCATTATCCTTCCTAACACAGGCGTTTGCACAAATAATCAGATAATGCTTTTGAAATGGCACTGGACGGTGAGGACTCCTTGAGGTGCTAGAGCTACTGGTTTCTCTGTGAAATCCTTTTATGTGGCCCTTAAAGGCCAGTTTGCTAGCACCTTCCCTTGGAAGGGCATATGGCAGTCTAAGGTCCCCTCCAAGGTTGCCTTTTTTGTTTGGACAGCATCTCATGGTAAGATTCTCACGATTGACAATCTCATCAGAAGGAGGCAAATCCATGTTAATTGGTGTTGTGTGTGTGTGTGTGATGGGGAGTCAGTGAACCATCTTCTTATTCACCGCAGGGTGGCTTCTGAGATTTGGGCCTTAATTCTGAGCTGGTTTGGTATTCTGAGGGTTTTCCCAAACTCTGTGTCAGAGTTGCTGCTCTCTTGGAGGGAACTAGAGTAGGAAGAAGGAGAAGGAAAGTTTGGAGGTTGGCTCCTCTGATTTTGATGTGGATCATTTGGGGCGAAAGGAACAAGAGTTCTTTTGATGGCATTGAAACCAGTCTTTGGTATTAAAAGCAGGTTTCTGGCCCTTTTGTGTAGTTGGTCAAAGGGTATTTTTTATCCTTCTTTGAACCAATTTTGGACTTTGTGGAGTTCTGTGCGTAGATTTTTGTATGGATATGTTATTCTAGTCTATATTCCTGTACATGGGTGACACCCCCTTGGTGCCCTTCAATATACTTCTTACTTATCAAAAAAAAAAAAAAATGACCAGCTTGCATATCTGAGCAATAATGCTATAAATTCAGTTTTAACCAGAAGATCTGAGTACAGCTTAACAGGAAAGGAGTAATATTGACACTTATACACCCTTACAGGCAAGGAGTTTTGTTGGCATTCATAAATTTCAGACCAGTTGACAATGCCCAGAAGCATCTTAGAAACAAATCCTATCCAGTCCCATTGACCAGCCCACCCATAAATGAAAAAAACCAAAATTCTACATCATTAATATCAAATACACACGACTAACATAATTTAGGAGTATTTATCACTATGTCAAAGGCTTCAGTTAAATTTTATGGCTGTTGAAAAACAGATCAGAAAATGAAACCAATCATAGAACTAATGCAGGAAAGAATGTCCCATAGAGAGACTACTCACATCATCAAAGCTTGAGGAGCTGTGCATCTGCAATTGAGAAAAACAAAAAAGAGTTATAGCCAAGAAAGTACACTATATGTCACACATATCGAGATATTAAATGCCAAATGGTTTACTAATTTAACATGTTTTGATACATTGTGCTTCACATAATAGCGGGGGGCCACCATTAGAAGGCTGACAGAGCACGAACAGCATTAAATTGGTAATCAAATAGTTCTATTCTTAACTGAAAATTAAGGAGGAGAAAAAGAAAATATCCCAAACCTGTAAAACAACCAAACTAAAACATAATAACAATAGCACAACTCACAGAGCTGTCTTCTGGGTTTCCAAGGGCAGCTTGAGGAGAGAGATAGACAACCCTAAGCTTACGTTCCTCTATTGTTCTTTCACTGTCTTTATTAAACTGCACAGAATAGCAAAGATGCCACCATTTGCACACACAAAAAGATGCTCATCACTTTTTGTTAATTCCAAAGTGATGTAATCAAAGAAATGAACTCACTGCTCTCCAAGTGAAGATTCTTACAATATCTTGTGGAAGCTCATCGACCTCAGTATTGGGAGGCACAGTTGTGCTCTGTAGAAGAAATTTATCTTTGCACTGCATATCTGGAGGGTATTCTCTTTGACCTTGAAGGGTGACTACAGATACAACAGTAAGTTGAAACCATCTTTAGAAACGACAATAGCTCACTGACAGTGGAACTCTATTACCAACAACAGAGTGGTACAGCAACACAAGCAACTGACATGTAATTGGTCAAAGCCAGTAAAATTGGAATCATACATAAGAAATGAACCCCTGATCCAGGAGTTCACCAAACAGATACCCAACTTCTGGCCCACCATGCAGCATGTATGATTCTTAAGAGGAACAGTGTTCATGACTGACATGGCACTTCTCTTATGCAAGTGGACACAAGCTTAGAATATGAGCATATTTAGGATTTCCAAATTTTTATATTTATTTTTTGGACACCATTGAAAAGGCCAACATAAGCCAATCTAGCACCATTTTAATATAAGAAAGAAGCATGTTTGACTCAATCAAACAACCCGGCCAGGTAGGCCGGTCAACTTGAATCCACAGGTCTAGCAGCTTCAAAGGGTGAACCTTGAATACCGTAGGCCAATGAACTTAACAGGAGAGTATTATGTACTATAACTGTGTATGTTATGTTTGTTAAGCTATGGTGTTCGTGTCACACAACTGTTAATATACAGATATAGAAGAATTAATCAATAGTATACTAAGTTCCTTGCTCGTGTTCATGCCACATACATGGCCAATCAGTTACAGCATTTAAAAATCACTGCACTTCTGGAACAGTCATACCATAAAAAGGTATCTGCATTCCATACCAAAAGAGCATGACAAAATAATGAGGAGCACCTCTTATGACACAGGAGTCCCACGGCTGTATAACGCCAGTGTTTGGTCGTACAAAGTATTTCTTCGGCGAAGTGGTTTTCACCTAACCAAGAAAACAAGGGAAACAAATATTTAACTGAACATTAATGTAGCAACAAAAATATATATTCCCTAGCAAGTCATTTTACATCTTTCTTAAGAGAGAAGACCTTGAAGGCAACATAACGTTCTGTGTTGTTCGCAACTTTAAGATCACAATAACTTTGTTTTTCCAGCTCAACTGATCACAGAACACGTATGGTCAGAAGTCAATCAGAGCTTTATAGAACGATGTGATCAGAAAAAACGATAATTGAGAATAAAGAAAAGTACTTGTGTAACTATTAACAGGCCCATTTTAAATACGTATAAGCACCCAGGTGGATGCAGCCCAATATGCAGCCAGAGGGAATAAAATTTCTGAGAGTTGAACTTCATTCTTTAGGAGACAACTCAATTAATTTCTACTATATCAAAGAACACCTAGAGAATAATTGGGTACCGTTTCAATTAACGGCTAACTTTTCACCCAATTTTGTTTGCGGTTGTAACTCTTGTGATCGTCCAAACATGCTCTACAACACTAGGGAGAATGTTAGGCTTGTACCAAGAAAGATTCATTTTAACAATGACCATAACATAGAAAGCTTATTTTAATTTTGGTGTCAATACCTACTCTTACAAATGAGGATACTCAAATCTAATCACAACCATATTCCAGCTGAAATCGACTACATCAATCCTATTTTGCCACGCCGCTAACTAGGACAAGAACTTCAGCTAAATCACATTTTACCATCTCTTTCCCATTACCTCAATCAAAGGTATTTGGTCTACCTTTCCATTGTATTTCTCCTAAGGAAAATGCTATTATTTCAGAAAATTTGTATAGAAAATCTCATCAGAATGATGTGGCAATAGCGTTATTGTAATTAACAACCATCATGATGGGTGTTTTGTTTTAAAGTGGATGGTTCTTATCCAACCACATCGGTTTGATGATAAATTCTGTACGAATTTTCTGTTTGTATAGCATTACCCTTCTCCTAAATTCCAATGCGGACTATACTAATCTTCCTCATGGGTGCAATTATTGATCTTTGTTGAACATAACAAAACCATTTTAGTCAGTTTATTCCGTGTTATCTTCAATTGTTGTTACTTCCAACTTCTTAAGAATGTGCTCGTTTCTAATTTACATATACCTATCTTGCCTAAAGCCCATCTCAATCATGGCTCACTACCTTTCTAATGCTTCTTCCTCCTGACATAGTAGTGTTAGTACATAGGCAAAGCTATGGTAACTTTGGAGTAGGTGGTGAGCTCTGCTTGAACATAAAGCCACAAACTGCAAACACCTACTTTTATCAATCTAAAGCAGTGGACTCCATAAGAAAAGCGAAGTGACCCAAGCTAACACCCAAGCTTTTTGGCCACACAATTTAGACGTTAGAATATGATTCTAAAATGCATAACACTTTTTCTCATGCAGTGTTAATTGTCTTATAAGCATGTCATACGATTTTCCTTTTTAAGTTCAAATATTCATGTGGATCATACAATAGAGTCAAAACACTACTCCACTTAATGCATTATGGTTAGGTTCTATGACTTACATCCTCTCTAATCTCACTGTCATCATGAGTAATTGCACGGAGCTGAAATGTTTATTCTATAGCATCTCTTAGTTTTTTTTTCTTTGCAAATTCCCCATCTATTTATTTTTTGGGTAAATAACACTAAGACACCCTCAACTGTGGCCGGTTTTCACTTTACCCTCCTCATCTATAAAATGCTACATTCACACACCCTCAACTATTAAAATTTTTGTCCACACTAACACCGTTAATGAGAAAGTTGAATTGACTATTTTAACCTTTATCTTTGTCATCTCTCTCTCTCTCTCTCTCTCTCTCTCTCTCTCACAACCAAGCCCCCATTACCCAACCCAGCAGCCCCCCACCGACTCTTTGTCCTTCCGCCACCACACACCAAGCCCACCACTGCTAACCTCTCCTTTTGCCGCCTCACAACATGCCAGACATTGCCGACCTCCCCTTTCCTCACCGCACAAGACACACACCGCAGCCTAGCCCCCACAAGCCACACCCCCACCCACTGCTGACAATCAACACCCGATTTTTGTCCCAAATAAAACATGTGTGGGCAAAAACGAAATGCTTTGAAGCTTGATTCCGGGCAATAATGTCGAGAAGATGAATGAATTTAGAGAGATATAAATGTGTCTGAATATATAGAGAGTGATTTATGAATTTATTGAATGGGGTTGATTTTTACTGTGGGTGAGTATGCCTGTGTTCTGCAAATGGGGCTTCAGTCTTTGAATATATGTGGTTTGTGATGTCTACTGTATGTGGAGAAGATGAAGGATGGCTGGTTTGTAGATTCGGTAAGGATGGATGTAGAGAAAGAAAGAGAGTTTGAGCGAAAAGAGGGACCAAAGGAGAGGTTGGGTTTCATCCATGGAGGTTTCAGTGGTAATGGCCATGGTGGTTTAGTGTTGACAGCAAGATTTTTCCCAGGACCCCAACCCCCAAACCCATAGAGGATCCTCTCCAACAAGGATAGATTTTACAAACCCCGTAAAGAGAGAGTGGAGGAGAGAAAGCTCTGCTACTTATTCTCTCCTTTGTAGTTTTTTTTTTTTGGGGTAAAATTCTTCTTTGTAATATATATCATATATGAGATATATTCAATATTTATTATATAAGGTCATTTTCGGTATAATGATTCCTTGGATGGTCATGTGCAAGTCACATAACTAAATTCCATCTATTTTTGTTAACAGATGGCTAACGGAAAGGTAAACTTGGTATAAAATAAAGAAATAAGGGGTGTAAGTTTAGCATTTTATAAATGAGGGGGATAAGTAAAAACCAGCCGTAGTTGAGGGGGTCTTGGTGTAGTTAACCCTTTTTTTTTTTCTAACTTTGTTAATAATTGCATTGAATACATCAAATTTAGTCTTAATTATGTAGAACCCTCTTGATTGTAAAGCTTGATCCCCACTTGAGTTTGATCAACTGAAACTTTGTCATCAGTGAGTAGCATATGCAAGAAACCACATTCAGAATGTGTCCTATTAGTTGCTATCCTGTACCAAAAAAGAAAGAGAAAAAGTTTAATGTTTGACCCTTGATGGTCTACAATCATAGCCTCGTTGAATAACACTTGCCTGTCCTACAACTATTCTTGTCACGATCACAACTTCGTCACAAATATCCTTTATCACGCTGACATATCATCTGGACTTCTTTCTTTCTAAAACCAGCATATCATATCCCTGAGGATACAACGATAGGATTCTCCCTGTCAATGAAACTATATGAACTTCTTTTCACTCTACAACTTGTCACCAATCTCCTTAAATAGATAATGGCTTCCAGTATGGACCTCCAAAGCATAAACCCAAATTGATTATGATACTAGTGTTACAAGTCTCTGTCCTTAACCAATTGTTCTTTCCGAAAATTTAAGAGAACGACTCATTAGTTTAATAAAACAATAATTTATACCACTTTCAACAATGCCTCTTTTATTTTCAATATTGGTACTGAATACTTTTTGCACTCCTAAGTCTATCACATCGTCATTAATCAGTTTCATCAACTTTAGTGAAGCTATCATCTCCCAAACACTTCTCATTCTCAATTGGAAGACATTTGATCCAAAAGCTTATCTTATATTAATCAAAATGGCAAAAAAAATTGAGAAATATGATGTTATTCCCTGTAATCACTTTTTTTATTATTCTAACAAATACGGCCATCCCATTCCACATCACATTAATTTGTCTTTCACATTCCATGTTGTTCTTTTACCTATCTATCTTTGTACAATTCCAGTTTATCCCTTTACAAATTCCACCAACCAATTCATGCTCTCCTATCTCATTCTTAATCATCCTTTAACTGGTACACCTAATATTGCTAGCCTATGTTGCAAAGCCAAGCTCTCTTGTAGAATAATCTTACAATATTTGCATGTAAATTTGTCTATTTTCTTAGCCAGGATTAAAATTCTGTTGGCTCCTTTATGTTCCATTTTGACAGGTTATCATATATTCATCTCATGTTTAATATGTGCCTTTTTATCATGAGATCAAGATCGAACTCAATTCCCCTTTTACCCAAAGCCTCTACCTACTCCGTACCTTATTGTGTCAATGTTTGTATATCCCAAGTCAAGCTAATGATCGGAATACAGTTGCTTCATTATGGTTCATGCTGGTGCCTATACCGCTGTCACATGATAAACATAATGCACAAATTGCAGACATCTAACCATCAGGGTTTTTATGCTACTTTATCATTCCCTCCCTCTTTCCACCATTTATCTTTTGGAGAATATAATACTTGAAACTAAAAAACCTAAACAATAATTAAAATTTTGCTAACATATTAAATGAACACCACACTATGCAGAACACTTATCGGCTCTTCTTCTCCTAGACCTTTTCAAGAACCATAGTTTCCTCCATTCTTCAGAGACTGCATGTTGACTCAAATTATTCGAGTCTAGGGAGGGTCAGATGTGCACAGCCTTTTCCCGGCATGTGAAGAGTGTTTCTGTATTTCAAACCCATGACACGGCCATTGCCAACCAGCCAGCTTCTTTTAACGCCATCCTAGAAATATCTCTTTCTCTCAAACGTATTCATTTTTTTGGTCATATCCTTCTTTGCAACCGTGAAATGGTCATTGCTCACGAATCAACTTATTTTCACCCCATCTTAATATCTCTCAACTTCTCTCAATCACATTTGTTTTTAGCCATATGGCCCATATCCATCTTTGGTTCCAAAGTAGCTATATCCATGCATTCAACAAGTCAGCGTCAACAAACAGAACGCATCACTGGACATGTGCAGCCTCAATCAAGATGAAGCACCGCCATTTTAGCCTTTAAAAGATCATGTATTGTGGTATTCAACAGTAACTCAAATATCTTCACTGCTAGCTCGTGTATATACAACATATATATATACATATGTTAGTGGGTGCTGTTGAGTTATAATTCTCTCACTATTCCCACCTAAATGATAACACATCGCACACACCAAATTTTGCTGTACTGTGGTTTGCATGGTGGAACTCTATCCCCTATTTTTTGCAGCCAAAAGCGCTTTATGTGACCAATTATATAAATAATTGGAAGCATCTTAACCCAGTGAGCCCCATCATTTCAAATCAATGGAATAAATTTGCTACTATCAAGCTAATTTAGATAAAATTCTCAGAAAAATCTGTGTGCGCGTGAGAGAGAGAGATTGTGCGTACAATGGAACTTGAGCTCTTCAGGATGAACAGAGATCAACTGGCCAGTACCAGTCATGGTGATGAAAGCCACGCCGGATCGATCCCCCGAAATAAGCAACAAACAATCAATCAAACCTTATACCAAGCACCACAACCTGTCATACACAACGAAACCAAAGAAGAAACAAACCCTAAGACTAAAATTTTGTAGCTCGAGCTCCACGCACAGAGAGACAGAGAGAGAGAGAGAGAGTGAAGAAAACAAACAAAAGAAGAAAGAACCTGACGAAAATTGAGGATCGAAATGGGACTAACATGTGGTGTAGCGTGGTGGGACTCAAAAAGCGAGAACGACGGAACTGCTCGGTCCAATTCTATGTTCGAAGATTCAGCCAAGAAATCCGGGTCCCTAGTCCGAATGAAAATTATGAACACACTCTGGTTTTTGTTACATACTTACATCTATATGTATATATCTGTATGTATCATGTATTTATGTATGAGAGAGACAGAGAGAGAGAGGAAATCGATCTTCGATGGCAGAGAGCTTCAATCAGAGAGAAGGGGGGGAGAGAATCAGTGGGCGAGGGAGTTTGTGGGACCCACTGACGTGTCACTGGCACTAACTTTGAAGACAGGCGTACGTGTCTTAGAAGTTAAAAGTTCCTTAACAAAAAAATATGCTAATTATTGTCCTTATAGGCTACTGAAGATTTGCTGCGGCCAGAGTGAAGTCTGTTTTAGAGGAGTTGTATATGCTGCATTGACTGTTGTGCATTATAATGGAAGCAGTCAAAACATGAAAAATCTTTATTTTTTTTAAAAAAATTTGTACATAAAATTCACCGGATATAACAATATTATTATTACGATTAAGAGCCATTATAGGTATTTTGTTTTAAAATAAATAATATTTATCTAATCACATTATTTTAATAATAAATTTTTAAAAAATTTTTTAATTTATATACGATTACCCGTCAAAACATGTCTTACCACAAAAAAAAAAAAACAAACGAAAGATGCCTCTTAACTTTAAATTGTAGTTCACAGCCCAATGGTAATAGTGGGTCGTCTGTAATTGAGATAATGGTTTGGTTTGGTTTGGTTTTTGAAACACCATTTTAAGAAAATAATTTTAAAGTATTTTTTCAATTTTAAAAATCATTTTCATACCCAAAAAAATAAAATAGATGGTGTTTGTGAACCTTTCTATTATTTTTATTTCTGAAAATATAAAAATAAAAATTTTGAAAACGATGCCAAATTTTAAACGACAATAGTGGCTTTTTATGGATGTGGGTGAGAAAAAAAAAAATGGTCCCTCAATCATTAAAGCTGTTTACTACTTAGTACCTAATGAACTATATCCATATGGGTAAAAATTGAAGGCTTCCCAAAACCCATGAAATCGGTTTGACTTCCAAAATTAAAAGCTATAATTGCTATAATGAAATCTGTAATCACATGGGCTAGATTTTAACTCCTTTCACGCTGCACAGCCTAAGCCTTGACTGGTTACCATAAAATTCATTGGCCACCTCAAATCAAATACTTTAATTAATGCTTCTATTCTCCCATTCCTCTCACCTAACATGTCATTTTGAACTTCTTTGTTATATCAGCAACCCTGAAAAAGGAGTTCCAAAAAAGTATTGTTCAAGGGACTTTTCATGAAAAGTAGAGTTGTTTGAAGCCTTTCTTTAACAAATTAATATGGAATTCGTGTTCCTTTAGCCCTAAGCCAAAAATTTATAAAAATTTACACCCAAACGATACCAGTTTAATTTAATGTACAGTACTTAGAGAATAAATAAATAAATAAAACAAAATTTGCTTTTAATTAGTGTTCTGAAAGTGAGCTATTTTTTCTGAAATTCTTTTAAGACTCCTTTCAAGACCCTTCACCAAACACATTTTTATCTGTCATTTTCACTTTTCTTGGCCTTCCATGATACATCCTACTTTCAGAGTAGACCCTTACCTTCTTGTTCATAAATATAGAAGGACAAAAGACCCCTTCATATTTCATGCATAAGTAAGCTACCAGACCATTTGGAAGGGAAATAAATGAGAAATTGAAGGAAAAGTATTTTTTCTTTTTTATTTGGTTTTGTAAAGAAAATGTAAGAGAGAGAGAGAGAGAGAGAGAGAGAGAGAGAGAGTAGTGGCTAATTTAAATTTTTTTCTCTCATTTCCTTTCCCTTTCTCTCATAGGTAAAATCAAACAAAGTAAAGAAAAAGATAAAATTAAAATCTTTCCTTCCTTTCCTTGTCCTGCCTCGAGTTCCAAATAGACTCTAAAAGATCAAAAAACATAGGTACTTAAAAGTATAGTTATTAGAACCGAACTGAACTGACCGGTTCTACTCGTTGAATTGGTCTTGTTCAATTAAAATATTGGAAATACACAAGAACCGGGTTGAACTGGAAGTATCGGCTAGTATTTTAGAAAATTAGTGAACCGGTCGTATGTAGAGAACTTGACGGTTTTTAAAAAAAATTCAAAATAGCATAAATTAAGCATGATTTAAAGTCATATGTCTTTTTATAAACATATTTTTGATGAAAAATATAATCAAAAAGTAAAAACTTTACACTAAAACCAAAAAAAAAGGGAGAAAAATAAAAAAGGAAGAAAGAGGAGGATTAAAAAACAAATAGGACAAGGCAAAATAATACACCATCTTACTTTCTTACTTTGCATTGTTTTCTCATTGTAAACTTATGTTTCCATATGCTTTCTAGATTATAATTGAATATATTGATATAATTATCACAAAAATAATAATTAAAATTTATAAACTATAAACTAAACCAAAAACAAAAAAACAAAGATGAGAAAGATGATGGTATAGGATAAAAAAAGAAAAAAATAAACATTTTTTTTTTAATAATACATATTATTTCAAGTTTTACGCCATTTTCTTTTAAAAATAAAAATACTAGTGGACACTAGATTAAAAAATATTAAATTAGAGAGAAAAATAAGTCCACTTGAATATTTCTATACTTATTTATTTGTATACTTTTTCTTATAAAGTATTTATTTTTATACTTATTTTGAGTTAGTGTATGAAATGAAGTATCTTTTAATCCATTGATAATTTTTTTAACTATTATTTTTATTCAAATATATTTTTATTATTTATTTATTTTATAACTAGTTAAACCACGGTTGAACCAGTATATTGACTAATTCAACAATCGATTCGATTCTGATAACTATGCTTAAAAGAACCTTTCATTTAAGAGGCTGCATGGATGATTTTCATTTGAAAGTGGACAACTTGGGAAGCTTCTCTCTCAAATAGTATAATCTTGCTCTCCTGACTTTTTTATGGCTAACCACTTGCAAACATAGTTATCAAAATCGGACCGAATCGATTGGTTAAACCAGGAATCAAACCTTAAATCGGTTCGATGAGAAACGGATTGAATCAAAAGAACTGACCGATATTTTAAAAAATCGGTGAACCACTCGGTATTTAAAGAATCAGACGGTTTCCTAAAAAAGTCAAAATAGCATAAATTAAACATGATTTAAAATCGTATGTGTTTTTAGAAATATGTTTTTTTGTAGCTTTTTGATGAAAAATATAATCAAAAAGTAAAAACTTTAAACCAAAACCAAAAGAAAGAGAAAAAAAAAAGGAAGAAAGAGGAGGATACAACAAAATAAAGGACAAGAAAAATAATGCACAATCTTACTTTCCTACTTTATTTTAAACTTATGTTTCTATATGCTTTTTGTATTATAATTGGATATATCGATGTAATTATTATAAAAATAATAATTAAAATTTATAAACTATAAACTAAACCAAAAATAGAAAAAATAAAGATGAGAAAGAGGATGATATAGAATATAATAAAAAAAAAGAGAGAGAATAGGCAAAAAATAATGAACATTATTTTATTAATAATACATAGTATTGTCAAGTTTTACGCCATTTCTTTTAAAACTAAAAATACTAGTGGACACTAGATTAAAACAATATTAAATTATAAAACAAAAAGTTCAGTTGAATGTTTCTATACTTATTTATTTGTATAATTTTTTTGATAAAGTATTTATTTTTATACTTATTTTGAGTTATTTTATAAAAAGGAGTATCATTTAACCCATTGATAGTTTTTTTGAACTATTATTTTTATTCAAATATATTTTTATTATGTATTTATTGTATAACCGGTTAAACCATGATTGAACCACTGTTGAACAGGTGAACCATTGATTTGGTGCCTTAACTAGTTCCATCGTTGGTTCGGTTCTGATAACTATACTTGCAATTCTTTGATGTTTGGGGAGTATTTGAGCTTCATGTCTTTTGTTTAGCCTTTTGCTTTTAAAAAGTAAAAAAAAAATTACAGATGTTTGGTAAGTGCTTTTTTATTTTAATTTTTTTGAGCTAATAAAAGGTGAAAAAAGTTTTAATAGTTTTTTTTTTCAGTTGAGTATTTTTATAATGTTATAAAACTAAAAGAATATAAAGCAGATAAAATAACTCAAAACAAAGTATAGTGAATATTTTTTCAAGAACTGTCAAATATTTATCATATTAGTTATTCTGGAATAGTCAGAGGTTGATCTTCTGGACCACCCAATACTTTATTGATAGAATAAAACTAAATAGAATACAACATAATATTTGAGAATTTACCTATACTTCACTTTCTTCTATTTTCTCTCTACTTTTCTTTTTCTATTTTTTCTTTAATCTTGGTTGTACCTCAAACTATTATCCGAGTTCCTATTTATGGTGATCGGGAGTTGAGGCGGCAAGTCGAATTCTTCGTCCGTGAGGCTTAATCAAGTCGGCGAAACTATACTTGACAAATTGAATTAAATGCTTTTGGAACTTGAGAGTATGAATAAGGTCATCCATGAAATCATCTATTACATAATACTCCCTGTCGGATGACTACAATATAATATAATATATATATATATATTTTTTAGGGTATATTAAAATTACCTCGTTAAAACATTGCTAAGAAAACTCAGTGGAAAAAAATCTTAGCAAAGAAAAAATAGTACAATACTTAACTCTCCCTGTTTAATAAGACTTGATTGATTCATAAAAGATTTCTGATATAGCGTATACCAGTGCCATGTACGAGTCTTTAAAATGTTGCAGCTGATAGTACTTTAGTAAATAAGTCTACTAGATTATCACTCGAACGGATTTGCTGGACATCAATATTATCGCTTTTCTAAACCTCACGTGTAAAAAAGAATTTTCAAAAAGTATGTTTCGTTCTGTCACATTTGATGTAACCTCATTTAATCTGTACAATACATGCGGCATTATCTTCGTATAATATCATCAAGATAATTTTTGTTGTAGATAATCCGCAACTTTCTTGAATATATTAGATCAAGGATCTTAGCCAGATGCACTCTCAGCTTGCTTCATAAATTATAATTATCTCATAATGATTTAAAGAAACAGCATTTAATGTTTGATTCACAGATCGCTAGGATATAGCAATGCTATCATAAATAAACATATATTTAGTTTGAGGCCGAGCTTTATGTGGATTAGAAAGATAGCCAATGTCTGTATAGCCAATTAATTCAGATTGTGATTCTTTTCAATAGAATAAACCTATATTAGTTGTCCCTTGTAGGTAACGTAGTATATGCTTAATTCTTTTCCAATATCTTTGCGTTAATGCATAACTATATCTTGCCAATAAATTGATAGGAAATGTTATACAAGGTATTGTATAATTTACAAGATACATAAAAGTACCAATTGCACTAAGATATGGTACTTCAGGACCAATAAATTCTTCAACATCTTCTCAATGACGGAAATGATCTTTCTGTACATCTAATGAACGGACAATTATGGAATAACGTAATGGATGAGCTTTGTTCGTGTAAAACTGTTTTAAAACCTTTTCAACATATGCTAATTGATGGACAAAAATTTAATTTGACAAGTGCTCAATTTGTAATCGAAGACAATACTTCGTTCTCTTAAGATCTTTCATCTCAAACTCCTATTTTAAATAATTAACAGTTTTAGTAATCTATTAAGGAGTTCTGATAAGATTTAAATCATCAATATAGACTGTAATGATAATAAATTGGAATTCTGATTTCTTAATGAAAATGCATGGGCAAATTGTATTATTTACATATCTTTTTTTCAAGAGATATTCAATTAAACAATTGTATCACATACGACCGGATTATTTTAACTCGTATAATGATCTTTGAACATAAATATTGTGGTTTTGACATGTTTGCTTCAAGCATCTGAAATCCTTAAGGAATTCTCATATATATATATATATATAGATATCATTGTTCAATTCCCCGTGTAAGTAAATGGTCACTGCATCTATTAGATGCATATCCAATCATTCTCAAACTGATAAACTAATAAAAAATTTGAATGTAATCTCATCTATTGTAGGAGATTAAGTCTCATCATAATCAATACTAGATGTTTGCGAGAAACCACATGCTACGAGTTAAGCTTTATATCGTATTATTTCATTTTTCTCATTTCGATTTTATACGAATACCCATTTATATCCAACTTGTTTCACATCTTCAGGTGAGTGGGCTACATGTCCAAATACATAAATTGTGCTAATGAGTTTAATTTTACTTCAATAGCTTCTTTTTATTTTGGCCAATCAATTCTATGTCGACATTCGTCGATTGCCTGTGGTTCAGTATCTTTATTACTTCTGATAATACCAATAGTTACTTTAAATGAAAATATGTTGTCGACAATCATCTTATTTATATTTCAATTTTCTCTTATATTGATATAACTTATTGAAATATCATTATTTTCAGGTACCATGTCACTTACAGAATATTTCGCTTCATGAGGTTTTTGTTACGAGAATTTTCTCTGCAGGATTATCTTTTTAAAGAAGTTTAGACATTGTGTTCTCTTTAGAGCACTAACTTGTTTATGCATTTTTTCTTATGACTTCTATTTTTTGAGAACAATGTTCTTTGCACCAACAGGCCTCCCACATTTCAAGCATGCTTTAAATTTATTTGCTATTGTACTAATAGATTGTCCTACAAGGACGTCAATATGTGCTGGAGTATTAGCAGCTGATATACGTGATTTTGATATTTTCTTTGTGTAGGTAAATGTATCAGGCAATTAATTTGCAATTGCCTGTAAATGAATGATTCTGTGAATTTTTTATTCACATTGACTTGTTCGAGGATCAATATCAGACATGGTTAAAACATTCTAACTGATATCTCGTTACTTTTCTAATTGCGTCTTTTCTTTCCTAATGGTGGGAAGACTGACTCATCAAAATAACAATCTGCAAAACATGCTTTGAAGATATCACTTGTTAAGGGTTTCAAATATCTAATAATAGATGAAAAATCAAAACTAACATAAATTTCAAGTCGACAATAGGGGCCATTTTAGTACGTTGTGAAAAAATTAGAACATATACAACACATTAAAAAACTTGTAAGTGATAAATATTTAGTTATTGACCAATGACAAGTTGTAATGATGAGTACTAACGATAAGCAGTTGGTCAGACTTTAACTAATGATGCAGTATGTAATATGGCATGTCCCCGAGCAGAAACATGTAATTTTGTTTTTATAAGTAAAGGTCGAGCAATTAACTAAAGTCGTTTTATAAAAGACTCAACAAGATCATTTTGTGTATGTGTATAAGCAATTGAGTGTTCAACATTAATTTCTATTGACATGTAATAATTATCAAAAGTTTGAGATGTAAATTCTCCAGTATTATCAAGTCGTATTAATTTGATCAGACAATCTGGAAACTTGCTTGTAATATAATAATTTGAGTAAGAAATCTAGCAAAAGCAATATTACAAGCATAAAGTAAATAAACATGTGACCACCGAGTGAATGCATCTATTAAAACCATAAAATAGCGAAATGGTCCACATGGAGGATGTATTGACCCACAGATATTTCCTTGAATATTTTGTAAGAATGATGGAGACTTAACTATTACATTTGAAGGAGATGGTTTGACAATTAAGTTTTCTTGTGAACAGGCAACACATGTATAATAATTTGACAAAAGAATATTCTGGTCCTTTAGCGAATGTCCATGAATGTTTTTAATAATTCGACACATCATTGTTGACCCTGAATGACCCAAACGATCATGTCATAATATAAAATTATTTAGGTCAAAACACTTATGGTGCATCACTATAGATGATTCTTCAGCTTTTATAGAAGTATAATATAATCCAGAAGATAATGTAACAAGTTTTTCTGATATATATTTATTTATTGAAATATAAGAAATAATGTAGAGCTATTTTATATTATATTCATTCGTCGTTTCAATATGATAATTATTACGATGTATATCTTTAAAACTGATCAGATTTAATATAGATTTAGTAGAGTACAATACATCATCAATACATAGTTTTGTTAGTCTTGGCAATATTATATTGATCCTTCCAGAGTTTTCAATTAATTTTATTGTGCTAGAAATTGTATTGACATTAGCTTCAACTATGAGAAGTATTTTTTTTCTTGAAAAATTGTGCGTGTTGTTCCATTGTCTATCAAACATGTGCCTTCACCATTCATTTTAGAAATAATCAATGTGTTGGTACGATCCGTGCATCTATATACAAAATATTAAAATTGTTTATTTAAAACAAGATAATTCATTGAAAGGAAAAATATATGAAAGAAACGTTACAAAAGATGATAATAAATTAAATAGACTAGATAAATTAAAAATTAACATTAATTAGTATGGGCATCCTCATCACTAATTAAATGATATATTTTTTCACTTACATCTTCAAAGAAATCTGTAAATTTAGATGAGCAATATTGACCGGGCCATCGAAATTCATAAAATGTATTCTTGCATTTATTTCTTTATTTTTAATTGAGACTTGGTAAAGCTCTCTAAAATATTTAGGCGTACGACAGGTACGTAACTAATGTCCTTTTATTCCACACTTGTAACAAGTATCTTCATAATTCTTAGAAAATTTATTCTATAAACATTTTTTAGGGTTTATTCTGTAAACATTTTTTTATTTTAAGAATTATTCCACTCCTAGTGGTATGGTGTGATATTTTTAAATCTCATATGATAGGTGTTGCCTCCACGATAATTCTCACGAGTTCAAAAACTATTCCTGCCATAACCACGTTCACGTCTGCGATTACGTTTATTAAATGAGATTGCATTCAATTCAGGGAATGGAGCAGAATCAATAGGTTGAGACTGATGATTTTTCATTAGCAACTTATTATTTTGCTCGGCCATAAGAAGACATTATATTAATTCAAATATTTTTAAATTTACGCTCTCGATATTACTGTTATAGGAGCACATTTGAGGCATGAAATGTGGAGAATATTTTTTTCAACATGTCTTCATCAGTAATAATTTTTTCACATAATTTTAATCTTGATCTGATTTTAAATAATGCAGAGTTATACTCACTAATCGTTTTAAAATCTTACAATCTCAGGTGCATCCAATCAGATAGGGTTCTTGAAAAAATTACGATCTTATGGTACTCGTATCTCTCCTTTAAATTTGTTCATAATATCAATGAATCTTTTATTGTGAGGTACTTAAATTTTAATTTTTCATGAAGATAATGACGAAAAAAATCATTACTTTAGCGTGATCCTACTAGGATGCATTAGTTTCTTCTATTATTATTTACTTAAGTTCCTTCATAGTCAGATAAATTTCAGTATCAAAGATCTATAATAAATAGTTATCCCCAGAAATGTCAAGAGCGGCGAATTATAATTTTGTAAGATTCGACATTTTCATAATGCTATATTAATAAAACAATAAAATTAAATCAGAATAAAATTATTAAAATTACATATATATTCAGACCACATAAAATAATAAAAGGAACATTGCAAAGTAACATTCGTTAACGTGAATATTAAATAATTGTTATCTTTTAGAATTTTATATTTTGTAGAAGTCATCAAGCATTAAAAGCTATGAGATATATACGTATATGTGTATTCAGAGTTTCGTACAGATAACGTGTTATAAAGGTAAAAAAATATAAAACAGATAAAACAACTCAAAATAAAGTGTAGTGAATAGTTCTTAAAAAATTGTCGAATATTTATCATATTAGTTCTTTTGAAATAATTAGGGGTTGATCTTCTGAGTTACCAAAGACTTTATTGATAGTACAAAACTAAATAGAATAAAACATGATCTTTGAAAATTTACTTATACTTCACTTTTTTCTATTTTTTTTCTACTTTTCTCTTTTTATTTTCTCTATATTCTTAGTTGTACCTAAAAGTATTACCTAAATTTTTATTTATAATGATTCGAAATTGATGCAGCAAGGCGAAGTTATTCTTGACAAATTAAATTAAATACTCTTAAAACTTGAGAGGATGAACGAGGTTATCCATGAAACATAATATATAACTTTTTTCCACACAAACAAAGGTACCAAACGGGGTGGAGCATCCCCAATTTCGATTCAGCCCAAGTTGGAGCAGACATGGAAGAAATTGGATTCTCACATTCCATTGGAATGTAACGTTATTTTGTTTAGGCTTTGGCTCTCTTTTGTGTCTCCAAAAAAAAAAAAAAGGAAAAAAAATTATCAATGTAAAAAATTTTAAGAAGTTATTGGTTTTGATATTTATTTAGTTAAAAATTCAAAAAAGGATAATTTATCTAATATCTATACTATTATAAAACAAATACTTGCGCTTGATGAAGCTTGTCACAATTGTGGCTTAAAAAAATGCTCATGTCATGAGTTGGGTTAGTAGGATTAGTGGGTGTCTTTCGCAACTATAATTTTAAAAAATACTCACCTCATGAGTTGAGTTAGTGGAGTTAGTGGGTGTGGGCACACATGTGTGCCTCCCCTTCTAGTACTGTTATAATTAGAGATGACAATGAATTGGTGCGGGATGGGGCAGAGATTGGGATCCCTATTATCGTCTCTACCTGAAAAATTTACCTCTATTTTCGCTTAAATGGAGGCGAGTACCTCTATCCCCACCTCTACAAGTATAAGGTTGCCTCCACTCTTGCCTCCACTTCTACCTCGAGCTCGAGCCCAAGCCCCAGTGTTTTTCACTATTTAATTTGTTTACAAACTGATAATTTTCAAAAGCTATACATCTATCACACAGTAAAATTTATTTTTTATGTTTACCAAAATTTTAAAATAATTCCCTAAGAATAGAATTATTGTCTAACCTTCTGTCTAACAATTTTATAAAAATAATTTTAAAACAAACTACTACCATTTATTATTCTTGTCTAACCTTCTGTCACCAATACAAATTTTTTTTTTCTAACATTTCATTTTGCCAAAATACTTACACAACAGTAGAAACTGCTGCTTTCATAATGGTTTAGCTTGGATTTTTATTTTAAAAAATTGCCTATATAGAAAAAAAAAATTTAAGTAGGAAAATGGGGTGGGGAGGGGTGGGGAAGGGCAGGGCGAGGGAAAATCTTGATCTATCTCCATCTCCATACCCGCATAGATTTTTATTTTTACCTCTATCCCTGCTTTCATTCCTGTTTTGAATCTTCCATAACCTTCCTAAGTAGGACGAGTTCAATTGAATTTCTACTTTTTTCCAGTCCACTGCCATCTTTAATTATAATATTATAAAACAAACACCTCAGTTTGGTAAAGTTTGAAGCCTGTCATAGTAGTGAGGTTACTGTGACGTTAGTGGATTAGTGGAGTGGAGTTGTCTAGATTAATGAAAAAAAAAAACTATCCTAATGGATAAGTGAAAGATATTAGTATATTTATTAGTGTGTGATAATGTGTACACACATAGTATGCGCTACATTCTCGTACTACTATAAAGCAAACACTTACACTTGGTAAAGCATATGTGCTGAAGCCTGTTACAAGGGTTGAATTAGTAGGATTAGTAAATGCCTATCACAATTGTGATTTTAAAAAACACTCACCCGTGAGGTGGGTTAGTAGGCTATGCATTCTTACAATTTGTGGTGAGTTTCACTTTTGTGTTGCAGTTTCAATTAACGCATGAATTGAACTCTATACCTTTTATTTGATTTTAACACGTTTATTTGATATGATTAAACACAAGAATATTTGACCAAGCAAAGACTTGTAGGATTTGTCGAGAGAGAAAAAAATAGAAACAAAAACAAATAAAATAACTAAATTTATTACTTTTGTTTATTCGGCTAAGAAAATAAAAAAGAAAATAATAGATATTACTAAAAAATTTCATTTTTTTTTCTCGGTTATACAAAAGGAAAAAGCCGTTTTAGGTAATTTTACTTTCTGTCTTTTATTATTTGTCAAACAAATTCTACATCCGTGAAAGAAAAATAAAAAAGAATGTACGAGGTGGACTGAGAAACCAACGGCGATAAGGATTTGAAAAAGTGCCATTCGGAAATTGTTCCGTTGCTACAAATACAGTTCGCGTGGCATTACTCTCTCTCCCGCCTACCTCGCTCTCCCTCTCTCTCTCTGCGTAAACTCCAATCCTCCTCTCTCTCTCTCTCTCTCTCTCTCTCTCTCTCTCTCTCTCTCGATCACAATCTAAACCCTAGCGGTCATTGCCAGAATTTGAACCCAATCATCCAAAGCCAGACAGTTTCTTCACCAATCCAATCCGCCACAGGTATAGAAACGCGCGAATTCGGGTCCTGGGAGCTTGAAGAATGTCTAATTTACAGAGATTTATCGTCAAGTAAATTTTAGTATTTTGAGCTCTTAGCGTCGTTCAATTATGTTAATTATCTATTGAAGGTGCATAAATATCGATTTTAATCTGGAATGGTATGAATTTTGTATGCCATTGGGGGGAAAAAAGCGAACTTGTTGGTTTAGGGTTTGATTAACTTGAATGTGGAGATGTCTCAGGGTTTTGATGCTATGAGAGGGCCTCCACCTGGAATTTCGCTTATAAGAAGCATTAGAGGCAAGGGTTGGAGTCTAAAAACGTATAGATATGTGGTTTTGTTGGTTACTTTTATAGCTTATACTTGCTACCATGCTTCTAGGAAACCCAGTAGCATAGTCAAGAGTGTTTTGGATCCAGACCCTAAGAAGCTCAATAGGGTGCACCCCTGGCCAGTTGGCGAATTCTTTGTTAAGAGAGAATTCATGGGCACTGAATTGAATGGATTAAGAGATGAGGGTTGGGCTCCTTTCAATAGAACGGATGGGACTTTGAAATTGGGAGAGATTGACGTCGCATTTCTTGCGTGCTATTCTCTCGGAATGTTTGTTGCTGGACATTTAGGTGATACATTGGACCTCCGCTTGTTTTTGACTACTGGAATGATGGGGAGTGGCATTTTTGTTGCGCTGTTTGGGATGGGTTATTTCTGGAATATACATGGCTTCTGGTATTATTTGGTCATGCAAATGGTGGCTGGGTTGTTTCAGGCGACAGGTTGGCCTTCGGTTGTTGCTGTTATAGGTAATTGGTTCGGCAAGAGGAAGAGGGGATTGATAATGGGTGTTTGGAATGCTCATACATCTGTGGGGAATATTAGTGGGTCACTTCTTGCCGCTAGTGTACTGGAGTATGGGTGGGGCTGGTCTTTTATACTTCCGGGTGCTTTTATCTTCTTGGGAGGGATAATAGTGTACCTGTTCTTGGCTGCTTATCCTGAGGATGTTGGTTTTCCTTGCCCACATGGTTTGGTTGACAATGCAGAGCCAGTGCCCAATGATGAAGAAGCTCAGACAAGAAAAGGAGACTTGGTAGAAGCTGAAAAGAGCACTGTCCTGCAGTATGGATCAGTGAATAGGAAAAGTGTTGGGCTTCTTCAAGCTTGCCTAATACCAGGAGTCATACCATTTGCTTTGTGCCTCTTCTTCTCAAAGCTTGTCGCATACACATTTTTGTATTGGTTACCATTTTATCTAACTCAGACAGGTAATTTGTGGCTTTCTGACCCCTATTTGCTATTAGATTTATTGATAAAAAAAAAAACAACTAACTAATGGATTTTAACTTACTGATCTTGCATAATCTTTTCAACCTATTTTTTCTCTTAACTTCTGATTTTAATTGATGGGATGTGCCGTCTTGATTTTGGTCAGTGAGGGATGGAGCTAAAAGAAATTGCAATTGGTTGTTAGTATTACACTGTATGCAATTAAGAATATGATGACATGAAGAATTGGATAGGGCTTAGTTTTGCATTATGCATGCAGCTCTTTTGTATATTTTTTTAAGCCCAAGGTAGACTGCTTTTCTTTGCTGAATTGGTTGCCTTCATTTGAGAAGTAAAGTTATACAAGTTGTCTTCTAATCAAAAGTCAATAATAGTGTATTTGAGCAGTGCTTTTGAATCAATGCTTTGCATGTTGTTGTTGGTTATCCTGTCTCTTCTTCTTTTGTGAATCCATGCCTCAAAAGTACAAATGTCTTTGTAGCTAATTATCTCTGACTCAGTGTTCATGGCCCTAACAAATTTAGCCAATTTGGCACTCATATGACAATCCGCTTTTAAGATCTTTGATTTATTCTCCTTTTCCAAAAACTCTGCAGTGCAGAAGGAAGAATCTCTCTAGAAGTTGGTTCCTAGGCCTCAAATACTTGATGGCCAAACTCCTGATCAATGGATATGTGTCTTAAGAAAAACACCCTGACATGTTGAATCTGGAAAGGAAGAAGACCACATGCCTAGGAGGAGCAATGAACCTTGTGTCATACTAATCAGTCCCCAAATTTGATTGATTGAGGATGGTAGTTGTGGAGCCAGCTAGAGAGCATGGGTGATGTGTAGGTGATCAAGAAAAATATGGGCAATATATAATTTTGTTTGATGCTATGTTTGGTAGGAGAGAAGAGAAGAGAAGGGAAAGTTTTTAGAAGCCATTTATTTTTCTTGTTCGGTTGCCTTGTGATGCGAGGAAAGGAAAAGAATAAGTAGGAAACTATTTGACTAGTTTTAAAAACTTCACTCTTAAGGGAGAGAAGATTTGGAGTTAAAAATTAGGTGACAAGTTAGAGTACATCAGGTAAATCACAAGTTACAAGAACTTAAAATAGATAACGATATTTTAATTTGCTACTTTCTCTCTGCTTCCTCTTCCAACCAAACAAGGGAAAACCATTCATCTTGCTGCTCTTATTCTCCCTCATTTTCTCGTCTTTTGTGTTACCTTCTCTCCTACTAAAGAGAACCAAGAGTCTAAGTCTAAGAGGATATTATCTTATTTACCTTGTTTTGTGATGGATGAGCTAGACTGCCGACAGATCCCTCAATAATTTCTTTGTGGAGAGCTGGTGATGCTTAATCCGCCTTCTACCCTAACTCAAAATTTCTCTGGTTGAGCCATCTATATTTCTGTTGCAATTTAGATTTTTTATTTATTTATTCAGAATTAAGAGATTTGTGTTTGGCATAGTTTTCTCTGGAAGTTAAAGTTGTGAAGGAGTTATGTAGATGATGAAGTGACTGAGGGAGTCATTTTTGTTGATGTATAGAAAGAAGAAGACGATCATTTTCATATGGCCATGTCTGCTGGAGTACGAATTTCTGCCGGCTTCCTTGATTTTCACCCGAGGACTAGTGAGAATTACTTGGTGTGCAGCTCATGTTTTCTAAGTCCAAAAGGTAGATTTGTCATGGGTTTTAGTGTGAGGGCTTTGTTGCCTCCCACCCCCAACACCCAAGTGAGAAAAGAAAGACCTCATTTGCATCCTGTGTTTATGGGGTTGAAAGTAAATTTGTGATTCATTCTTTGGATGATCAAGCATCTCAAGGTCAAGTATTTGAGTTGTCACACATCTTTACAAGCTTGGATGGTGTCACATAGCTTTAATGTTTTGGATCTAGTAAATTTGTTTCATGTTTCTCATCTTGTTCACTTTGATGATATTGCAGCTATTGGTGGAGAGTATATATCGGTAAAATCTGCTGGGAATCTTTCTACTCTGTTTGATGTTGGGGGTATTGTTGGCGGAATTTTGGCTGGCTACATTTCTGATAAACTTAAAGCTCGTGCTACTACTGCAGCCAGCTTCGTGTATGCGGCAATCCCTTCACTGATTCTATACCGCACATATGGAAACATTTCGAAGACCGTTAATATTGTACTTATGATGATTGCTGGTTTGTTCGTAAATGGACCCTATGCCCTTATCACTACTGCAGTCTCTGCAGATCTTGGTACACACAATTCTCTCAGAGGGGATGCTCGAGCACTGGCAACAGTCACTGCCATTATTGATGGTACTGGATCTATTGGTGCAGCTCTGGGTCCTCTTCTTACTGGTTTCCTTTCTACCAAGGGATGGGATGCAGTTTTTGTGATGCTAATGGTTGGTGCTCTTATTGCTGGTCTTCTTTTATCCCATTTGGTCATTGCTGAACTCACTGAGAGAAATAGCAAATGGAAATCTATAGCCAGTGGGCAGCACACTCCTGGAGGTAATGTGGTGCTTGTATTGTATTTTTTTCTTTATGTTGCTTGCTTTATTTTTTTTATTTTATTTTTTTCCGTTTTTAGAATATAAAAATACAACACAAACAGAGAGACATGCATCTATTTCTATTGTTTTGTGTACCTATGTATGCATATCTGGATATCTCATGAAACCAAACCAATGTGTTTTGTTCTCTATAGCATTGAAATGAAAATCTGTCCCCAACAAAGGATCCATCACATAAAATCCATTTTGTACAATGCCACAATAGTTGGTTACACCAAATGATGCTTGAATAATGAAGGCTTATTATACCACCTTGAAAGTGAAGCTGGAAAAAAATATTTATGTTGAAGTAATTGGTGAGTTGACTTTCGTAGCATAATGAAGAAATAATGATACATTGGTAAATTCTCATACTGGATTCAGAGACTAGCTATCAAAAAAGGAAACAGAGAGAAATTACTGGATTATCCAGAAACTAACAGTTTAGAAGGCAACTGGCCTCATAGATATTTACTAAGTAACTCCGAGAGTTTGAACTTAGTTGGCATCCAGAAAGAAGAAATAAATGATTAGTCTAATAGGGCTTTGGTAAGAATTGCTGGTTACTTATGTCAAAGATATATTACTTTATTTTTTTGTGTGTAAAAGATATATTATTTTATACGATTTACCGAAGTGAAAACTCCACACCTCTGCTAAGGATTTCAAATTGTTCTCTCAGACACTACAAATTTGAGAAATAGGCAGGTACTTCCATTAGATCAGGGGTTAAAATGAGATTCCTGCGTCTCTTTTCCAAAGTTACGTGCATACATAAATATGTATCTGTATAAATGTAATATGTAAGCTTTGGTCAGTGATTTTGTTTCCTTTCTGGTTTTGCTAGTTTTACTGCATTATCGTGGAAGGTTTATCTCCTCTCCTGGATAGGACTTTCGTAGTTTGATGGATTTTCCATGACCCTGTGTCAATCTATTGGTTGTCAAATATAAGTTTGTAGCTATCAGGAAGAGCAATTAGACTTGGGGCATTGGGAGGTAACAAATTCCATGTTTGTTAAGTTTCATTGTGGATGTCCCTTAGTTTTTCATTGGACTGAATCACGACAAGCTGCTTTCTTTTTCAATTTTTTTAGTTTACGTCCATAGGGTTTTAACCTAGAGCTATTTTGGCCACTTCTGCCATTTCCAGATTTTGTATTTGTAATTTCCATCTGTATGCAATTGAAAAATGGGTTTTTAGTTACTTATTAAAACAAAATGATTCTTTTTAGTAATGGCACAGATCCTTACCTTCTGTTTGTCATTGGTTTTGTCTTGGGCTTACTGGAAAAGTTTCTTAATTGCAGCTGCTGCATCTCATCCCCTTCTTAAGTGATCAAAGGTGATATCAGGTACAGCCTCATTAACATTAAGTATCATTTTGTTCAGAAAATAAAAAACTAATGTTAAACATGCAAGTATTCAAAGAATGGTCCAGAAAATACATACAATCATTTGTGTTTGTGAAATTTGAGGACCTCAGCTACTGCTTATCGAGTAAGCTCTGTTGTTGTATTTTTGTTCTGTAGTCTATGTAAACTAATGAGCAATATGTAATATTTTTTGGTTCGTAACAAGACCAACTAAAAGTGGGAAGAAAAAAAAAAACTTGCTTCATTAGCAAGGTTTACGATTCTTCTCTCTTGTGGCTGCTTCTCCCTTTTTATTTTATGTTAATTGAGTTGTTGATAATGGATCTGAATGCCCTTTTATTTTGGAATCGGTCAGTGGATGGGGTTGGGGTGCGAAATTGTGGAAAATCTAGGTTAAGGATAAGGCTGCATCCTTCCTCTCCTAGGCCCTGTTGTAAAGTGGGAAGAAGAAGATATACATGTATATATTTATGCCATTTGTCAATCCGTGAACCATCACGTGATATGCTAGTAGCCTAGGGCTAAGCAGATTCGGAGCCAAGAAATTTTATGTAGTAGGAAAAAAAATTTAGTGATTGTACTAACTATTAATCACTGTCACTTAGATTTAAATTTCATAGTAGGAGACTCATCGAACATAATGAAAATAAAAATTATAGTGAATTTAGTACTTATTAATGAAGGAGTTACTTTTTTCCTAAATCTTTGCCCCTAGAGTAAAGGGGCAAAGCAAAATTACTTATGTTTTGAGGGGACAATATACCTATTTTGTTTGAAATACTCAAAAGTATGAAGGGTTTAAGAAATTTTTTAAAAATTTTTGAGAATTAATATACTTATTTTATCATAAATATTCAAAAATATAAAGGATAAGATAATTTTTTTAAAGCTGTGGCTCCTGTTAGCTCACTTTGTGGGTCCGTCGGTGCAGATTAGAAGATATTTAAGAGTAATAATAAGTGACAAATTCCAAAAGAATGGCGCGTGAACATATGATACCTTCCAAGGCATGGATCTCATAATTGGTGGAAAAAGGTTTCAAAACATGAATGTCTCTACTCCTGAAAGCTCCAAACTCGACCCGCCATCAATCTCTATTGCGAGGTCTTGCAATAGAAAAAAAGGAAGAAAAAAAAAAAAAAAAGAAAGAAAAGCATTCCCTGAATCCTAAGGTGGTGTTTGGATTTGTCTCTTTTATGCTCTCCTTTTGGTAAATAAAAACTTTAATCCAATTTTTACAGGAAGAATGGAAAAAAAAGAAGTAATATTGGAAGGCTTCAATAATAACTAAGATATAATCGAGGTTATGAGTTCGACTTTTCTTTTTCTAAGATTTGGTTCCTCAATATAGTAACAAAATATATATATTCATATATACATAAAAAAAAACTACATATACAGATATTAAAAAGTTTATGGTAACGAATATGATATCCACACATTATTTGAATAACTATTTGTATAAGAGGCTTCGACCACTATCAAGCTGGAGGAAGAAAGTAGTATGTATTTAGTTTATTCCACGTATGAAGAGGCTGTTTTCATGTTTTGCATTCGTTGTGCTTAGATTGTAATGGTTGTGCCAATATGTATATATGCTCAGTATATATATATATATATTTATGCACTACTTCTAAAATGTAAGACTGATGAATAGATATTGGGAGTGCTGGGGCTGAACCATTTGTTAGGTTGCTTTCCTTTTCTTATCCCTGCCGCTGCCGCCCTTGGAAGGGGCTAAGGTTGCCACAAACGAGGATTGTAAAAGCTGGAAGCCAAAAATACTATAATACCCCAAGGGATTAATTGAATTTGCTAATTCACACCCGCCTGATATCTCGATTCTTGGGGAGTTAAGAAATTATAAGCTGGAAGCCAAAAATACTATAATACCCCAAGAGATTAATTGAATTTGCTAATTCACACCCTCCTGATATCTCGATTCTCGGGGAATTAAGAAATTATAAGCCAGGTTGAAACTTAGGGTAGGGGAGAAAAAAGGAAGAAAAGTTTAATTAGACAGAAAAGAGAAATGAAAAAAAAGAGAGAGAAATTTTTTTAAATCACTTTATTTTTTTTTCTCTTATTTTTATTTTATTTTTTTGTAAAATTAAATAAAAAATTAAAAATATTTTTACTTTATTTATTTATTTATTTTTTCTTTCCTCTCTCCTCTCTGCCTCTCTCTCTCTTTCAAGTTTCAAACAGGCTGTATTATTCATTGACAGGGAGAAACAAAAACGTGGCATTATCCTTCGGACTTCAGTCTTTTCTCTCTTCTAGAGTCTTCCAGGTGCCGTCTAGCCTTTTGCACCCGCTTTCGCTAACGTGCGCCAGTTGTCACTCCTTAAGACCAGAGGAACACAATGATTGCTAGATTTTTTTGTAAGCTAGGTGGGGGCTTTGGTACACCAGTATGGTTGATTGCCATGGTGGTGTTTGTATGTCTCAAGAATTAAATTGAGAAAAGTACCAGAGAGAGCCGGACAGCACCCCTCTTAAATTAAATGTGTACCTCTTCTTCTCCATTTTGTTAAAACTCAATTTTCTTTTCATTGGTTGGAAAGGGTAAGAACTAGGGGTTGAATAGGTAAGGTTCGTTTGGTAAATATTTTATGTTTTTGTTTTTTATTTTTTTAAATAAAAAATAAAAAAATACTAAAATAAATGTGTTTTCTGTTTTCAAAATATTGGTCTGATACTATTAGCAGAACGGTAATTTACAAATGTCATCACCAGACCATAAAAAATAAAAAATAAAAACAAACACTTATGCTATACAACAAAAAATAAAAATTAACAACTGTTCCGAATGAACCCTAACAATTTGCTCATTTTTACTACGATAGTCACACAAATAATATGTTTGAATTTTGTCACTTGCAAGGAAGGGTTCAAGCCCGGTTTATTACAATATATAGGATAGTAATGGAGGTCGCAATCCAAAAAATAAAAAAAAAACCCAACCCTTAAAAACCAGCCCCAAGAGAAATGTTTCTCGTAGTAAACTAGAGCCAAAACATGGTTTTCATAAATATGTCTGTTAATAATCAAAATTACAAAAAGAAACAAATTGAGATAGATCTCTTCCATGCCCTTAAATACTCCAACCATGTGAAGGGTGGATTGATTTTCAATCCTTGGGATAACCACGTAGGGCAAAAACTGGAATAAAATGTCAAAGTAGTCTGTTTCTTTCTCAAATTTGTGATTCTCGTGATTAAGTCAGAAATCACAAGTTTGGTGAGAGAAAGAGAGAGTATATATGTACGTTTATATATATATATATATATATACGTGCAGGCATGAAAGCCCAATGGTGTGTTTATGTGTTGGGCCATTAACGAGCAACACGCATGGAAAAAAAGGTCCCTCCTCCCCCTCCCCCTCTTCCTCCTCCTCCGTGACTTCAAATTTTCAAAGTCAATTCCCAAATGGAAAAGACACAAATCACACCACCACCACATAAATCCTTTGCGAATGTGCTTCTGCAACCACCTGAGGTATGGAAGTTTTCCTGTTTTTTTTAGAACAAATTAAAAAATGTAATCCAAATATCAGAGATTTCAAAGTCTGAACAGGATAAGATGTACATAAAATTAGCTTGCATTCAAAAATTATTTCCCGTATTTCAAACACGACACTGCGTGAAGGCTCATCCTCCCTGTATGTATCCTTGATAACTTTTTTTGTAACATTAAAAAAATTTCATTTTAAAAGTACTTTCTTAATTAGTATGCCATTGTCAACTTATCAACCAACCTTAACAAAATAGAAGTGCTTAACCATAGTTGTCAAAATGAAAAGCAGAAACAAAAAATGTTAGAAAAAACGGAAACAGAAAGTGCGACAAAAAAATATAGGGAGATACGGAAAGCGAAAAATGATTGAGAACTTAATAGAAATTTTTTTTGAAACTCAAAGGAGATTTTTAATAAATTTAGTGAAGACTTTTGGGAAACTTAATAGAAACCTTAACAAAACTTAGTAGAGACCTTTAAAAAAACTTAATGAAAACTTATGCAAATAATTTCATAGATACTTAGTTAGAACTTAAGATAAAATTTGTATAAAAATTAACATTTTAAGTTTTCAAAACATTTCCCAAGAATTTCTTTTAAGTTTTTCAAAAGCTTTTTGTTAAATATTCCAAGAGTTTTTTAAACGTTTTTCAGGAGTTTTTAAAACATTTTCTCAAATTTTTAAAACAAATTTGGTACTCGTCTTGAAAATGCGCTTCTAAAAAAATACGTTTCTGCCTCCCAAACGAATTTCCGTACAAAGTGCTTAACCACTATCTTGCCAATTCACTTCTAACACGTGGCGACACTCGTGTTGGATCTCACAAAAGTTCAATGCACTCAAATGTAAGCATAGATACATAATTCTCCAAAGTATCCACTCCTTTCCTCTATATATCAAACCTCAACCTCAAATCACTCCTATTCCTCACAAACCAACATATATTCGTCTCTCCAATACCATTGCTCTTTCTTTTCTCTCTCTCATCCAAAAACCACTGTTCACACTTCTCTTCATACTGACAAGAGTCATGGCTCCCAAAAATGCCATGCTCATGCTAACGATGCTGCTAGCTTTTGTGGCTTTCTCCATGGCTCAATCTCCAGCTTCACCTCCCACCACCATGGCAACACCACCACCAATGGCGGCAACACCACCACCAACGATGATGGCTCCTCCCCCGAGCGTCCCACCGCCGGCCATGTCACCACCACCGGCCATGTCACCACCGCCGGCCATGTCACCGCCGCCGGCCATGTCGCCGCCTCCGATGATGTCTCCCCCAATGTCATCCCCTCCATCCACAAGCCCCATGAGCTCTCCACCGGCACCAATGGCTCCCGGGATGTCACCCATGACAGCAACCCCTCCACCTTCACCTACACCGTCGTCTTCGACTGTTCCTTCTATCGCCAACCCACCGGCCTCCCCACCGGCCCCCTCCAGCCCCGGCTCGGGAGCTTTAATGCATGGAAGCAGCACGGCCATGCTAGCATTGTTTGCTGGGGTTGCACTCCTTGTGTAATCAACTGGTCATTGCTCTTTTAAAAACTTCTTCTGAATTGGGTGTAGATTAAGGTATTTATCATTTGTGTATTCTTTTTCTTTTTCTGTCCTTTATTTTTTCCCCCTTCTTTCTTCCCCTCCATGTTTATTTTTTGTTTATTTTTCTAATTTTGTGTTTGATTTTTGGAGCTGCATTTGCTATTTGTGAGGAGGGATGAGGATGGCTTGGAGATTTTATCAGATGTTACAGCTCTTTTGTAGCATTTTGACTTTAGATGAATAAGAAAGACTCTGTGATTCTTGTGTTTTTAGTGTTAGTTTTGTGACTTAAAAAAGCCATTTTGTTAGCTTTCTATTGAGCAACTTATTCTATTTGCCAACTGCAACATGCTTTCTGAAGTATATAACCATGCTGATAAAAGCCATTTTGAGACCTCCAAAAAAAGCTGCTTTGAAGAAAAGTTAAAAGTTACTTTTTAGAGGTAGGTGGCACTTTGAGGAGGGTTAGATGGAGGAGTGATGAATGGGATGTTCTTGTTTGGTGATGGGAAATAATGGGGGATGGGATGAAAGGAGAAAAAGTTAGGTGCTAGCTGGGGGAGGTAGAATTGTTATGTGGAAGAAAGGTTAGTCATGTGGGTATGCTATGCTAGCTTTTGGAAATGAGGAGCTGTATTCCTTGGACTTTTTTGAGTTTGTGCGCGTGAGAAAGCATTAAAGGAGAATGGGCTTTTAGTGGTGGAAGCATAAGGGGGAGGATGATTGGTGTTGGTGGGGCTAAGCTTGAGACAAAGGAACATGAGCTAGATAGTGATGTGCACATGGTGAGTTAGCCCCCCCCACCCCACATTAGAGAGAGAGAGAGAGAGTGAGAGAGAGAACCAAAAGAAAAGAGTTTCCTATGTAACAAAGTAGGAACACCAACATTCCATTACATCTAAAGACAAACAATAATTTTCCAACGAACTCCTAAGCTTCATGGTGTTCCAACACCAAAAATGGCCACCAACTCATATTTTTAGTATTCAAAGCCTTAAAATAATGGAAATATATTCTTTCCAACCTTAATGAGTGTAGCCACAACAGTCATGATGTTGTATACAATGATCAATATATAATATATAATTCACCAAACTTAAATATTATATTAATATTGTGTTTGGATTTTGGTGATAGAAAATAAAAAAAAATAAAGAAAAAGAAAACAATTTTTTTTTTATTTTGTTCTTTTTTCTTTCACTTTTTTTTTTCTTTACTTTTCCCTTAATAAACCTGAAGTCCAAACACCTACCTAATAATCGCATTAACAAAATTAATAGTGAATCTCATCTGACTTTACAACTTTAGATGAGAAATTGAAGACAAAAAAATTCAGCCTAATCGTAGGAATGAAAGCAAAATCAATTCGAGCCGTTCTAACTATTTGGCATGGTATGATTGGAAATTGCATGAATTTAGAGAATGTATGCATTATTCATGTAAGAGACATAGGGATTCTCAGGCCAAAACTTCAAAAGGTGTCTATTCATGACAAGCATTGGATTCCATTTAAAAGACCTAATAAGAATCATGAATCCACTTTCTATCGTTGCCTTTTTCTCATCCATTACCTGACAAAAGCTGCCCTTGTAACTTCTCCAATGAAAATTCACCGTCTATAGTAAAGAGTGGTTAATCTGCAAATTTGTTACTAGCACAAATTTTTTGATGGCTCAAGGACACAAATGTAATTACAGTTTCTGGCTCATGCTCTAAACCTCATGCTTGATTTTCTAAGTGGTTGCCAGCTAAACATAGTTGATATCGTTATTAAATAGGAAAAATACTACTCTTCTAAAAAATTTGTACAAAATATCCACGATGTCATCATCAAAATGACATAGCGATGTCATATTTGTAAATAAAAGCCATCTTCTTAAAATAAAGAACTTTCTTTCAACCATATTATTTTGTATATAAATCTTTCTACTCTTATAGCATTACCCTATTAAGGTACCTTACATTACTAGCTGAATTATACTATTCAAACATAACACATGAATACAGAACCAGAGGCCTAACCATGATTCCCCAGAAACAAACGTAAATGAATAACTAAATACAGAATTAAAAAGCAAGAAAATTTATCTTACCAATAAAAAAAAAACCAAAATAAAGAAGAAAAGAAAATACATACAAAATTCAAACACCCAGGTTGAGATTATGAGTGCCCTAGACCAAACGGCCCTACAAATTTATGGTCTGGACTTGGAGTTGGAGGCCCAACCATTGTATATCCAGTGAACTGATGGGACAGCTCTTAAATTAATGTCCTCCTAAGATAACATTTTGAGATGGAGAAGCATGCAAAAGCAAGTAGAACCCAACCACCATCTACAATTGAAAGAGATGGTTTTGATTCTTGAAAGGCCATTTTGATGGCAAGCCCTAATATTCCACTATGCAGTAAATGAGAAGAAGAGCCAAAAAATCAACATAAGGGAACATTCATGAGTCATGACCTTCCTAGATTCTGTATGTGCTTTCTTCCCCAGTGGGGAATAGGACCTAAGCCGAAGTGGGAAGGTGACCTTGTGATTCCCCACAACTTAAGAGAACACATAATACCTGATGCAAACAAAAGAAACATGAGGAAAAAAAACCAAATCTGGGTGAACAGAAGTATGAATTTACCCGGGAACACGAAGCAAACATCTGTGATCTTTCGAGAATCTGTTGCATTTAGCTAGAAGATGTGATTCATGATTCACTTTTACCATAATATCTTGGATTCTATTTGTCTCAGTGGAAAACAAAACCACCACTTGTGTCTAGATGGCGTTAAGTGCCAAGTTCAATGGCATTCTGAGATCGTTTTGGATTCTAGTACTGTAAAAACTTAAAACGCCACATTTCTAAAAACCAATTGTACCTAATACCTACAAAAATTCTCCAACTCCCAAACTTCCAAGCTGTAGGAGACTCCCTGATAGTCAGAATTTGTAATATTGAAGGAATGACAAAACATAACATCATTAAGGATAGTCCATTCAATTATATCCTAGGATTCAGATGTGCCATCACACCAATTATTGCAGAGAATACATACACATTAAGGTAAAAGATAATAGCAGTAGATCAAAAAACGCATGCACTATGCTTCACCTTTGGCAATTGGAAATCAAATAAGTACCCATAGAAACTTAAATTGAGAGGAGAAGGGGGAATAAGGGAAAAACAAAGGAAAAGTAGCCCCAAACAACGAGGTTAATTATCTCATGGACCTATTTTAGTATCTCTCAACCTGTTGTACCCGGACGCTTTGTTTGCTTAATAAAATGTCTTTGACTAAATGCTAAACTAAATTCCTAGTATGGTCCCTCCAACCATGATTCTTCATAGTTGCGTTGCAGAACAAAAGTCAAACTCGAGTAAAAAAGGAGCATCAGGTAAGATTTTTGTAGTCACTTGCTTAAAAAGGAGTGTGTTTAGGTACTATATCTATTTTGATCTACTTTTTTCTTTGTTTCCTACGGCACTCAAAGCAATCAGCACATGGAGATCTACTACTTGAATAGCTGGTTTGGAGCTTGCTGGGTGGAATTTTCAGGTCTTCCACCAATATCTGGCGAAGCTTCTCATTTTCCTTCATGAGCTCTTCAATCACTTGCTGGTGTTTCAAGACCTGGATATACAGGGAATGTCATGTTTTCATACCATAGCACAAAAAGTGGATTAAACCAACACCAATCCAACCCCTCCCGGTGCTGGTAAATAAAAAAAGGGCAAAAACTTCGTTGTATATTATCCATTATTCACTAAAACAAATGCACCAATTATAACTTGTAGGATGTTGATGTCTAACAGAGCAATTTTGTAATCTATTGATTATCTCCGATACTAGGATGTCCCATTTCTTTTCTTTCCCTCTCTCCCTCCCTCTCTCTCAATGTGTTCAGTTTAGAAATGAGGAGTTTTTCCGCAGAATTATCGAAGTCCTCTTAAGGCTATTATGACAATTAAGATCACCTTGAGAAATTGGCTCAAAAATTGATGTAGGAACAATATTGAATGTGAAACATTACCATCTGAAGCATGCTGTTTTCTGACCGCAGACGCCCAGCCTACAAAGGTGAATTATAGAAATCAGAAAAATTCATTTTCCATTTGAGCGACGATTTCAATTCAAATAAACCAATAAAAAAGAAATATAAACGGAGTAAGTTCAAGCCTTGAGAAAGTTTCATTATGTTTATTCTTAGATAATGCCACAAACTAGTGATTCTTCTGTGAGCAACTAAAAGATGTAGCAGACCAGAGATGTTGCAAATATCCTCAGGCTGTGTTTTGTTTAGGTTGTGCATGAGACATAAATATGCAGCTTGTTGAAACAAAGGCAAATAAGCAAATTCCAAATGCACTAATCATATTGTTCAAGGTAACTATTTTTCCATAAACCCATTCATGAAGAGGTAAAACTGGTGCCAACTTCATCAGGTTCACAATTTTTTATTTTTACTTTTTGTAAGATAACAATATCATAGTCAAGTAACACCATGATTGAACTGACTCCTAAGAAGCACAAATTCAGACCCTTGACACGGATATGACACACAATATGGATAAGACGACACAATAATTTCAAAAAAATAAGGAAATAATTTTTAAAAATCAGGAGATGACATGGCAGAGGGACGATGCAAGGAGGGTTTGTATTCTTGCTAGGCAGTTTTCCCTTTGCAATCAGAAGAGGATATGACTTAAATTCAGGGATTGATACCTTTGGCGGGAAGTGAGTCATCACTCGCAGGAAAAAAGATAAAATTACCATAATCAATAGCAAACCATCTAATGACTATTAGCAGAGAATCACTGGACAGCTACTGGACAGCACCGGGTTCTTCAATCCTTTTTGTGACAGCTACAAACCTTTCAGAAAATTAAATGGAATGTTCTTTCAAAATTTTGAGAAATACACTTTCAAAATATTAAATGGGATATTCATTTTTAACTGGTTGCCTCTGTTAACTACAGGTTACTTGCCAAAATGACTTAACCTGGTGACTCTGCACTTAAAAACGTTTAAACTACAAAACATGCATCATATGTGGTGGAAAAGTTAAGAACAATGCAAGAATGAATCCAAATAAGACTAAGCAACAGATCGAATAACACATATTGTGTTTATCACGTACCAGCTCATTTAGTTGGCTGTCCTCATCTTTCAAAATTGGGTTCTGCACAAAACTGTTGATAACCTTCTCTGTCCGACTGTCATATGATGGGTCCAGTGGAGGCTTTTTTGATGTAAAAGTTTCATAAGAAGTACCAGCACTTGAGTTTCCATCTCCAGGAAAGCCTTGAGTTGTATGGTCGGGTACTTTTGTTGCTATTTGCATGATACTTCCCATTGGATTTTGACTGGAGGGTATCACGCCACTTTGTAGTGATGCTGGAATGTGGCCTTGATTGAGCAATAAATTAGGAGCTATTCCAAACTTCATCATCATCTTTGTCACTGCTTGCTAGCAAATTTGGAGGTTCAATTTTAGATACATGAAAATGAAACAGTAGCAGGTGTTATAGACATGAGACAATGATACATACTGCAACACAAGATTGAATTTGATGCATCACCCCGGGTTTCACGGCAAGACCTGCCATGAAAACATCAATATTTTAGCAGTTTAACATAGAGCATATGAGGATGAACGAGTGTTGCAGCAACTTTGACCAACATTTTCTTATGCTGCAAGTAGGTTATTTGTACCAGCTGAAATGAAACAGAGATACCTATGTTGCAAGGCCACTAAATCATAATTGAAATAACATTGAAAATTTTTGCAACAGTGCTGCTTTCGTACTTCCCATCTTAGTTTTTCAATAGGTTATCTGGAAGTAAGTGCCACGGCAGCCTTAATATGTAAGAATGGTGATTGGATTAGTATTCCCTCACGATTCAACTGGCCATAGAAAATCAGTGAAATTTTCTTTTCTTTGCTATGTACCTCACCAATAACGTAGTTCCCAGTAATCGTAGCCTCAATCTGACAGTTTTAGGGGCTAAGATACTGAGTTAGACACAAACTTGAGGACGACAAACTTTGTAGTAATAACATTAACAGGTGGATGACTGCTTGAGAACATTTATAAAAGGCCAAAAAGGGAGAACTATTTATTGTGAACTTAAGGAGAGATCCAAGATAACTTAAAAAGTTAAAATAAAAAGCCAAGACAAAGAACAATATATTAGAATAGCAGGATTAATCAAATGGGGACAGGCAAAGAAGTAAATAAAAGAGATCAATAGCAGGATTTTATGATCAACAAAGTCAGGTGATTCCATTAGCCTTGGTTCCAGTGATCCCCATCTTCTAATATAATTTATTTTCCACAATAGAAATTAACCTAATCATATGCCAGATAAGGAATCAACAAAAGTATCTAAAGAACAAGAGGAAATCCTTAACATCCATTAAAACTGAAAGCCTAGTGTATCCCACTTCAACTTATGGCTCGGAATCTTGACCACATCAGAAGTCCATCTATTTTACTCCGACTGAACATACCACCTAAGTTGCAGAGGGGGCTGCTCCCTAAATTGTCTCCGCCTACTATTAGCATAGCCTCCTACCAATTTCCTGCCACCGCTGGCCAGTCGAGGTATAACCTAATGCACTCCAAAAGAGAGAATAAAAGGCACCAAAGCTCCCTAGCCACAAAATTGTGAAGCAAAAGATGGTTTATAGACTACCCTAGTGCATTGCACATACAACACCAATTAGGTAACACCTTTCCTCTCATACCAAAATTGCAATAGTAAAAGTCAATTCCAAGGCTGCTCGTTGATGTTCCAACAAGAAAGTAAACTCTTGGAACAACATTAACATGCCAAGCACTTCCAAGGAAAGCTAGATTTACCGACTCTTTAAAGCACCATAATAACAGCTAAGCCCAAACTTGCCACCTTTAGAACCTGTGCAGTCTTATTCATCGTTACCACCACAAAGGAAGCTGTTGTAACAACTCAAAGTGAACATACATTGACTCAAGCTTCAAAACCTTACGTGTTGTACCAACCGGGCACCCCCCCGGGGGGGCGGGGGGGGGGGGGGGTGGTGGTTGAAATACTACATTCCCAATATACTTCACATAATCAGCTGTGGAAGCCTGTTTACACGGCCTATACAATAGAGTTCCTGGAAAAGAAGTAAGGAAGCCTCCCCACACCAAACAATATGTCGAAACCTAACCCTTTAGCCATTTACCACTAAGAATATCACATGCATACTCATCCCATCCTTTTTTGGAGCTTTCCATAATCTGATCCTATAAGAGATACATCTCAGTAATAAACCAAAAAGAAAAAAAAAAACAGAATCTTATAGGAAATCCAAAGGTCCCATATGTCAGAATGCGCAACCAAAGTATGCTGCAAAAATTGCACAAAGCATGAGGGAAGACTAGACATGCAATGATGATTTAGAAGGTGCGCAGCACAAGAAATGGAAATGCCACAACCATATGTTCAATGATCCTTCCTGGACAACTAACAATTTAGTCAGGGTAGGCTGAAAAACTGCAATAGATATAGTAGTAATAATCTAGAATTCACATGCAAGATGAAATTAGTCTAACATAGCATCCTGCATTCACAGCAGTGAACTTCTCTATATGGGTAATTAAATATTAGTAAAGTTTTTACAGAAGAACAAATCCAGATACCAGTACATCAACATCATGCATAAATCTCAAGAAGTGCTCATTTCTTCCTCATACATACCAACTCCGAAACCATGTCCAAAACCAACTCCACATCCAATGCCTGCCTCAATGTTTTTTGCTCCCAACTTCTTCAACTAAAGAATAAAAAATTACAAAGAAGTCATGTAAAAGGTTAGTTGTTAGTACATAAATAGATAATAACCAAATAGATTCCATAATTAAAAGCAAGAAAACAGAGAATTAACATACAGAGTCATTAACATGTCTAGTGACACCAGAAAAAGCAGCTGTTGCACCTCCGGTTGCACTCATAACTTGGTTCAGTACAGGTATTGCACCTAACACACAAATTAAATTCGATAAAAGGGTGAATGTCTAGTTTACAACTTTATCGTATAACTCAATCCAGCAGATGCATATCTGGATTAAATGATAATTATAAGCAAAAAGTAACTCTTCATTCCCTTCATCATCCATTTTAATTGCAACGAAAAGAAACCCATCGATAAATGGAATCGTAGTTTTTTCTTCTTGCTAAGAATAACTATAGCCCTAGTAGCAATTAGCATATATAAGATTAAATGAACCCACAAAGGCATTACACAGTCCACAGTCCACCCACAATGTCAAGAAGCCAAGGGTAAGTAGACTCAAAATCAAGAGATATCATAAAATAACCACAATCCTTCAAGGAAACAATGGCAACAATGCCCAACGTCCCAATTACTTCGGGTTGGCTAAGTGAATACTATTTAGCCCCATCCAGACCCATATCTTCATGCAAATCATAGACCACCATGTTGTTTTTAAGTATCACCGTCTATGTTCTTTTAGGAGCCCCTCTTGTCCTTCTAGGTTTTCCACTTAAATCATGCTACTTCTCCTTACAAGTGACATAATTGGCTTTTTCTATAGATGACCAAACCATCTTGATGACATTTGTAGGTACATCCGTACATCATCCCACCACACCACTTCTTAATGACATTGATTTGTAGGAAGTCCCTTTCAACATTGACTTTAATACGTGCTTATCGAGTTGTTAAATTTTTTTTCATGCATAGTTCAATTCTTTGGGTTATTTGCGATGCAAAAAATCTTTTTGAACTTCGGAAGGAAAAAAAATAATTTAGTATATTTTATTCGCCAATTCATCCTCTTAATACTTCTAGTTTGGCCCCCTCAACACAAAATTCCTAATTCCACCCTTGCTTGCAACTTATTGTGATTACTTCACATGTAAACATATACATTCAATATTGGTTTGCAGATTTGATTACATTCGCAGAGACTGTTGATTTGTATGAAGACCTCACAAAACAAATTCATTAAACCTGTTAAGTAACACATTAAGAGTTAATGCACATTTCAACATCCCAAACTATTTTCAAGGGCTCCATTGTATTCCTAAGCATCTATCAAAAGGAACACCATAAATAAAATGCCCTCTCTATTTATCACTGTCAATGGTGGCAATAGTTGCCATGTTCTCAAATAACTAATACTTAACAAGAAAAAAAATTAGTGTAGCAATTCAAAAGTTCCCAGGAACATAGAAAGGCAGCTTTAAAAATCCAAATGACATGAAAAAGCTTGTGATAATGTATGAATTTATTTGTTAACAAATAATTACAGTATAAGCCAATTGTTGCAGCTGTTGTTGTTCAACAGATAAGCCAATTGGTGAAACTCAATAATTCACCCAATTCATCAATACAACTGAACAGAAAGTAAATTAAACACGTTCAAGTCATAAACTGGAAATTGCCCCTACATTTCCAACTCAAATTAGATACAAATGTCATAAAGAACTAAGAGAAAATAGTGTGCATGGCCTGTTAGAAGCTGGAGAATTTTGATGGGTTTTGTCATCTTTGGGTTTGAAGAACCCTCTTAATTCTATTTTCCTCAACGATTTTTAGAGAGAGAGAGAGTAAAGAACAGAGAGAAAGAAAAAGAACAAATACCCAAATTTAAAGGGCGGCCAACGCCGATTCCAAGACCACAGCCAATGCCAAAGCCAGTGAACACTTGGCCCACCTTCAAAGTAAATGGATTCTCTATTCTCATTCTTTGTCTGCTAACAATTACGTTACCGCTACTACTACTACTCTCCATCCTTCAGCAAGAAGACCCTCTCTCGCCTCTCTCTCTCTCTCTCTATATATATATATATAGATATATGTAAAACCAAAGCTACAACAGAGACTGATTCTTTAGGAACTTCAAACTCATATAGGCCCCGAGGCCGCGATCTGTGAGAATTGAATCCCTCTCTCTCTCTCTCTCTCTCTCTCTCTCTCTCTCTCTTTATATAGCGGTGGTTGGAATAAAACTTCTCTACGTGGTAGAAAAAATAACATATTTGTAGCGGGGGACGTGTCACGACAGGCCAATGACGCGTCATGTATCAGGAGAGTTAGATCGCTCAGATACCCTTACATTTTATCAAAATGACACAATGTACATGCTACCTAATAGTCATTGGAGGTACCTGCCGAGAAGATGTACCTACCGATAGTGCCCAAGTCAAACGAGGCACTCCACTGAGCTTGACCTTAGTAGATGGAGAAATTATACAGTGCACTTGAAATGTCACTACATTCTTATTTTATATCTTATAAAATGTGGTAATTAAAAAACATTGAATAATTTTTCTCTTATAAGAGGTTTTTTTTTTAAAATTTTTTTTATTAACCTCTTATTTTTTGGTAGTCAAATTTTTTATTTCTGTTTAAGAGCTAGCTAGTTAGATAGTGACATTTTTATTTTTAATTTATTTATTAAACAATAGAAGTGACCAACAAAAAAAAAAAAAGGAGACAGACAAATTGTGATTACATTTTTGGGTTTATAACCACGATGAGTTGCCTGTTGGGTGGCCATCCCGCAATTCTGGAATTATTTTAGGCTTGATTATGTTAATGGACGGATTTGAAATTTTTGTTTAAAGCCCAATCTAAAATATGTGTAGAATAATATATTTATATATTTTGATATAACGTATGAATTTAGATTTTATGTTATTTAACTTTGTTTTTGGAGAAGAAAAATAGTTTATGTTAAACCGTCGCTTTTTACATTTTTGCCCTTGAGGTTATGAAAATCAAATGCTATTTATTTAATCTGTAATTAACTTATTTTAGAGGCTATGTAGTTTTTCCTTTAAGGAGGCATGGTAATGTGTTCGTACTTTAATTAGTTGCAACTTCCTTTGTGTGCTCTTTCAAGGGTTGAAATTGTTTTCCTAAAATTTCATCTGTGCTTTTTTTTTTTTTCTTTTTTTTTTAAGAATATTGTCGAGTTTCAAACCAAAGATCATGTATCTAGTTGGAGAGAAACTAGCCATTTTCTTGAAATGACATTGCACAAAACCATCTTCAACATACCAATCTCTTGTGATAGATTGTCAATGGTAGAGGAGACTTTGTCAACTTTAGTTTAATTCAAATGAAGCAAACAAAAAGCATCATTGTGTTTTTTATTTTTATTTTGTGATACAGTCCACTTCACTCATACATAGTTGTTTTAGTTTCGTTTTCAAAAATTATTTTTTTTTGTTTTTGAGAACAAAAGTGATCATTCAGTAAACTCTTTTACGCAGTTTTTTTTTTTCTTTTTCAAAATATCTTAGATTTAAGGAATAGTTTTAATTTATTTTTTAAATTTATGAAACACGTTTTCATACAAAAACGAAAATGATAGTGTTTTTGAACTTTTCATTGTTTTTATTTTTGAAACACAACGAAAATTTTGAAAATAAAATCGAACAGGACAATGCTCCGTAGAGCATGCAGCATGCATGCTGCGTTTTGATGTGATCACGGGACATTATGACATGATATGGTATGAAAATATGTCATAGTCAAATGGAAAATATTTTCCAAAAGCATGTCTAGTTTAGGTCAAGCTGGAGAGGTCAATAATTCATTTACTCCATTGAAACTTCACTGTCAATAGCTAATTCATGCTGGTTAAGTTTCAGAAGCTACCCCATTTTCAATTACCATGCTTCCATCAAAAGTTTCAAAGTCAATTGTGTATTTTCTCAAGAAAACGCGTAAATCTGAAAATCTAGAAGCTTGTGTTTAGTTCTGGAGATCATAGACTGATAATGAAGAAAGATTGGATTTAGTTACTTGTGCATTATTGTTTGCTAAAAGGCAAATAATGGATCTAAAAAATAGTTCTATAACAATAATTCTGTGTATGGAACCCGGATTTATCAAGAGAAAAAAAAAGTGAAAAAAAAATGAACAAAATGATTGTTTCGTTATGGTTTTTGTTTTTTATTTTTTGAAATCTGATGGACCGTGTTTGCCAGATTAGTTTTAGAAACTGTTTCCGTCAAAATCGTGTTTGGTAAATTAGTTCTGAAACTTGTTTTCGAAATTTTTTTAGAAAACACCCCAATTTTAAGAATCAATAAAAAAGATGTTTTCTGAGTTTTCGAAACTGTTTTAATTTAAAAATGAAAACGATATGAAAATGATGATATTTTCAATAGTCTATTTTTTTATTTCCAAGAGCAAAAACTCAAAAAAAACGAAAAAGGAGCTAGAACCGAAATCAGAACTGGATAAGGTTACAAGGGAGGGGTGGAAGCCTCAAGATTACATAGGCACACACTTATTAGATATTCTAAATTTTTATTTATTTCTTTCTTACGTTCTTTTATCTTTTATTTTTTTTTAGCAATCAAAATATGACGTAATTTTATATATATATATATATATATATTTTTCTTATCAAATTTTTAATTCAAACACAGGGTGAAAGTAAATGAAGCAATCCTTCACTCCTACAACAGTTCTTCAACACAACACTCTGAAAGCAATGTAAAACAGAAGGTGAAGGTTCCAAGTGAAGTATAAACCTACTTACATCTCAGTCTCACTAGGAACTGAGACAACAATATTCATTTCAGAAACACTCGCATCGGCAGAAGGGATTAGAATGACAAGTCCTTGGCCGGAAACAGAGTTAATCCAATACGAAACCCGAACCGGCTTGTTCCCTCTGTAAAAACTGACTTCACTGGCCCCTAAATCATCCGAACTTGCACAAGTGAGTCCAGTGGTGAAGTTTGATGGCTTCTGCATAACCTCTTCTGTTGAAAAATTTTCGACCTTTGTCACACCGAAGGGTGATTTTGTAAGCAAAGAGAATTTCGAAGCCATTTTGACACCAAGCTCGCGCTCTGCCTCTGCAATGGCTAGTACTGCTAGTGCCTTACGTGCCTGATCATCATCGGGATTCAGTTTTTTTGAGGCGGTTTTGAAGATGAGAGGTTTGCCGGGGTGTTTAATCTGGTTTGAGCTGGTTGGGTTAGTGGGGGAAGAACTACCCTTTGGCTTGAGATTAGGTAGGTAGAATATGGGCATCTTGGCCTCTGTTTCAGAGACCATGTTGCTGTGAATACTAGCCCATCTCCTGAGGAAGCATATGATGGCCGAAGGGTCTGCCAGAAGAAGGCTGCAGCTAATCCCAACTGAGTATCCATCACATTGGAAGTTGGTCACCTGCAAAAATAGAACCTCAATTACAGTTTCAGTTTCAGTTTTTGTTTTTTGAAATCTGACAGAAGCACATTTAGCAAGTTGATTTCGAAAACTATTCCTGTCAAAATTGAGTTTTGTAAGTCGATTTCAGAACTTGTTTTCAGAAAATATTGAAAATTTAGGAACCACTAAAAATATATTTCTGAGTTTTCAGAACCGACGAAAGTGTTTTTGATAATCTCATTTTTTTTTGTTTTCGAGAAAAAAAAAAATGATATGTTCTCAATATTTTTCTTTTGTTTTCAAGAACACAAAAATAAAATTGGAACTAGAATTGGAACCAAAGTCAAACAAGTACATGCGTTGAAATAGCTATGATACCACGCTAGAATATCAGAGCCCTCTTGCTCCTCTTTTTACATAATATCAAAGCTATTTCAACACAATATCAGAGTTATTCCAGCAACCTGAATATAGAATAGTGGAGAAAACTGAGGATTTTGCTCATCAAGATCATTCCAAAACACAAGCTCAGACTCTGCATCTTCCCTTTCCTTCAAATCAAGAAACTCTGCCAAGGTCTTGGAGATCCGAGCCTCAAATAGTCTGACGCCGCTGTCGTTTGACACGATCTCTAGTTCGGCCGCTCCACCAGCTTCTTCCCCTCTTCGTAGCCTCCCAGCAAGCATTGGCTCCTCCTGTAAGGCTCTCCCTAGAGACTCCTTTGTCCACCCTGCCAGCAACCTGCCTGAATCCTCACTTGATACCTTCTTGTAGTATAGAATGACATGAAAGCGGCTCGAGAAAATGCTGAAACCGACGGCGTCGGTGACGGAAACTCGGCGTGACAGGCGTGGATCAGTCATCTTCGTTACTGTCACAGACTGCACAGCTTCGAGGTGGGGCTTGGGAAGATAGTTGGTGGTGGCATTGAGCATTGCCATCTTGGGTTACTTGAGAACAAGCTGGTTTGTTATTTATGAGAAAATCTATCTCCAAAAGGTAATGAAAGTAATTAACCATAATTATTGACTAAGATGCATAACTGCCCCATACTTAAATCATTGTCCAGGGTTGAGGGTTACTGACCTGATGGTTTTACACTTCTATTGATAATCTATACTAGTAGGGCTTCTTTTTGAAGTTGTATTACGAGAGTGACTATTTTCTCTCTCAAATTGTCTAATTAATTTTTTTTTTATAACTGTTTCAATTAGCTTGCTTTTTAACAACGGTAAGAACAAATAAATAAGGCAAAAAGTAACGTAACTATTCTATGTAATTATCTTGCTTCAGCTATTCATAAATTATGAATTCTACGTTACGCTATTCACTTCATTGATCATCTCTAACCGTAATTAAAATTGCACAAGTTCGTGTGTGTCTGCTCTCTAATATATATGAAGTCCTAATGTAGAGACTTCTACCCGTCCAGAATTTGGGATGAGTCAGATAGGCAACCTTATCTTTTTAAGTGTGAAAAAACTTGTTTCCGTATAATACATATCCAATTGCAGGCAATATATATATATATATATACACCATTTGGATATGCCAACAAACCAACAATGTCAGACAGTAGAATTTGAGTCCAAATCATTTCTTACATAGAGTGCATATAAATGTCCATTCACTTTGTTTGTATCACTTATTTATGGTGAGTCACAAACTTTAGGTCTTCAGGAATAAACTAAGATGGTTTAATTGCCCACACAAACAACAATTATATCCCACAATGTAAGAGACAAAATATGAGCTACACAAGGTCTCGTATTCATATTCTAAGAGTTTCAATGAAGGGTTTTCCACCTTTAGAAGAAAGATGGTTGAGAAAGTTTTTGAAGTTGCTTCCCTTGTACCCTCTTGGGTGCTCTTCATCCACCAGCTCTGGAACAGGCTCAACAATTTCATCCATGGCTAGGCTATGGAAACTAGCTATGGACAGTCGGGTTTCATCAGTTCTTGGGAATACTTGGTGGACGACACTTTTGTACAAACCATTGCTCAGTATTTCAAGATGATCTCCAACAAGTACCACTAGTGAGTGGGACCCCTTCAGCACAGGGACGGCCGTCCAAGCACCACCGGCACCGGCGGCGACGGGCTTGACGTGGAGGCCGGGGCAACTCTGCAGAAGAATTGAGACGATGCTATGGTCTGTATGAGGCAGCTGGCCCATCCTGGCGTTTGATTGGGACCGTGGTGGGTAGCTATTGATAGCCATAATCTGCATGCCTTGCTCCAAATTGTCCCTCAAGTATGTTGCATCCAATTTTAAGCTCTCCATAATGGCTCCAATCACTTCAATGCCCAATTCCATCACTTCCTTGGTGAACGCTCCCATTTGTTCTCTGTCGGTCTCATGATCATAAATTTCTTAGAGATTTATAGATTTCCAAGCAAAACTGTACAAAAAAAATAAAATTCACACCTGTAATTTGGAGGATTTCTGGGCCACAGTGCTACGAAATCTTCAAGAGGATGGGCATATAGCTTGAGAAAGTGCTTCAAAAACTGGCCCTCTCTGAGACTGTTGCCCTGAACCGTACTGAGTCTCACCGGCTTGTAGAAATCATCAGAGATGAACTCCTCCTTCTCCGCCATTGGCAAGTTGAAGAACTTTGAATTCACTTCCAAGGCCCCTTCTATTACTGATTCGCTTATCCCATGATTAATAACCTACATATCATGGAAACCCAAATCACAATATACGAATTCTTCTTCTCTAAGAAGAACTACATGTATGCATATATATATATAGGAGGTTGATGCGATTAGTTACCTGAAAGCAACCCACTTTTAGGCATGCTTCGTGGATTTGTTTGATGACTAGAGACTTGTTGTGAGGGGCACTTTGTTGCAGGGGAGAGAGGTCGATGATGGGTACCTGTAAAGGTTGCACCGCCTGGATATGATGATCATCAACATGGCTTGGACTCATTTTTGCTGTAAAATTCAATAGATCTGTTGCTTGACTGTGATTTCAGATGTTGAAATATGGTTGCCGAAGAATAAGGAGATCGAGGCACTGATGATAAGATGGAAAAGAGAGAGAGAGCGACAAAGAGACACAGATTTCTTAATTGGGGAATGCTAGCCACAGCTGTTTCAACAGTTGCTTTCGGACAGTCGCATGGAAGAAATGACACGTAGGGTGTCACTTTTTCACTTTAACCGGCTACCGAAGTGAAAAAAACTTCTCCATCAGCACTATTTGAGGTTGATGAAAAACGTACATTTTACCATCTCTCTACCACTTTCACTCTGCAAAGACTGCAACGTGGCTACATGTACGCTTTGACCTCTCTTTACCTCCATTGGATCTTTATTGTGAGAAGCATGTTTGGCAGGTGAAAAAAGAAAAAAAAAATGGAGAGAAAAAGCACACACATTTTCTTTTATTTTTTTACAAAATAATTAAAAAAAATTAATTTTCTCTTCCTTTTCTCCATTTTTTTTAAATTGGTTATTAGTGTGTTTACACCTGACTTATAAAATTAGCTTATGAAGTAAGTTTTTTTTTTAGTTACTGATGATGCAGCAATCTCGTGTTGACTTGCCCCCAGACTTGGGATGAACTGCTCTTTTAATTGGTTAGTGATCTCCTGCACTAAAATCCATCGGTGTGATGGGAGCCAATGACCATCCGGTGTTCAAGTTAGATTCGAGAGAATTCCGGCGTTAGAGGGAGAGATCTTCAGGGTTGTGTGTATGCGTACCTGTGAAGGGGATCTATCTTTCCCTTGTATGCTTGCATAGTGGAGGTAGGTGGTCTCTCAACGTGTCGGTCTCTGAGTGGGGGATTAGAACGGTGTCAGAACACTCGAGTGGATCATCCCCACACTCCAAGGTGGCGTGTGTTAGAGCGGTGTTAGGGGAGTGGGGGTTGGTCACAAGTACACGCCCACGCCCCTGGTGTGTGCCAGGGCGGCTGGTGTCAGAAGTGGGCTCCACCGGCTTGGTCGGGCGTTGACCCGATCAGATAGTGGTTATGAGCACCAGATCGGCTTTGGGGGGCGAGGACGGTTAGGAGGGGGGACCCGATCAGGGGACGACCGGGCGCACTGCTCGCCGGTCTGGGCGCCGTTCTCGATCAGTTCGGGGAATCCTCATCATCAGTTGCCCCAATTCATCTGGCCATCTGTATGGGGTCAGACGAATTTCGTTGGACAGCCCGACCACGAAACATGGAGCGCGTATTCTATCTTGTAGCCGTCGGGGGTAACGAGGACCACGCCGGCACCACCGGAATCATGAGTGGAAGAACCATCGACATTTAAGACCCAGTGACCATTAAGTGGGTCGGCTGCTGGGGTGGCAGGGGTCGGGTTAGTGAATTCTGCAATGAAATCTGCAGCGGCCTGCCCTTTGATCGCCAATCGGGGTCGGTAGTGGATGTCGATCTGGTTAAGTTCAATGGACCATTTCACTAATCGCCCCGACGTCTCGGGCTTGTGTAGGATGTTCCTCAGTGGCTGGTCAGTGAGTACCATGATCGTGTGGGCTTGGAAGTAGGGCCGCAGGCGTTGAGCAGCAGTTACCAACGCGAGGGCCATGAGTTCCATCTTCGGGTACCGTTCTTCTACTCCACGCAAGACACGACTGGTGTAGTACACTGGCTTTTGGATCCCCCCTTCTTCTCGAACGAGAGCTGAGCTCATTGCTGTCGTCAACATAGCCAAATAGAGAAATAACTCCTCCCTCGGGACGGTTTGACTGAGCAGTGGGGCTGAGCTCAGGTATTGTTTGAGTTGAGCAAAGGCTGCTTCACACTCCTCGTTCCACTTGAACGCCTTGCGTAGGATCTTGAAGAACGGCAGACATTTGTCAGTGGATCGAGAGATGAACCTATTCAGGGCAGCAACACGTCCTGCCAGGCGCTGAACGTTCTTTGTCGTCCGGGGCGCTTGCATGTCGATGATAGCTTGGATCTTCTCTGGATTGGCCTCAATCCCCCTTTATGAGACCATGAAGCCCAGGAACTTGCCCGAGGCGACGCCGAAGGCACACTTGGCGGGGTTGAGTTTCATTCGGTACTTGTGGAGTGTCTGGAATGTCTCTTCGAGGTCCCGCAGGTGGTCGGTGGCCTCCTTGCTCTTCACCAACATATCATCCACGTAGACCTCCACATTACGGCTGATCTATGACTTGAACATGAGATTGACCAACCGTTGGTATATGGCCCCTGCATTCTTTAACCCGAATAGTATGACGTTGTAACAATAGAGCCCCCGGTTTGTAATGAAGGCCGTGTGCTCCTGGTCGCGCTCCACCATCCGGATCTGGTTGTATCCTGAAAAAGCATTCATAAAGGTTAGCATTTCATACCCCGCAGTAGAGTCGACGAGGAGGTCGATGGTCGGTAGTGGGAAGCTGTCTTTGGGGCACGCTTTGTTCAGATTGGTGAAGTTGACGCACATCTGCCACTTCCCGTTGGACTTCTTTACCATGACAATGCTCGAGAGCCAAGTGGGATAGTGTGCTTCCCTGATGAACTTTGCCTGCACCAGCTGTTCCACTTCTTCAGCAACTGCATCATTCCTGTTTGGTGCAAAATTTCTCCACTTCTGCTTGACCGGCCTGGCCTCAAGGTTGATGTTCAAGTGGTGAGCCGTTACTCGTGTGTTAATATCGGGCATGTCTTCGTGAGACTAGCGAACACATCCACGTTATTTCTCAAGAACGCCCGCAGTAGTTGCTTCAACTCCTCGGGTGCGGCAGCCCTTATCCTCACCGTTCGGTCCTGCCCCTGTTGCCCGACCAGGACATCTTCAAGGTCTTCAGCTGGCTCTCCCCTTCTGATTTCTTCCTCATCCCTCGGCTCGAGCTCTTCGATGACCAAGGTCTCCCTGCTGAGTTCTTCTTTGAGGGAGGCCATATAGCACTCCTGTGCTTTCTTCTGGTCGCCCCATGCACACCCGACCCTAGTGTCGGTCGAGAATTTAATCCGAAGATGATACGTAGAAGCGACCACCTTAAACTAGTTCAGGACAGTTCAGCCAATGATGGCGTTGTATGCAGAAGGACAATCCACAACCAGAAAGTGCACCATCTTCGTTGTCCGGTGTGGTTCCTCCTTAAGGGTTACTGGTAGAGCGATGGACCCGAGAGGGGCCACCCGGTCCCCGATGAAGCCGACCAGGGGACAGTTAACTGGTTTCAATTTCTCTTGGCCAATCTGTATTTTTTCGAAGGCTCCCCGAAATAGGATATTTGCTGAGCTCCCGTTGTCGACTAGGATTCTTCAAGTTTTGAAGTTAAAGATCACCACCTAGACGACCAGAGGGTCATCATGTGGTTGGTGCAGCTTTGTTGCCTCTTCTTCTGTGAACGTGATCGCGGGACCATCGGTCTTCAGCTTCTTGCTGGCTGCCTCGACCAGCATTACTTTTGCTTCAGTCCGGATATTCCGAACGTGTTTCTTCCTCACCGAAGAAGACTGCCCCCCTCCAGCGAATCCGCCAGCAATGACCCTTATCTCTCCAATGGGCTGGTGGTTGTTTCGGTTCTTGCTAGACTGCGTCGTTCTGCCCGTGCTCGGTCTCGACCGGCCACATAGCGGCTAAGCCTCCCTTGTTTGATCAAATCTTCGATCTGCTGCTTCAGGTCGATGCAGTCCTCTGTGTCGTGGCCGTGGTCGCGGTGGAATCGACAGTATCGCCGCTTGTTCCTCATACCCGACGGTGTCTTCAAAGGCTCGGGCCATTTTAGGTCCGGGTCGTCTCTGATCTCCATCAGTACATCCTTCAACTTCGTCGTGAGGGGGGTGAATGTTCGATCGAGATCACGGTAGTGGTCGCGCCTCTCCTCTCCCCTGTTCCTCGCCCGGTTGTTATTGCGGCTCGTCTTGGTCTCCCTCTCGTCGTTCGATGTTCCGCTCGATCGCTTCTTCTTCGAGCGCGAACCGTCCGCTTCATTATCCCGCCGTGCACTCATGGCATCCTCCGCATTCATGTGTTTCTGAGCACGGAGTATTAACTCTGCCATATCTTGGGCCGGTCTCTTTGATAGGGAAAAGAGGAGTTTCCCACTTCTCAAGCCGCTCATGAACACCGTGACAGCCACCTTGTCATCCACGGCCAGCGTCTCTTGGTTGAATCTCCCAACATACTCCCGTAGCGTCTCCTCTTTCTTCTGCCTCACCGTCGGCAAGTGTGTCGTAGGCCTCCTTTGCCGTTGGGCCCCGATGTAGTGGCTCACGAAGAGCTTGCTGAGTTCCTTAAAGGTGGAGACCGTCGCCAGCTTTATTTTGTTAAACTAAGTTCGCGCCGGACCCTTCAGCGTGATGGGGAATGCTCTGCACATGATCTCGTCCGGCACCGCTTGTAGGTGTATGAGTGCTCTAAACGTCTCCAGGTGGTCCACTGGATCTTTGGAACCGTCGAACGTGTCCAAGGTCGGCATTTTAAACTTTGGGGGGAGTGGAAATTCCATCACCTTCTGCGTGAATGGGGAGGCCGTTCAGCTAATGAGGGCATCCACGGTGTTTGGAGTTTTTGCTTCCACCGCTGCCAACACTCCAGCCATTTGAGCTTGCATGGCTTTCAGCTGCTCGTCCCAAGCATGGGAGCTTTTCGGTTTGTCGCCTACCATTTTCGTCCTCGACGGAATGGCGTGGCTTGTTTGTGCTTCGTCGATGTTGGGCTCGGGCTGAAGTAGGGGGTCCTCAGCCAGCCCTCCATTGCCATTTTTACCGCCGTTGGGGAGGACAGACGGATCCTTGTCGACCTCCTGCTTCTGTAGTTCTTCAGCCAGGGGGTTGGGCTGCGGTGGAATCTCTGGTGGAGGAGGAGGAGGGGGGTTTCGTTAAAGTAACTCCGCATTTTGACTGATCAGCTGCTGCATGTGGGCCATCATGTCAGCCACCGTCTTCTCCAAAGCGGCTATCTTTTTTGCACTAGAATCGGCCATCGAAGTTCCTTTAGAGAGGGTGTTAATCCCAGACCTAGTCAAGACCATGAAATGGCACGAGAGAAGTTGTTCCCACAGACGGCGCCAACTGATGATGCAGCAATATCGTATTGGCTTGCCCTCAGGCCCTGGATGAACCACCCTTTTGATCGGTCGGTAATCTCCTGCACTAAAACCCACCGGTGTGATGGGAGCCAATGGCCCTCCGGTGTTCAAGTTAGATTCGAGAGGATTCCGGCGTTAGATGGAGAGATTTTCAGGCTTGTGTGTATGCGTACCTGTGAAGGGGATCTATCTTTCCCTTGTATGCTTGCATAGTGGAGATAGGTGGTCTCTCCACATGGCGGTATTTGAGTGGGGGATTAGAACGGTGTCAGAACACTCGAGTGGAGCATCCCCACACTCCAAGGTGGCGTGTGTCAGAGCGGTGTCAGGGGAGTGGGGGTTGGTCGCAAGTACACACCCATGTCCTTGGTGCATGCCAGGGCAGCTGGTGTCAGAAGTGGGCTTCACCGGCTTGGTCGGGTGTTGACCCGATCAGATAGTGGTTACGAGCACCAGATCAGCTCTGGGGGGCGAGGACGGTCAAGAGGGGGGACCCGATCAGTTACTTGTTTAATAAAATTTAATTTTTTTATTGTTATATTCATTTAGGTTATGCATACTTGTCATAAAAAAATTAATTTTTATTTAGAAAAATACTAAAGACAAATAAGACCATTTTAATAAAACTAAAATAGTTTTTTTTCTTTAATAACTTTTTTCAACTAAAAATTAATTTTCTTTTTATGATGGGTTCAAACGACCTAAAAGAATGTATCCATAAAAAGATATTTGAGTTTTTTTTTATTGAAAAGGATCACTAAAGACCGAAAAAAATATTACTTCATAAACCGCGCGCATCCAAACATCTGTTAAAATCACACTAACTAGGTGATATTAAAGGAATATTTTTATTTTTTGTGATTACGTGGGTCATCACACTCCCTTCTCTTTCATGACTCACCACCGAAAATCATTCTATTTGAAGCCAATAATCACAGTGAAAACTCAAATCTCCACATAGCACAACAGATACGATCCAATTGAAAACTGTTAGAATAAATGGGTGTGAATCCATTATTTTGTTGATCTGTGAGCCAATATAAATGTGGGACCCATGCATCCTTTGTGTCGGGTCATTAGTGCGTTGAATTCACCTCTGAGAGGAGATGAATTTAGACTATTTACTTGCTCAAATCCGTGTAGGATTGAATGAGTTATTAGCCTCCAAAGTCACCCCCTTGAATATGGGTTATGTAGTTGAAAGTGGGTAATCCCATATTAATTTCTTATGGGAAATAAGTTGTCCATATATAACCCAAGTTTGGAGTAAGGTTTGGGCCCCAAGGGGCACCCCACTTTTGAGGAAGGGGGAGGACCTATGGAACCCATGGGTTGACCCAATACTCCACACACGCGCGCGCCGCCGCCCCCGCCCGTCCGGTCCGGGGTTCGGTTCAAGTCTTATCTTTTTGGGTTAGGGTCGGAATTAAATTAATTAATTATTTTATTAATTAATTTTATATTAATTAATTAATTAATTTCTGACGGTTTGACCGAACAAGTGCGTCCCTCCGGTAACGGGCTGTTTGGCTGCTGGTACCTGTGCAAACCAGTGTTTCGAACAGGCACCTGGGCTCTATAAATAGAGCAGCATTCTAGCATTCATAACATCGAAAAATTCTGAATTCTTGCATACAACGAATTCTTCTTCTTCCTTCCTTAATTTCCTGAGAGAGTTCAGATCATCTGATGAAGCCGCCGAGCAGTTTTTATTGAAGTGTTGCCTAAAGACTGCTGAAATCGTTTTATCCTGGGAGTCAGACGGCCAACATCCCGTGAGCACCAACTGTGGGGGGTGAATCTGTCTTTAAGGAGAGAGTGTGAAACACTCGACTCGATCTATCTTTCGACTTCTACATTTTCTATTTTTGTGAACGACAACCGAGTAAGTCATTATGTTTTAATTTGTTCTTATTCAGATTTTAATTGTCTTCTAGTTAAAATTGCTTCTAGTTGATAATTAGATAATTCGTATTATTTATTATTTATTATCACTAATTATACACATAGTAATTAAATAGGAATTATATATCTAACAAAAATAGCTTGCCAATCAAATATGATCCGTTGAAAGTTAGCTTAAGGTAGTGTTGAATTTGTTTTTTTATTTTTTTATTTTTGTTGGATTGGGATCCATGGAGGTGACCGTTGATGGTGGTACTAGTAGTGACTTGGAGAGGGAGAGTGAGTTGTGTGGGTCCTTAGTGGGTGGTCTAACAGTGTAGTTGTAGTGAGAGAGAGAGAGAGAGAGAGAGAGAGATGGCCGGTAAAGAGGTGGTGGAAGGTGAGTTATATAGTGTGCTAAGATGATTGAGTCTCTAATGTGTGAGATAGAGGTTGGGATTTGGCCTAAGAGGTGTTTGTGCTTCCACCATTGTGTGTGGTGGTAATATGCAGTGGTGTGAGGTTGAGAGACGGAGAGGAAGGTGGGATAGAGGTGGGTTAGCGAGGAGTGGGATATCCGAAGTAAAGGAGGATTAAGGTGGTGCTAAGGTGGCAGTCATGGTATATAGAGCTAGAGGTGAACGTGTTTGGTGGGGGGGGGGGGGGGGTATTGTTATTGTGAGAGAGAAATAAGGGTGTTTTAGTGAGAGAAAGAAAAAAAGCGACAAGTGTTGGGTATTGTCTATTGCGTTTTTCAGAGAGAGAAAGAGAGGTATTTACAGATAGAAAGAGATTGTATTAGTTGTGGTTCAACTGTTTGGAAGAAGAGAAAAAAAGGAAAAAATAAACATGTAAAATAGAGAGGGACTACTATGAAAGTGTGCGGTTGGAGATTGAAGCTGCTGGCATGGTGGAGTTGTTTTGATCTATTGTGAGAAAGATGGAGGCGAGAGAGAGAGAGAGAAAAGAGAGAATCTGATCTCAGAGAGAGGGAACCTTTCCGGATGAATATTAATTTTTTATTTCATTTCTATGTTGTCACTTGTCACTGTCTCGTGAATACTGTGACCAACTAACAACCGGCATTATCAAGTTTCAGTTTTGATTTTCAAATTCTTTTACACGTGTCGTTCTGACAGCGCACGATGGTGCAAACGATTGAAAAATCGTTTGTTGCTAGCATTCCTCTTCTTAATTTACTCGTAAGTTGGTACTCTTTTTTCTTTTTTTTTTCTTCAAATTTTTATTTTTGTTAAACAGGTGTTCGACTAGTTTTTATGTACCTCAATTAATTTTAGAAAAAAAAAATATTTTTTTAAAATTTTTGTATAAAATTTTATATCAAAATAATATGACGATGGTAATTTTATAATTAATAAGTATTTTAATGGGTTCTTTGTTTTAAAGTGATAGGTCCACAACTTAGCTACATCATTTTGGTGATAAATTATGTATGAATTTTCTAGTAGTATAGTATTATCCATTCCAAAATACAAATCGAATAATTATCAGGCCAAAAGCTCTCGGGAGTGGCCCCAAGAAATTAATAGTATTTAAAAAATTTCGAACTTGAAACTTTAAAAGAAACATACCCCCAAACCCCAAGCTTTAACCAATAGGTCAACCCTTTGGGAGGTTTGTTACTCATTTTTCATTAATTTTACAGTGCTAATGCTCAATTTGGTGGTCAGACCATGAGATCATCTCCGTTTGAAAGTCGAAATGGAGATCATCTTTGTTTGAAAGTCGAAACGGAGATTTCTATTTCATTAATTAACGGACTAAATCCTGCCATAACATATGTGATACTAAAATTACATCGTTTTACATTAAAATTTAGGGCAAATTACATTTACCTCTCTTGAATTTTAAGACTATTACAATTCAACCCCTGAGCTTCTAGAAATTACATTCTCCTCCATTAAGGTTTGAGGTGAGTTATATTTTTTTTCCAAATGTTAAATCTTTAACAGAATATATGTGATGTCAGCAAAAAAAAAAGTTTATTACTTAAATTGCTCTTAATGTGCATGAAATGACGTAACTATGAATTTTCTTTTGCTTCTAAAATTAATTTGTATGTTAATTTTTAAAATTTTTGGTTTTTTTTCTCAAATGTTAAATATTTTTCTCCCACGTGTGTTGATTTTTTTTTATAGTATGTAAGATCTATTTGTCATGTCATAAGCAAAAAAAAAAAAATTTATTTGTCATTTCATGCACATTAGGGATAATTTAGGTAATAAACTTATTTTTTTTTTCTAAGATCACATATATTCTGTTAAAAAATTTAATATCTAGAAAAAAATGTAACTCACCTCAAATCTCAAGGGAGAGGAATGTAATTTTTAGAATATCAGGGGGTGGGTTGTAATAATCTCAAATCTCAATAAGGTGGATGTAATTTGCCCTAAAATTTATTCTATTATACATAACCATTAACTCAATTATTTTTAAAGAAGATTTAAATCGTGCCATAACATATGTGATACTAAAACTATATCGTTTTATATTAAAATTTATTCTATTATACATAACCATTAACTCATTTATTTTTAAGGAAGATTTAAATTAATCCCTCTGATCCCTTTATTTTTATTTTCATTGACGTACCAACTTCTCAATTAATGAAATGAAAATCTTAATTCCAATCATGTAATGGAAAGGATCTTAACCCATATCAAGTCTCCATAACGCTTATAGAAAGGAGATTTTCGTTCCATAATATTAGATTGACACTTTATTTACATGGACATCAAATGAATCAGATAAAGTCACCTCAGTTTGGATTTTAAAGACCTTATAATACAATGCCATTTTGTACGAATTAAAGAAATCGTTTAATTTCTTTTCAAAACTTTTGAAGACAAGCTTCTGTCCAAACTAAGGTTTGTTCCTAAACACGGTTTTTAGCTTTTTAACACAATCGATCCAGTCCTCTCTCTCACAGCATGTGTAAATAGTTAGACTTCATGCATTAACGGAGGGTATGAGTGGAAACCAACAAATTAAGGCCAATCTTATGGCTTTTCTAAAGTTTTAGGAGATGTATAGACGTATCTTATTTAGTAATTTATGACTTATATTTATGATTTTTTTAAAATATATTTAGGTGAGTGGCTTAAAAAAATAACTTATGTCTAATTACGTTTTTCAAAAAAAAGTATTTTTAAAAATAACTTATAATTTATAATTTATAACTTATAAATCAATTGGCCAAACACCACCTTAGATTAGTCGACTATCCCATCTCGTAAGTAGTTGTTCCATGAAATTTTGATAATTTTGACCAATTTAAAATTTGTAATTAAGCTGGATCATAAGCGGAGCTCTGTAAAGTTTGAATAGTCAATGGCCGATCTGTACAAGTTTCGTCGAGAACTTTCCGCCGTTTGTAGTGGATCAATCATCTTACTATGCAATACACATTTTATGATTTGATGGTCTTGTTTAGGAGCAAATCTTAGTTTATTTTTCAAAAAAATATTGAATAATTTTATTCATTTGTATTAAATGACTTACCCATTTGTATATAATAAAATAGTATAGTATGACCTTTAAAGTTAGGTGATTTGACCTTGTTCATTCATTCTTTATTTAAATGAGTTATCAACTCAATATTAAATAGAAGGGTTAATTATATTTTGTACCGTACTTTATATAAAATCTTTTTTTAAAACTTTTAATTTTATTTAGAATAATTAAACTCTTACACTTGTAATTTGTTGTAATATTAGCTTTTTATTAACTTATATTAGAAAAATAGACAGAAAATTCATATGCAAAGAATATGTAACCCTTTTAAAGATTTAAATATGAAAATACTCTAATTTCTTAGTAATCTATCTCAAATTCATCTTAAATCACTCTAAAATAATGAGTGTAATCTATTTAGTAATGTATATAATATAAGTAGGTTTCATGTAAAAGCCTTCCAATTCCACTAATGTGCAATACACATAAGTATTTAGGTGGAAAGAGACTAAATTTTACATCTTTGCCTTTTAAAAAGGCTCATGTTTTTGTCACATGATAATTTTTTTTTATTTTTCAAATAAAAAATTAACATTGCAATAAATCAAAAGTATAACGACTTAATTATTATAAATAAAAATAAAAGTCTTGAAATAAAATTTAATGTAAACTACAAGGATACAAGGTATAATTAATCTTAAATAGAATGGAGAAGTTCTCGATTTTTTTATTTTATTTTATAAAAGGGATCAAATATAAGTATAGTTAACAAAAAAAAAGAGTTATTTGGACGAAAAAATTATTATATTAGTAGACTAAATCTGATATGAAATAAACTGCAAGAGAAACATATAATATTTATTCTGGACACCACGATCCTGTTATGAGTCAAACTTGTGATATTACCGAAATCAGATGGATTCGTAATCATTGGGCTAAAGACGCTGGTCAATCCATTTAACCGCTATGAGATTCTTGTCATTTTTTTCTTTCCTTTTAAAGGCAATCTATTCTTACAGATGTACGTAACTCTACTTCATTGCATAAAGGATGTTTCCGTATAATACATATGAAAGTGCAGGTAAAATATATATATATATATATATATATATATGAGGACGGCTAGTCACTATCCGTTGGCGCGTAACGGCCAAGATGATGGCTAGCATTTTTCATGTATATACATATATTGTTTGAGACTCCATCATTTCTTACATACAGATCATATATACGTCCATTCGTTATGTTTATCACATAGTTACAATGACACAAACTATAGGTGTTCAGAATAAAATAAGATGGTTTAATAGGCCACACAATTTTTAATATCACGAGACACAACAATTACACATATCCCAATATTTAAAAGTCAAATATTAGTTACAAGGTTTTTGTATTCAAATTCTAAGAGTGCCAATGAAGGATTTTCCTCCTTTAGAAGAAAGATGGTTGAGAAAGTCTTTTAAGTTGCTCCCCTTGTACCCTCTTGGGTGTTCTTCATCCACCAGCTTTGAAGGCTCAACAATTTCATCCATGGCTAGGCTATGAAAACTAGCCATGTACATTCGGGTTTCATCGGTGTTAGGGCCCACGCGGTGGAAGACGCTCTTGTACAAACCATTGCTCAGTGCTTCAAGATGATCTCCAACAAGGATTGATGAGGATCCATTAGGATCCCCAACAATGGACCGATTAAGACAATAGTCGATCACAACTGAGCAGATAATGACCGACCAAGACCATGACCGATCATGGCTGATCAAACCAAAGTTGAGCAAGACCATGCCGAGCACGACCTACCGACCATGACCATGCCGAGCACGACCTGCCGAGCACGACCAAACAAGCCATGCCCCGAGCAGACCTTGTGGGACGGTGCCGATCATTCCTGCTCACCTGCCACGTTAGTGGGTGTATTGACAACCCAATCATGATAACATGCTCTTAACTCCAAGATCTCGCTTGTAGCAGGAGGTAGTCACCTTTACCGCTTTGACACGCGTTTAAGGGAGTGCCACGTGTGGGGTTGGACAACCACTCCCCCCCACTATTCTGCCACCAGTTTGGCCCTCCAATGCCACGCTGCCACGTGGAGAGACAACCATCTCCTACTATCTCCGTATATGCAATGCCCTCCTAGGGCTACTAGGAGATCTACCCATATAAAAGGGAACTCATCTTCTCTAACAAGGTACGCAAACATAAACTCTAGCTAAAACTCTGCTGAAATATCTCCAGAAACCTAATTTAGGCATCGAAGTACTCTTGATAGGCATCACACCGGTGTTCCTCACCCCTTTGCTTTCCCTCAGATCACCAGAGCAGCCCGTCGTCGGCTTGAATATTGATCTCACAAGTTTACTCCATTATCAAGGACTACTAGTAAGTGGGACCCTTTAGCACAGGGACGGCCATCCTAGCACCACTGCCAGCGGCGGCAGTAGTGGGCTTGACGTGGAGGCCGGGGCAGCTCTGCAGAAGAATTGTGATGATGCTAGGGCCTGTATGAGGACTCATCCTCGTGACATTTGATTGGGAACATGGTGGGCAGCTATTGACGACGACCATCTGCCTCCCTTCCTCCAATTTCTCTCTCAAGTATGTTGCACCCAAGTTTAAGCTCTCCATAATGGCTCCAATTACTTCATTGCCTAATTTGCTTACTTCCTTGGTGAATATTCCCATTTGTTCCCTGTCACATGATCAAAGATCAACATTTCATCTCAATTAGCACAGAAGTTTCGGAAATCGTTTGAGAACGTTTTGGAATCATTTATTTATTTATTTTTCTTGGTGTTTTGAAAATATTTCATAAGTGAGTATCTTGTATTTTCTCTCAATAAAAAGGGTATAACATTTCAAAGTATTGTATTTTATTTTGGTACATTTCACTATGTTTCTGTATATTTCAACGAAAATACAAAAATTCCATTATTTGATTATTGTTTCATTTTAGTTTTTTAGAAAATAAAAACATTATGGTATGGTCTCAGGTTTAAGGATCATCTCTAGGGTTTTTAGCCCAATAATTAGTCAGTTTATGTGGAATGAAAAACTACACAAGTTCTTATATTAGTCGTGGGCAAACTGACCCGAATACCGGGTCATCAAAAAAAAAAAAAACAGGTGATCATATATTTTCAAGAGATTAATAAATTTCTAAGCATGACAATACAAAAATAAAATTCAGACCTAATTAGGGGGATTTCTAGGCCACAGTGCTACAAAATCTTCAAGAGGATGGGTATATAGCTTAAGGAAGTGCCTCAAAGACTGGCCCTCTGTGGGACTTTTGGCCTGAACAGTACTGAATCTCACGGGCTTGTATAGATCATCAGAGATGAGCTCGTCCTTCTCCACCATTGGCAAGTTGAAGAACTTTGAATTCACTTCCATGGCACCTTCTATCACTGATTCGCTTGTCCCATGATTAACAACCGATCATATCATCATTGAAACCCAAATCACAACACACGAATTCTTGTCTAAGAAGAGCTACATGTATGCAGACATATATACATATATATATATAGAGAGAGATATAGATATATATAGGAGGTTCATGAGATTTTACCTGAAAGCAACCCAATTTTAGGCATGCATGCTTCGTGGATTTGTTTGATGACTAGAGATTTGTTGTGAGGAGCACTTTGTTGCAGGAGAGAGAGGTCGATGATGGGTTCTTGTAAAGATTGTAGGGATTGCACAGTGTGGATATCATGGTCGTCAACATGGCTTGGACTCATTTATATGGACAAAGTTATTGATCCGTTATTTGTCAGTGATATCCAGATGTTGAAATATGGTCGCAAGAGAAGAATGAGAATATCCAAGGCACAGATGATAAGAAGACAGATTAACACCCTTTTAAGAGGAAACATTATTGGATGTTTTTGGAGCGACGCCACACGCTATTTTTTTACAATGAAATGGGTCATCTCTTAGATGGTTCCAAACATGTTTATCGGACCTACCAGCAAATAGAGGTGGACATTAGAGTGGTTGGGTTGAGTTTATTAAAAAAAAAAAAATTTATTTGGCCCAAAATTAAATTTCAAACCTGTCTATTTATTTAATATAAATGATATTAAATAACAAAAAATTTATTACATATACATATATAATATTAAAATATAAAAATATATTATTTTTTTATATATTTCAGGTCAGGCCGAGTTAAACCGGGCTTCAAAGATAATTTTCAAGCCTGCCCAATCAACTAATCAGGTTTAAAAAAATTCTCAAGCCCATGGCCACCCCCTACTAGCAAGGAAACGGATTTATTGCATTGTGAAAAAAGAGTTTACATCGTGAAAAGAGAAGTAGAGGTGACATGGAACACTAAATAATCTTTATTAAGAGATAGTAGGTATTAAGGTTATTTTTTTAAAAAAATTTACAAAAAATTTCATAAAAATAATAAAATTTTTGTAATTAAAAGTCATTACAAGGAGTATTTCATTTTTAAGTGATAGGATGTATGGATTTTTTAATAATATAACATTAAATTCTTTTCACTTTTTGCTGTGTATTTTTTTTTACTAATTATGTGTCTGGTAAGGATGGCAATGGAGCAAATTTAAATTAGAGGACTCCTGCCCCACTATGACAACCCTTTCTCTCATGCTCACCCCAAACAAAACTACCAGATGGCTATGAGCCGCTTAGATAGGCTAATGACAAGTATATAAGGAGGAAGGAGGCGACATAAAGACATGTTTAACCCAGCTTGAAGAAGTTGAATAATGGTATACAAACAAAATTTTAAATAATTTTAAATGCTTCCAACAATTTCTTCTCTCCCCTCAATTTGGTTGCAATAGCCATTAAGTGCTCTGATCTCTCCATCTTACCTTTGTTCTTCGTCTTTTCCTTTATTTATTTATTGTTTATTTTTTATTTCACTATCATCAGCCATGGTCAAACCTCAACTCCTCTCTTATTTTTCCTACATTTTTTGTACTCTCTCTTATATATTCTACCACTCTGGCCACCAACCACCAACTCCTCCTCCACCCACAGGCATAAGAACCTACCCAACCACCAACAGCATCACCGCCAGCCACTCCCACTCATAGTTATTGATCTCGTACCGTATTGACCGGTACTTATTATTTTGGAGAGAAAACGGTATAGTTGAGGTTAGATTCCGTTCTAGTTAACTTTTCAGTCAATACTAGATTATACCAGAATATTTTGATCTTACCAGATGATGGGGACCGATCTAATGGTAGGTGACTAGGGTCCCAGCTAAAGGGCACACCGTGCCTCTCCAAGTAACTAGACTTGGAAAAGTACATATGATGTGGCACTTGGACAACACTTAGCAGGAAGGGACCAATCGATCTGATACTGAGTGGGTAACGCTAGATAGAAAGACACCGATCGTCCAACCTGTCCAACCTACAAGGACCACGATGGCAAACAACCCATTGATTACTGGCACTATGGGTGGTAACACAACTCTGAAAGGACAATGCATGTAGGGGGACAACCACCTTCTCCACCAGGCTATCATCAGTTTGATAAACCCTAAAAGGGGCGCTACGTGTAGAGGGACAATCATGTCCTCCACTATCCTGCTAAGGGTTTGAGCACCCAATGATATGCCGCAATGTTGAAATGTTACCATTCCTACTACCTGCCTGCAGACACTCGCGGTACCACTCTGAAATCATGTCAATATAAAAGGCAACCTAAGCCTTCATTATTAAGGTATGCATACAAAACCATAGCTAAAATTCTGCACGATTATTCTCTCAAAAATCTAATTTGGCATCGGAAGGTCCTTGACAAGCACCATACCGATATTTTTTAACCTAACTTCTCTTCGTAGTCAACTAGGAATGCTCACCGTGATCTAGAGGCAGACCTTACAAGTTTACTGATCCATCACTAGTTTCAGATGGTATTGGACAATTCCAGACAATACCGGACCAGGTGGAGGATCGAATCCTGGATGTTGTGGTCGGCCAAATTTTTACCGTCGTTAGCTTCTTCCAGCAAAGATGAGACGGTCCTAGCCACGCCGAATGCCTCCATGCCCTGAGCTTGACTGGACGTTGTCCGTGGTGAATACCTCCATGTCCTGATCTATTGTCCATAGTAACTCAATCTTTTAGGGAGAGTTTTATGGGGTTTTACAGTAAAGAGAGACTGTGTGTTAATGGTGGGAAAGAGAGGGGTTTCTCGGAAACTTGAAAAACCATAGGAAAACAGAAAGGGGCGAGAGAGGGAGAGAGAGAGGGGTGGGGAAGAGGAAAGGTTTATTCGGAATGTAAAAACGAGAGAGAGAGGGAGATGGAGAATTGAGTGGGGTCAGCCGACATACATGAACTAGTATTAGCTTTTGAAAGTATTTTCTACCAACATTATTTTATTTTTTTTCAAACTAACTGATTATGAATGCAATGAATTTCGTAGTGAATGGAAAAAAAAAATTAATAATAATTTTGTGTTACAACTTGTGTTGGACACGCGAAGGATAAATGTTGATATTATATTAAATTAATTGATGCTAAATAACATTTTATGAGTCAAGCTACATTATGTAAGTTAAATTTTATTAAGTAAATATACATATTTTTAGTAAATACATAATATTTGTAGTATTAAATTCGAAATAATATGCTAAAATGATACCGGTATGTATCGTATCAATAACAAAATCACAAAAACGGTACGTACGACTCTGTCTCACATCTCTACACATCTCGCCAGTCACTCCCACTCCTCCACCCCTGATGTAACCTTAACCACTAGACCCATTTGCCACAGCATCTCAAGCAACTATGGTTATGACACCTCCCTAAGAAACTCACTGGCCACCATTCCTGGAGGCCACCTTGGCCAAGACCCAATATAGGGCCCTTTTCTTTCTCTCTCTCTACATTGAAGCTCTTCAAACTCTAATGACTGGGAGTATGAGATCATGTAAGAGAGAAAAAAGAGAAAAGGTAGCATGTGGCCATGGAAGGTCTTTTGCTAAAGAGGTGGTGCTCTGATGGTGGTGTGATTATGCAAACTAGGGGTTGGGTGAGCCGAAGTGTGGTGTTGTCATGGTGGTATAGAGAGAAGCAGAGGTGGGCTTTTTCTTATGGTGAAAGTGGAGGAAATAAAAAACAGGAAAATAGAACAGAAGCATAAGCTACTCGTTCGGGAAGTGAGGCCATAGCTGTGCAGGGGAGTAAAAGAGAAACGAGTCTGCAAGTGCATATGTTTATATTTTTTCCTAAGCAATTAGGCCATGTTTGAAGGTGAATGTCAGGTTGTTAGTGCTTCTGTTCTCATCCGACTACCCGTTGCATTTGAAAGCTGGTCGGCTATGTGTTAGCATAATACCGTGAACGTCCAAAAGCAACCATACAAATGATAGTGGCTAGCAGCCTAGCATTGCTCGAACTGCTAATTGATTTTTTTGGGTCCAATAAATAATTTACAAGAGGTTTATTTAAAAAAAAAATTAAAGATGCCGGTGCATATGTCGCTATGAAAATTTTCTCCAAACCTTTGGCTATTTTTTAGGTGGCAACGCCACATAGAAGTCGGATCAATTGACCCATCATCTCTCCAAACCTCTGGGTATAGTTTAGGAGGGCAACACCACATAGAAGACAGAGACTCAATTGACCGATCATCCTTGAAAAAATTATTAAAATTTTAATATGAGTAATACGAATCTTACTTAAAAATAATTTAATAAAAAATTAAACCTATAATGCATTGACTCGGTTGATCTAATGAAAAAAAAAAAACCCTCGAAGTTATTAAAAAAATTAAAAAAAAACAATGAAATCTTCCATGCTCCAAGAGTGGTATCATGAGAGCATCTCGGGCTATTGCTATGTTAACTTAAAAATAAATACATAATTTTTATTTGTTATTACTTTTCTCAATGTTGCCTAACTCAGTCATGCATACTTTAATATGTATAAGAAAATATTGAGTTAATTACATTTTACATTTATATGATTTGAGTGAAAATCGTTCATGTGATTAACAAGGGAGCATAATGTAATCCTCAATATTTTCGTTTAAATTAACAGTTCAGCACCATACTACAAAAAATTTTATTTGAATATTGACTTTTTCAGTACATTAAATGACATCAATGCCCCTTAAAGCCTTTATCTTTTATTTTCTTCCCCTCTCTTCTTCTTCCTCTTCATTTTTCTGCCACCATCTCACTCCAAAACCAGCAAGCAACAACTTTATCAGCCATGGCTGATTTTCAAACCTGTCTCTTTATGCTGTCAACTTAAAACAATTCATAGGGAAGATGAATTTAAAAATCACCATGGGTCTGATTTTCAAACATGCATGCGTCTTTTTTGAAAGGGACATTGATCTCTTTGTTGCAATCCCGTATTCACCCAGTGGCATGGATTCCACATTTGGATGATGCAAGTCTGTAGTGGGTTTGCAAGTATTTGTAGAATTGTTAGTAAAACCAACAACATGCAACTGATTCCACTTGACAAGTGGGTTTCAAGCCATGGGTTTTTAGGTATATAAGGAGCATATATGGAAGAGGAAGTGATGGGTCTGGCTTTAGTTGAGAGAGAGAGAGAGAATGATGGAGAAGAAAAGAGCAGTGAAGAAAACTAGTTGGGCATTTTTGTCTTTTCATCGCATTTGTTTGTTTTTTATAGGAAAAGGCAAATACACACACACACACAACAAGTAAGCAAACCCATAACCGATCGGGTCCAAAGTCCACATATTCAACCAACCCGTCTCCTACAAAAAAAAATAAAGCCTTGTGTGTGCTTGGGTCTATAAATCTCACATCAACTGCTGGACTCTAGTAGACTTTAGTTTAACGCATTTGTTAGGATTACTCATTTTGTAAGTATCTAATTTTTATTCAAACGAGGTAAAATTTATAATTACTCCAAAAATATTAGCAATTTTTCATTCTTTGCAAAAGTTTGTATTTGCTCTTGAAATTAGTATTGATTTTATTAAATGTAACTGTAACAATTAAAAGAATAAACTATATTAGCCTAAATTCTATTATATGTGCCTCAGATGAACTAATTACATAATGAATGATTACTTATTTAAATTTTATGAGCAGCACCGTAGGTTCGGATTACTTCTAATAATATAATATAGGGCATTTACGTTTTTTTAAGCAAAAATAGCACAATACTAAAGTACTTTTTTTTTTCTTTCAAAAAGAACAAAAATTAGCATAATGGCCTAAAAATGGCATATCTTTCTCAAATAAAAAAAGGCATTCTCAAAGTATAATAAATGAAAGTTGTATAACACTCATGACACGTGGCAAGCATTCTTTCAATCTGCTACGTCAACCCCAACGGCGACCCCACCTTCAATATTCCGACATTTTTAATTTTTTTGGCTCTTTCATTCCCCATTTCTTTTGAATCTCTCTCTCTCTCTCTCTCTCTCTCTCTCTCTCTCTTAAATTCTCTCCTCTCTCTTCGTTCGGCGGCGATAACAAACAAAATCCGGTCAATTATTGCCGGGAAGACATAAATCTCCGGCATATTTTCGGTATCATTGACGGTTGGATCGATCTTACCACCATACAGCCATGAACCCTGAATAGTAAGTTTGGATAATCGTTTTCTTTTTCTTCACCTCTGTTCCGTTGTCAAATTATTGATTGAAACCTTTTTTTTGTATTATTATTTTTCGTTGTTTTGTTCGTAGTTGTTGACATAAGATAAAATTCGTTTAGATCTGTAACGATTTCTCGTAAAAATTTCTTCTTCTTGTGGTTGTGTATTTATATACGTATATGTATTCTTTTGCCAAATGTACGATTAAGATTTTGGTGTTTTTTTTATGCTAGTCGGAGTCTGTTACGTGATTCATTGCCTTATTGGTGATCTGGATTCCTATACGTTGACTGGTTTTGACCAATTGTGTTTTGGTGTGGTCGAGAAAGCTAATTCTGTGAATTTGTTGTATGCACAGGATAAAGAACTTTTTTTTGGTACTGTGAATACTTTTGGATCAAACCCCAAGGGTTGGCCTGATGGTCTATCCAGGTCTCTGGTTCAAAACCTGGTGCTATTAATTACTTGGGTCACTCTAGGTCTTTTTGACCTAGTAATTATTTGGTTTGTGTGAGACTGGGGAGTACATAGCCTCAGCCCCCAGGATTAGTCGAGGTGCGCAAGCTCGCCTGGACACTTGGTTAGTATAAAAAAAAAAAAGGAAAAAAAGAATGCTTTTGGATCAGATGAATTAGTTGTACTTATAGGCAATAAAGACGTTCTTCGTACTGTGAATGTCTCCTTTGCATTGCAAATAGCAGGAACAAAAAGGCTGTAAATTTGGGAATTTTGGTCAGAATTTAAGTAGAAAATGGAATATCCGGGCATTTTACTGATTCCTTTACGCCAGGGGCTAAGAACTTAGACAAAAAATTTATATTGTTTGCAAAATTCAGCTGAATGATTGGATAAGTTAAATTTTTTTTTTTGGGAACATTGGAGGGCTAAAGTCTTGGGAGAAGGGAGGGTGTGTTAACCCCATGACCTCACGGCATGAGTAGGAGTGCCACTACTATTGGGCTAACCCTGCTTCTCAGATAAATTAAAATTTGGATTCATGTGAAGCCTGCCCATACGTTTGCAACATATTTTGCCACTTTACCACTTGTAGCTAATCACAGTTAGTCAGAACACTTGTGTGTTCCGTCAATTATCCACTTAATAGTTTACCTTGTCTTTGTATCAGTCAGAACATTTTTAGATCTTAAAATCTTGATGGTTAACTTACTTCAAATAAAATTAAAAAAAACCTGAAATGGTCACATGTTCAATATAATGTTTTTAATGCATCTGTGTGACCAGAATAATTTATTTATTTATAAAAGGCATATGATGGTTTAGGATAAAGTTGAAGTGTATGAACTGTTGGATCTGTGAAGTTGTACATAGAAAAATTGTCTCATTTAATTTGCAACGTTGATACAAACATTATTGGCCACTTTTTGTTCTTATTTGCAGTGACTACCTTTTTAAGCTTTTGCTCATTGGAGATTCGGGTGTTGGCAAATCATGTCTCCTTTTGAGGTTTGCTGTAAGTTCTCAGTCGTTACATAGTTTTCCTTTTTCTTCTTTTTGGTTGAATTTGAATGTCAAATGTCAATCCATTTTTATGCTGTATCTTCCTCCCAAATTGTATTTATTTGGGCATTTACTTTATTGCCTAAGAGCATCGTCCTGGCATACATGTGTTAATGATTCCCGTGAAAGCTTCTGATTAAGAATCGAGAATAACTTTTTATTTCTCTGTAAAACCTTCACCTGCTACATAAGCATAATTCGTTGTAATGATTTTTGTTCACAAAAAGACCCGCAATATGCACCACAAGTGTGAATGATTTCACTTATACGTATTTAATATTGCTTCTTGTGGAATGTATGTGTGAAGGATTTTGGTGATTTTGGTGGTGCTTATGGGATTTTGCTGTGACATGGATTAAGATTAAATCAATAATTTTTTTTTAACTAAAACATGACTTAAAAGTCTAAATATATCATGGACAGCTGCAGTGTAAGTGAAAATTTGCCATTATATATACATATCTATCTTTCACCCAGCAAGTCAACAATGGGACTTGAACCCCTAACATAATGGTAGAGATACCAACTAGTTACCACTTGGCATACAAGGCCAGTGGTGCAACGTCATCGATTATAAACACTTTGGGTTTAAATTCTGAAGTATGCTTTAGTTATCCATGTTGTGTTGATGTGATTGTGTTATTGTTCGAAGTTTTTCTGCTCTTCAGACAATGCCAAGTTCAATAACCATTTTTATTGTTTCTGTAATCAGGATGATTCATATCTGGAAAGTTACATTAGCACTATTGGAGTTGACTTTGTAAGCAATCTCTTTCATTTCCCTTGGTTTGGGTTACTGATGACCTTAACATAAATGTAAAGTAGTGATTATTCTTACGTTCCTTATGCAGAAAATCCGCACAGTTGAACAGGATGGCAAAACCATTAAACTCCAGATTGTAAGTTTTTTTATTGCATCTTTAGCTTGTTCTGTTCATGAAGGATGTAAATTTCAGGTTCAGCTTTAATGTTGCTCTTGATTGGAGTTCGTGTAAATATATAATGCCATATTAAAATTTCTTTGCCGTAGGGCAGAATTTTTTTATAAAAGAGGAATGATTCTGTTTGAAGGATAGCTTTGTTGGAAATGAAATCCAGAGAATACACACTCTTGAGATTGAGATTGTCTGTTAATTATCTAACTATTTTTGTTTGAAGCCTAATTTGTTGTGATATTCTCTAGAACATCTAACAACTCTTATCTTTATTCTTTTCTCTGGACATGCAGTGGGACACTGCTGGACAAGAACGTTTTAGGACAATCACTAGCAGTTACTACCGTGGTGCACATGGCATTATCGTAGGCATTGGATTGTGTTGTTTCTGTTTGCGTCATTCATTTGGAGTTTACTTTTTGTGTGTGGAGTTAATCTTATTCTGGTGATTTTGTTGGCAGGTGGTTTATGATGTAACCGACCAGGAGAGCTTTAACAATGTGAAGCAATGGTTAAATGAAATTGACCGCTATGCAAGTGAGAGCGTAAACAAGCTTCTAGTTGGAAACAAGTCTGACCTCACAGCACAGAAGGTGGTGTCTTATGAGACCGCAAAGGTAATGCTAATATAGCTTGTATTGTGCTTTTGTTCATTGATAGCATGTCTTTATTACTTCTCCTAGAGGACTCTGGATCTTCATGACTGGACTTCCTATTTATTTTGTTCAGGCATTTGCGGATGAAATTGGGATACCCTTCATGGAAACAAGTGCGAAAAGTGCCACCAATGTGGAACAGGCTTTCATGGCCATGGCAGCTGAGATCAAGAACAGGTAAAGGAAAATTAAACATGGAACATATTATCAAAATATTTTACTTGTCTTTAATCAGTAAAGCCAATAATTTATGGGCATCTGTCCTAATGCCAGTCTATTGTCTTTGCTTTGTTTTCACAGGATGGCGAGCCAACCAGACATGAACAATGCCAGGCCCCCAACGGTTCAGATCCGAGGACAGCCCGTCAACCAAAAGTCTGGTTGCTGCTCTTCTTGAAAGGGAGAAGTATTTGTCGGCTACTAATGATACCAACATGTGTTCACCATCGCATGTAAAACTAGTTTAGCTTCATGCTTTGATGTGAAGAATACCGTTCCTCATGATTTGCTTTTTTTGTCCGTTGTTTCTGCACCCTTCGATTAAACCTCCATTCTTTTCAATGTATTTGATTTTAAAGAAACATTTGTACAAAGTAGGAAATATTGGTCAAAAGCATTATTCGTCTTTGTTCTCTTCTCCTTCCCGTTGCATATTGCTCTCCACGGCAAAAGTGAATTACTACACCTGCAGTGGAAAGGACTTTTCGCTTAAGCAATGTAAATCCTGTCGCGTTGGAGGAGAAAACCTGAAAAACCCCACTTGAAAGGCTTTGGATGCTGGGTTCGCTTGTAAATTTCATATGCATTCCTGCAAAGGTTGTAAATAGCCTTGCTAGAATTGAGCCTTAGATCTCTTGATGCAGTTGCAGAGGTTCAACGACCTTCCTGGCTGTTCAGGCGGCCGTGGTGTTCTTCAATTTCAAGCCTTTCTGGTTTCTGATTGTGGTAAAAGAGGGTAGCAGCTTCATAGATCACTGGATAGTGGCATTCACTCATGAATGACAAATCCTCATTCGAATTCTGATTGGTTCGGTTTTCCAGCAATACCAAATGGAGAGAGTGCTCTCTACCTCTTCTTTTTCTGTGTTTCCAACTAGCGTCAGTCTTAAGGCGCATGAGCACTACAAAGTTTAAATTTGCTCTATTCCTCTTTTACCATAAAATTTCAAGAAATATCTGCAATTTTCAGCTCACCAAATAATGGCCAGAAGAGCGATTTCGATCCTGCAAATGATGAAACCTTGTCAGTTATCTCTCACAATGATTTCCCTCCCTGGTATGTTCTTAAACACCCGGATTGGAGCCCCTAATGGTATTTTGATCAGCCCAAAAGCGATTGTCAGTCTGTCATAGCTAGCCAACTTCATTTTCTTTTCCAACTCACTCAGTTTTCCATGTACCAAATTCGTTTCCGGGTGAACCCGAACCACACTCTTCTCCTCAATCCAGCTATATCCGGGCGTCTTAATCACCTTGTTCGCCTTCATTGATCGAACTCTAGAAACATGGTCCCCTGTTTGTCGCAGCATAAATTTCTACTAGCAGAAGGGAGGTCAAACATGGTGTGGGCCAGAATTTGGCTGGTTTAATGTTTTGGCAATTGTACCAAAGACCTTAAAACAATCCCTGCTTCCATCAAGGTTGGGATAAGGAAGGGATAGGAGAACCTTTTTAACTAGGGTAGGGTATACCTGAAATTGTGTTGCTCAAATTTACCTACAGACCAAAAACATAAAAAATAAAAATAAAAAAAGAGCATGAACTGAACACAGAGACTGCAGAATTAAAAGCACATTGAAAGTGTCAACTTTTCTCAAAGCATGGCGAGCACAAAAATGGCGTAAGTACTAAAAAAATAAAAATAAAAAACCTGACTAAACGAGGAACCAAAATTGTTCTCAATGACTCGGAAAACAAAACTGATTCAATAACATAACCCCAGATATCAAAATAGCTCCTAAAGCCCTAAATATAAAGAAAAGGGTATCCATGGCCCACAGAGAGGTCTTACATTTACACCCTTCGGACGTAAAAGTTTTAACGATAATTTTAATACAGGAAAACACATTATTCCTGTGGATATCCCGCCATCGACAAGCCCTCGAGATCATAAGAATCTCAAAGAGATGATTGAGAAAGGCAGGAGGTAAACCCTCACTTACCACCCAAGGAAGGGAAATGCCCAACATCATCAATGGCCGGGGCTGCCACATTGTTCGCCATGTTGCTCCCACTGAATGCTCCTCTTGAACCACGGCCGCCGCGCCGGCCACGACCTCGTGAGCTATAATACCTGTCCCCGTCAGCAGGCTTCAGAAACTCGTTTATGCTGACAGACTGCACCAATAACAAAAATCAATCAAAGAAGATATTCATTAAGATTGTTGAATACATTTAAACACGCATATACCATATGTGTACACAAATTTGGCACCGAGAGATTTTAGATATCAAGGTATGTAGAACTCAGAATACAGAATGAAATCAAGACAATAAATTCACAATATTCACAAAAATACGATTGATCATTAATTACTTATCTGAAGTCTTAAAAGAAAATTAAAAAATAAACTAATTTGAAATAAGATATTTCTTACTGTAAGTGAACAAAATTGAGTACAAAGAAACCAGCTAGTTATGCCCATGATTCCACTAACACACCTAGATTTAAAAAGCTCTATGCATACCAGCATACAGAACCATATAATATAATATAGTGGACATTCCAGTACTACAGAGAACAATTAACTGGCTCATAGAAAATGAGAACTTGGGGAGTTAAGGAGTTCCGCATTGCCTGATATGAAATGGTAAATTAGAGGAGGCAGGACCACCGGGTTCAAAAAATAAACGAGTCTGGAAAAAATATTCCACCATAAGGCACTGTTAAAGCTCAAAAGAGTGTTTCTCAGTTGAGCTTCCATTTTGGCCGACTAATCAACAAAGGAGATATAAGCAAAACAAGTTCACAATAGCCCTGCCTTACAGGCCTAATGGCCAACATAATTGCAGGGGAAGAAGCACCTGGGAAAGGTGGCAAATCACAAAAAGCCAAGTGCACCATCAGAACCACTGAGCATGCCATTTCTTAATAGTGTATTATATGTCTACATATTTTTAAAACATTCAATTTTTCAGTGACAAAAATAAGATCAGAATTGTAGATAATGGGCATCCTGCAGGCACACTGGATCTATGACACAAGGACAAAAACAAAAATAGATATAATTTCTTAATCCCATTGATAACGAGACAGGTAAAGCACCGGCACAGCGCTGCAGAGATAAATTTATATGCATTCCAAGTAGTAAATTATAAGCAGCCGAGTAATATCAAAGGAAGAGTGGTAACAGAATCAGCAGAGTATACCTTTTTGGCCTTCTCTTCTTTTTCAGCAGCATCTTTACGTTTATCCTTGTCAGAACCCTGACAATCAATCAAATGCAACATAATCAATATACTGGCATAAAGCTCAATTGACTGACAGATGAACAGCATATTTAATAGAGCATCTAAGGGTCAATGGGTTTCACCAATTTCAGAAAGATATCCTCATCACTCTTCTTGCTTGAAAGCAGCTGCATTGATTGGAAATCTTTGTCCACAATAACCTTCCTTTCGTCAGTCTTCAGTGCCAGCAGTGCTTTCCTCTTCTCTTCGAGTACCTTCTCATACTCTTCCAGAGTCATCTCCTATTATGAATGAAACAAAGAACATAATTAACTAGGGTATAATGGTTTAATATTCAAGGAGATGCTCTGATTGAATGAAAGTAAAATACATTAAATTTGCACACCAAACATATTAATCACCTTGTCATAGAACTTATTAATATTGCCCTTCTCTAGAAGAGTATAACAATACCTGGGCGATCCATTATTCCAAAATTAAATCATAGGACTACTAGCCACTCCGCTATGTCATATTCTGAGTTAAGAGTTAGAAAGTGTGATTCAAACCCATATTCAATTAACCCCTTTTAAAGCATATTTGTCAATGGAGGAAAAACAAGAAAAGTAAACTGAGAGGTTATTGGAACAGGGCACAGGAGGCGAAAAAATCTATGATTAACATGCTACAGTTCAATGTAAAGATCAATGACATTTTAATGAGCCAAAATTGAGTAAAGATCAATATGTATAACACACAATGTAATCCGTGATAAATATGATTCAAATATACACCAGAAGCACACAAAGGTAAAATGAAATACTAGAGAAGAAAAGCAAACAAAATTTCAGATGGAAACCGTGACAGCAGAAGTCTTAATTCAGATACTCCAGAAAAGCTACATGCTACAGTGCTTAACCCAGATTACATGCCCATTCACAAGCAGTTGGTTTTTTATACATCCATGAACCCTTAAGTTAACATCGAACCGCCCCAACCCACATCCCAAGGCTGTGGTTGCCCCAAGGTCAACCACAGCCTTGACAGAGCTGCCTCAAAAAAGAACAGGAAATATTTAGACAGGCGAATTTGACGGCCAAAAATAGAAGTTAAGGTTAACTTTATCTTTGAAATTTATACTTGACTTCATCTTGCTCATTGAACTTTATACTTTATAATGTTCAGCGAACAAAATAATACGTTTCATTTCCAAACATGAAAGAAGAAAGCAATTTGGAGTTCCATTACCCCTAAATACAAATAGTCGTATGATTATAAGTTTTCTCCTTTGCTCCCTACATACTTGAGCAATGAAAAAGCACTTTAGGAAACGAAAATGTGAACCTCTCACACAAGGGTATCAGACATTTTCAAACAATATACTCACTTTATCCTCAGGCTCCTTCTCTTCAGGCTCATTCACAGGATTCTCCTTGTTGGCATCTCCAGCATCTTCCTGTCCCAATTGCTTTTCAGCATCCACATTCTTCTTATTTTCATTCGCAGGTTCTTCAGTCTCCCTAAATTTTGCAAAGAGAGCAGTAGGTTTCGATAAATAGATACAAATAAATCTTAGCTCATTTAAAGGAAAATATCATTATACAACATTATGAGCCCCCACTTAGAAGCCAAAAACAGAGGCAGAAGTACTAACGGAGAAATTTCATCAGTGGGAGATCCCCAATTCCCGCGACCAGCACCATCACGTTTGAATTCATTTCTACACAGCACCAGACAAAATTGAGGAGGAAGGCATAACACAAATACAGATAATAGATTATGTTATATACAATGAACAATTTGGGAACAAAGTATAATATAATGCTGTATAATTGATGGGGATTACTTCAATCAAGATACTAACCCACGTCCAGTGCCACTACGGCGTTCAAATACCCTCCGAGTACGTTCACCTTCTGCAACTTCTTCATTGCTGAACCCACCACGGCGACCATCGCGGAAACCACCACGAGATCCACTATATCCACGTCTTTCAGAGGGCTTCCCTGCATCTCCATCTTCTGCTGGTTTGTACCCTCCAGAGAAACCATTGTTGCTGCTGAAGGTATTTTCATTATTTGCTGAATCTCGATTAAATCCACCTCCACCACGTCCACGACCGAATCCACGACCACCACCACCACGGCCCCCTCCACGTGGAGTTTCATTCTTTCCCTCCCTCACTGCTCCACAAAACAAAAACAAAAATGAAAAAATAAAGAAACAAAGAAAGGGAGCTAAACAAACAAGAAATGTAAAATCCCACACATATGACCAAGCCAAGTTTATTTGATGGGGCATTTATAGCCAGAAAGCAAAATACTATATTCCACTCTGGAAGCTATATTTCCAGAGGAAGGATGGCGGAAGGAAATATACACACAATAAAATAGATGCTTTAACAAGTGCTTATAAGAGCGGGCTGGCTATTGCTCTTATGACTGTCTCATCAATGATATAATTCATAAACATTTTTAAGAAGGAGAATAATGAAACGCAAGCCTTCCTTCAAGTTGACTTTGAAAAGTGCTCACAAAAGAAACCATGAGATCTGCCAGCAAGTTGATTCTCCCATTTCAGAAAAAAGACTGTAACCAAATACTGTATTTCAAATACTACCAAAACACACAGAAAGGCATGTGCTAATGACAGCTACAAAAGAAAGGAGGAAAAAAAAAAATTAAAAACGAGGACAGTAACAGCAGAAAGGTTCAAAAATATGTGGTACAGGTGAGAAAAGTGTCAAATGGATAAAAAAGACAACAGGTGAGAAAGTGGAGGAAGTGGTGGCGCATGATGGTGATCCTGGTGGTAACTATGGTAGCAGCTGTGAATTCTAATGCTGGCAATGGCGAAGAACGGGCAAAAGATGATTATATGGTAGTGGCTGTGACTTATGAGTCCTGTGGTGGTAATGCTGGTGAATGTGTTCTTCTAGTTTCCTACCTTCTATCAAGCGTATAACTGTAGAATTTGAAACTAACAAATACACTTGAGAGTTGAAAATCTCCTCTCCATGAAAGAAATTGACATTCAATACCTCTTTAATGGTTCCATGTTAAGAACCCCAATTTCAATCCCACCCTCATTACCACCTTTAATTCTCACTGATATGGTACCAAAACCAGTACAGTTGGCATGATTCGGTTTGAGCAATGGATCCTGTGCGAACAGAAAAGACTTCAACCATAAACGCTTACTTCTTCACACTGCGGACGGACATGGAGGCGGGCGGGACCATGGGGCCCCCTAGTTTCAAAATTTTCACTAATGTACTATATATTTTGGGTATTTAGAATGTGAAATATACATTCCCCCCCCCAATAAATAAATAAATAAATAACGTGACCTTGCTCCTTCAAGTTCAGAAAATTTTGTTTAGATCTTCCATATTTTTTAGTGTCTATGATAGAAACTAGTTTATTAGCCCTACTGAAGTGCAAATAATTTTACCTTGCTATGATTATGTAGTACTCTATTTTGATTTTTATTTTTTGTGTATTTGACAAGTCATCATTGTGAAGCTTAATCTAAGTGGTCCATACCACGATTTTTTTTTCTACGTTGGCCCCCCTCTGCAAAATTTCTGGATCCGCCACTGCTTCTTCAATTCAAGAATAGTGCCTTGCCAGGACAATGGGTGCATTTGATCATCCGATAAGTATGGAACAGGCCAATTGTAAATCCAAAATCCACCAATATGAGAGGAATTACATTCAGACCAATTCTCATCCAAAATCAAATAGACAAAAAAAATAAAGCAATATGAAAAACTTACTCAACAAAGTTTCATGCTCAATTTGTTTGCTGGGAAAGCACGGGACAGAAATTAAAAAAACAAGGGTTAGCTGACAACCAACACTACAGAAAAACAAATAATAATAAAGCAAAAAAAAGATAAAAATCAACTCTTTTCTTTTTTTCCTCTATTTTTTCAACTATCTCGAACTAAAAAACGCATATAATAATTTTCAAACTTACATATGAATGCATAAACACAAACATCCACAGTAAACATGTCATTCAAAATCTCATTTCCGTTCCACCAAGTATGTATAAAAAGCACATATGCATAACATCGATTTGCAGCATATGATCTGGAAATGAACAAGACAAAGACGAGTCTAAATCAGAGGCTTTACCAGCCTGAGCTGGAGGGAGAGGCTTGGAGGGCATCTTGGCGGGCTGAGAAGCGGCGACACCGGACTGGGCCGGAGCTGGGGCTTTCTTTGGGGCCGGAGCGAGCTTCTGCTGAGCAGCGATGAGCTGACTCGGGTCGTCGTTATCATCGTCACCCAGAAGATCAAATGGGTTTGTGGTTGCCATTTGTTATATCGTTCGATATATAACTATAGGTAAACCGATGCAAAGCTCGAAGCTTTTCGAGTTTCAGAAGCAACCACGAAACCCTAGCTATTGTTTAACTCCATAATTAGATCTTACAACAAAAATAACTTAGAGAGAGAAAGAGTAAGTGAGAGTAGAGTGAAATGGGGGCTCAGAAACCCTAGCCGGAGAGGCAGAAGTATGAGACGTCGCATAAGCTAATCTTAAAAACCCTAGTGGGAGGTGTTTGAGTGTGGGCGGCTTCACTGGATGAGTGATAGGTCGTCACGCTTAGCCAGGTGACGGAAATGCCCTCGGGACCCACACTTTACAGTGGCTGGTTAGCGGGTGGCGTCCAAATTCTATCGGGGACCCAAACCCAAACCCAAACCCAAAACCCAAAGTCTATGGGTGACCCAAACGCATTTCGTGAGTCTTATATTCCATTTTATAGAGTCCCATTTTCTGAGTTAAAGGTTTAAATAAAAAAGTTTAATTATTAATCTTCCATACTACTTTCCTTCAAATTTATATTAAAAATACAATCCTGTACGATTGTGAAGAAATTTTTTTTATTCAAATAGAAAAAAGAGAATTTTCTTAAATCCCTTGTTCAAATTTTATTTTCACTTTGTGCGTGATCAAATATACCATGCAAAATAAATATGAGGGAATAATTGCTTATTAGATTATTATAACTTGGCACTTAAGCTTAGAAAGGTACTTATATTTATGGAATAAAGAAAAAGAAAAGAGAAAAAAAATGGTACAATACAAGAAGTAGAAGAAACTAATAAAGGAAAGATTTATAAATTTTGAAAATTTTATTATACGTGCTTGCCTAGCCTTTTTTTTTTTCTTCTTTGTTTCCTACTAACATTATTGAAAATGATATGACTAGTGAATGTTGGTTGAGTGTCGAACCAAATATGGCCCAACCTTTACACCAAACTGCCTACAATATTAGAAGTGACTACCCAATAAAAAAAAAAAAAATGGAATCAATTTGAGTAATTGGGTAGGGGGTTTTGGAAATAATTTTCAATTAACAATTGACACACCTTAGTTGCAAACACAAACATAATATTGGGTTAAATTGAAGAAATTATTTCATTTAATTGTCGTATAGTATAACAATTACTATGATTTTAGTTTCTATGATAAGTTTTACATAAAGACTAGAGAGCACCTCTACCTACCGTCGCAGTTTTAGGTCAGGCACTATTGATGAATGCCACATCATCTGGGCCTTACCAGCAGCTGCGATTGTATTTAGAATTTTTCTTGCATAGATCCACAAATATATATCACAATAGGCGTCACAAGAGTGTGATGATTAGGTGTGATAATTTTGCTCTGGGACACGAGAGAATTCCCAAAAACAAGCTCTTTTTTTCGGTTTTTCTTTTTGTTCAGTTGATATTCCAAAGACTTACTGGCTTCAGTTTAAGTCTGTTGTTTAATGGATCAAGGTTGGTATGGGCATTTATGTTTTACTCAAGAAAATTGACAATTGCTTGGGTCTGCCCTTGACGCCTACGTGTTGGTTGGGCCTCGTTTACTACTTCAAGACATGTTAAAGGCCAAATCACATTAGTGCAAGTTAAAGACCAAATCACATTAGTGTTATCATTTGGTAACATACCAAAAAATTGGAAGAAAAAAAAAGAAATTAAAAAAGTTTTATTATTTGGTATTTGGGCTATTTAATCAAAAAGTACACGTACATAATAAATCTACATATACTTGTAATTTATTTTGACAATGCTATGCATATGAGAAAATCAAGACTTAAAAATGCCGCTATGAATTATTTATTTATTTTTTTGTGAACTGTTGTGAGTCTTGGCAAATAGTAAGATTGTTCCGTTGCAACCTTACGTGTTAAGGGTTTGAAATACCAAAACAATACTTGCACACTAGATAAGATTGTGTACAAATGACCCTTTTAAATATTATAATAATAAGAATCTCATGTACTGAGTTACTCGATTGTATCATACTGTTCTATTTTCTGCTTTTAAATTGGTTATTGGGTTTTACTGATAAGAGAAATTAAGAGTTCGCAATGTACGTGTCTTCTTCAGTCCCTTTCACGAAGGTTTTCTATTCTATCATCTATTTTCTTTATGTCATCTATGACTTCACACCAATACAATTAAGAAAGATATGTATGTATATATATATACGTCACAATAGAAGAATATTATGGGAAATTATACCGTAGAATGGCCTTTTATGTCATCTATGACTTGACATATACATACACAGTGATATTTGTCGGAGATTATGGGTATCTGTTGAGACTACTTTGATGCCAATGTTGCCCTCCGAAGTATAACGGATTACCTGAAACAAAACATGATTTGATGGATATGTAGTGATGTATGTATTTATACATATAGATAATGTTATATAAATAGAAAAATTTATACAGAATTTATTACCAGAATGAATTAAGTGATTGAATAAGAGTCATTCACTTTAAAACAAAACATACTTTCTGTATAAATTTTTTGAAAAAATAATATTTTCTATATATATAGGCATATTAATTATCTCAATTTGCAAAGTTCATGAAACTTGTGATTGGTGCCTATGTAGCAAGTACTTAAGAAATTAATTTCAGTGATCCCACGTGAACACAACTTATAAGATTATTTCAGAAACCAAGAATCAAGGCATGCAGCAATTTATGGGCAAGGAGGAAGAAGTTTTTTTCTTCCATAGAAACATAGAAACCTTTATGTGCAAATGTAATCTCTCTCTCTCTCTCTCTCTCTCTCTCTGTGGCCGATGAGTACCAAACTGAAGGTTACACCAAATTGTTGAATGCTTCAACTGAAGAACATGACCGTCTTTGTTGCAGCTGGTCTAACTCAAATTTTCCTGGAAAAATATCAAATGAACTCCAAACAGGTTAAAACCCCTTCAACAGGAGCATATGTGGCAATTCAGCTTAATGACTAGAAGCTATAAGCTTTGAAGTCATCGTCTTCATTCTCAGGTCATCAACTAAAAAAGAGAAGAGAAAATCAAAATAACCCAACAATGTAGATAAGTCGAGAGAAGTCTATTTTCCATCATGGTCAAGGGTCCAAAAAATATTTGTAAGCAAGCATACAAAGCCAAGATTTGTCTACTTCAACATGGTCAAGGGTCCAAAAAGTATTTTTGTAGGCAGGCAAAGTGCACAAGGCCATTTTTGTTTCTGCTTTTTTGTGGCCATATGTGCTGAATCGGCGAATGTATTACAAAACTACGATTGTTTTGAAACTTATTTCTCAAAGTCAAATAGTTTTGAATTCATTTATCAAATTTTAAAAAAAGGTCCGTGTACCCATTACTCGGGACTCATCCCTATTAAATTAGGATATGATATGAGGGTGTGTTATTATATCAACATCATGAATTTATAATTAATGGATAGATTTTTAATGAAATAAATAACACATATCAAAATCTAATATGCACGAGTATCGAAGAATTTCGTACTACTTAATTACTTAACTTTTTTCTCCAAATTCAAGTTGCTCAAGAATTTATGATTTAAGTCTTCAAAACACAACTTGAAAAGTTATATTTTGGAGACACAATCTTTATAATTTTTAAGATTGTCTCAAATTGTCATAGACACTTAAAATTATATTTTCCAGTCATAACTTTTTGAACAACTTAAGTTTAAAAAATAAGCTCAAAATCCCTTTAATTTGAAAACTAAATTTGAAACCACCTTGGTTTGGCATGAACTCGCTGAATCGCCGTCTGCTGTTGACTTGTATGAACCAAGCAGTGTAGCTTTTGTATGGCAAACCTTAAAGGACGCGCTTTATTTGTTTGAAGTTCATAAAGGTGACGGTGACTATGAACAGAATCTTCACAGTAACTTCAGAATCTAGCTATATATTTCTTTTTGAAGTTTCAACTTGATTATATGTGTATATATATATATATGTGCGTGGAATAGAAATTTCTGGATGAAAGGTAACTAGTGCGAAGATGCACTTGCCAAGATGGGAAGGGACCAGAATGAAGAACTGCTGATCCTGGAAGTCAATTGCTCGTTGATGATCACACGAGTGGCACTTCCTTTGAGAGATACTAGTTTTTGTATTTTCTTTTATATCCGATGCATAAAAAAAGAAAGGAATTTTCTCATTGGAGTAAAAATGAAAAGAATGGGTTTCTTATTTCAGGTTTATACAAGAAGTATACATTTCTATATTTGCCCAAATAATATACGGGTATTTTGACTATGTGTTTGTGAGTAGAAAAATATCAAGAAGGGCTCGGCAAACAACTTGGCATTGGCATTCCAAGCTCCCTCTGATCAAGATTCAAGCTCAAGTTCTTCACCTTACTTATATACAATTTTTTCACATTAGATTTTTGTTCCTGGACCAACTTCACTAAACTTCTCTTAGCATTTTGTCTAAATGGAAGATCCGAAGCAGAGAAACCATCCACTAGATGCAAATACGCCTCCAAGTCATGGCAACATGCCACGTCAGCATCCGGCTTTAGATACGGTGACATTTTTGTATCCACTCTTAGTTCAGTCCCGACGTGGGAGTAAGCCCATGGCATGTTGTTATCGAGCACGTCGAGGACTCCGGCCGTGCTAGGGTTCCGTAGTGTCTTGTCGAGCCCTTCGCTGACAAACATGCCTGGAACCCTAGTGATCACGTCTTGAGAGTTTACAATACGTAGCACCTTGACACTTTTTGCATTAATGCGATTTGCGAAGCCGCGGTTTCCGACCCGAGGGCCGCCGAAGGAGAAGACCGCCACGGGGGGAACCTCTGGCGAGGAAGTGCTTAATTCGTCGGCCACCAGTAGGGCTAAGGCGGCGCCGAGGCTGTGGCCGGTGACGGTGATGCTTAGGGTCTCACCCTTGTAGAGGTCCATTAGCCGGTGGATTTCTTCTACTACTGACTCGGCTAGGCTCGGCACGTGAGCTCCACGTGTTTTGTATAGACTTAAGAACCCGCATTCAACCTTGGGTTGTCCGTAGTTCGGGTCGTTTTGGCCGGGGATCTGAACTAGTAGGTCCCGCATATTCTCGCCCCACTCGAGACACGTAGCGGTCCCGCGGAGGGCGATGACGATATCCCTCCTTCCCATCCGTGCGATTTCCCGCTGATTATCGCAGACCGCCACGTACCCGATCCAGCTTGTTCGTTGGGTCATCCAACCGAGATCCGGCGCCACATCGTCTACCCACTTCGGCAACCCAATCGATGACGTTGCGTAGAGACTCTTCGTCACCCTGTAGGATCTTTCCGGCAATGCCACGTGGCGAGGGAACGGAGGTTCATCTGCTGGAGTGGCGGGGTTCGAGTGAAAACAATGGTAAGCTGCCTGAACAAACTCACCGTACCGGACCACCTCTCGCCGGAGATTCTCATCCAGTGGGTCGAGGAGGCCGGACCAATCATTGCAGCCGTGATACTCCCGCCACCGCTTACCAAGAACGTTCCTCGGAGAATACTCCTGCGAATTCGACAACAGCTCCTGGAGGCGGTTGAGATGCCGCGGCGACATTTCGTCGGCCGCCTTCATTTCTGGCCAAATACCGGCCAAGTTCAAGCCTTCCAATAGTCCCCTCCCTTTGATCTCTGGCGACCCATTATTGGTTCCTTTATGAACCGGTTGCAGGTCAGGCGGGTCGGGTTGGGATTGCTTTTGAAGCAGCTTCTCAAGGTTCGATAGATGCTTTCGAGTGGAGGTGACTGGTTCAACAGTTTTTGCACTAGCTGAAGGCACTCTTGTTACTGGGTTCAATGGTGAAATACGGCGCTTGAAGCTTGCACTTCTGGCCTGTAAGAAGTTCAGGTTCTGTGCCGGAAGCGTTGAATGGATTTGCATGGTTTTAGAGAGAGAGAGAGGGAGAGGGAGAGGGAGAGGAAGAGAGAGAGACCAAGAATGACAGCTGTTAGTTGAAACCAAGTGAGATTGAATGGATCAATGGAGGCATATATAGATAGAGTGTTTGCGAAATGCCCTTGGATTTCCTTCCAATTACGTGAAATGGCGTTGAGGGTTATTATATGCAACACTATTGAAATTGACCCCCCCGTTCTGTCTGTCGGAAAAGTCCGCTTTCACAATTTGACTGAAATACCCTTAACCGTTCCCTCTGTTTCGTTTAAATTGTCAAATCTGCCCTTTCTTGGCCTCAACGGATTCGTTGACTAAAACTCTCCAATTGTTGTGGACTTTTTTTCTTCGGTACATCTTTGGACTTTTCCTACAATTGACTACACCTTTCTTTGTTTATTAAGATATAATGAATTAATATTGAAAAAATATCTCACCAGTCAATTTGTCTGAAAGTCTACGAGTCTCTCGAGTTTACATAAAGTGATTATTCGTATAAATTATATAAATTTTATATATTACATGAATGATAATTGATCACAAAAAATATTAAAATAGATTAAATTTAAAATCTCATAAATTATAAATACAATCTTATGCTTTGTCGCTTTTATGAGATTTGAGAAGGAATTATCGGTAAAACCTTTTAAACTGTAAATTTAGTAGTATTCTAATTATATATATACAACATATCAGTTTTTTATTTTTTATTTCTGAATACGAGAAAGAGTGAGATAGGGTTAGGGTAGGTCTTATGTTCAGATTTGCAAGCCAATTGGGTTCATATTTATTCATACTTGTCTACCTGAAACAAAGAAATTGAAAAGAAAAAGGAAGATGCGTTCACGAAAAAATGTTTTAGTTTTCAGGTTTTGTACAAGCCAATTCTCTCTCTCTCTCTCTCTCTCATATTTGGTACTTCATTGCCTACAGCTGTCGACAAAGCAAATATATATACTTCAATTGGTTGTCATAAACTCCTTTCTTTGTCAAAAAGCTTAAACTTATTGGTCTTTAGTTTAAGGGACTGCGTCATTGAGGTAAGAGGAAAAGATATGCAGTTCTTCACCGGAGTTGATAGAGTAAAAGGTTGAACATTGAATGAGGTTAGAAGTAAATATGAGAATTGCAAGTCAAGTAAGATCCGTCAAGTGTTATGTTCCAAGCTGATCGCAGGGCTTATGTCTGCATTGAGGTAAGAAACCGTTTCTTCTAATGACCAACCAGCCAAACCCTTAACATGCGTCATATATAATGTTTATCTAAATATATACATATATATATATATATATATATGTATAAATTCATATTGATTTATTAGATTAATTATATTTTACTTTATTATAATTTGAGCGAAAATCAAATAACTCTCGTTTAGTTCAAAAGTAAACACATAACTCCTTATAATTTAGGCTTAACTGTAAAATGGGTAAAATTTTTTAGAATTTAAGATAAATATGTAATAAGAATATTTTTGTAATTTTATCTCTCTATCAAAAAGATGATTTTGACTTTTTATGTCAAAATAAATGGTTGCAAGGGCATTTTTATCATTTATTAAATCTATCACACTTTATCCATTTTACAAATAAAACCAGATTATATGAGAACTATGTGTTCACTTTTGAACTAGTTATTTAAATTTTGCTCAAACACAAAGTGGTAAAGTATAATTACTTCTAATTTATTCATTCTATTTTTTAAAACTATAAGAACAACTCTCTCTCTCTCTCTCTCTCTCTCCTTCCTTATTTGGCACTTAGAAGATCAAATTAAGAAACATTCCATTAGCAAGAAGAGTTTTGCATTAACGACTTAAGTTATTTCTTATCATCTTAAAATGTGCCCAATAATATATATATATATATATTTACAATTTCCATTGATTGGTTCAAGTAGCTAACAAAGATGGTCTAGCCGGAATAATAAATCCTATTAAAGCCGAACTGAAGCCCAATCTTAACCAATACAAATGCTGATACATTTCGTAATGTATTTTTATTCTTGCATCTTTTCCATTTGCCCCGAAGAAGTTGATGTTTCGTATAGTGCTGACCATCGGCTGTGCGATTAACTCGGTTTGGATTCTCGCTTTGCATAATGCTTGTCATTTTCATGTAACTTTAGTTGGAGGGTGGTCCATTTTTTTTTTTTTCCACACGATTTCATCCACATAGTGCATCTACAATAAAACCGTTTTAGTTCCGTCGCACCGTCCACATGGAAAAAACATGTCACAACCTTTTTAGTTCCTTTAAGTTACTTTTTTTATTATCCATTTGGCTTCTCTCTCTTGATAGCGTGCTAGTGATGCTTTATGTAAACTAGAGAGACACGATAATAATATATATTACTCTTTTCTCTCACCTTTCGTATGTAATTTATTGTTCTTTTAGGTAGAATGGCACATCCACATTAAACCCATTGGGATAATTATCCAAGTACAGTGACAAATCAATAGCGTGGAGGAGTGCGTTTTCTCTATTTAGCGCAATTAAAGTGCCTTAATACTCTTCTAAATGAAGAATGAGGTCTTATTTGACTCTAAACAAAGCCCTTCTTTTGATAAGTATCGATACCGAATGAAACAATACCTCTTCTAAATGATAATGAGGTCTTATTTGACTCTAAACAAAGCCCTTCTTTTGATAAGTATCGATACCGAATGAAATTCAATCGGATCGCTAGACATTAACTTCGTTTGTTCTTGTCAATGTTTTCATCATAACCGTATGATAGTCAACACTACAGCGAAGAAATGAGCTGTTTTTTTTTTTTTTTTTTTGTTGTTGTGGTACGTTACGCGTGGCTTTCCTAGTCATGAAAATTATATTTATTGACATAGCATTCTATTCTAGCTGGGTTTGTCTAAACATTGATGGAAGATGATGCAGATCAATGTGTGACACGGCTAAGGCGAAGCAACGTAAGAAGACTTTTACTTTTGTTATTTAATGAAAGCATTTTTCTTGCGTACGTGTCGGTAAATAGTCAACAGAAGTGATACGTTTGATAGATCCATTTCTTTTATTCCAAGAAAGTGAGACTGCCGACCAAATTACCAACAGTTACTTGGTAGAGTGAGAGAGAGAGGCCGAGAGACGCGTTGCTGTATAACCGTTGTAAACGTTGTCTAAGACACGCGGTTCAAAAATTATTTGGTTTTTTTGGAACATCAGTGTATCTTGTGGCTTTTCTCCTCTGCTCTTCACACATTGCAGTGTCCGACAGTAAGGAGAGACTAGTATATTATATTAGAAGAGGAAGGAGTGACATAATGCTCAATTAGAAATGAATAATTTTTTTAGTTTACCCACGTAAGCAAATATTTAGTTGTACGCTAGTGTTAATTATTGTCACTCAAATTAAGATTCACAACATAAATCAATTAGCTACACAAAAAGCAAAATTTGTAATGAAATAGTACCTAAATATAAGACTGCTACATTTCCACTAGTTTTTTCTTTTTCTTCCGCACACATTGGAAATAGGTTCTCTCAACACCTAAGGTTAATCTCCATTCGGATCACCATTTTACGGTCCTTTTTTTTTTTTTTTTGGGCTCCTAGCTTTTTCATTATCTTTTAGTTTTGATTTTCCATAAAGAACTTAAACTAAGAAATTTCATAAAAAAGAGAAAAAATTAATCAGTTTTAAAAAGTTTAAAAAAATCTAAAAGTCAAATTAAAAAAACTAGTAAAACATATACAAGTAGAGAAGTCGTGTATTTGCATAGATAGCCTCATGACCCACAAGAGAGATCGGGTTTTCTTGCCCCATGTTACTGTACTGATATCATTGCACCAAAAAGTAAAAACTAAAAAGTTAAATTACTCGATTTAGTGTACTGAAAACTTTTTCCTTTAATCACGCGGTCTCGTGACCCACACGAGAGAGAGAGAGAGAGAGAGAGAGAGAGAGAGAGGTGTGTTGGGTCCTAGCAGCAACCAATGTTTAAACGTGCAAAATTGCAACCGCATGGCCTCGTGACCCAACATACAGAGAGAGAGAGAGAGAGGTCAGGATTCAACACTATGCTACGCGGCCAGCCTGCACTCTTTTGGTGGGAACCATGACCCACAAGAGGAGACAGGCAGGGGGACTCCCAACAACTAAAATGTAATGGGCATATTATATAAATTAATGTAAAAGCTACATAGTAGTGACTATGTCCCAGACTCCCAAATCAGCATATTTGCTTTATATACATTAAAGCAATCAACAATATCACATGCCTAAAACTCGTGTTATAGTGTAAATATCCCCTAATAATGGAGATGGGCAAAAAAATTGTTGCCCAAATATTCCTCTGCAAACGCCTACATCTCACGAAGGATCTTGTGATCTTTTAAAAAGATATGGATTTTTCCTGTAGAAATTAATGGCAACATATTATTTAATTATATATTTATCTTTATATTTTTATTTAAATATTTTTAGAAATATAAAAATTTCATGAATGATGCCTAGAAGTCAAGAAGAGTTTAAGTAGATTAATAACTGAGTATTAATACATGACAGCTTAATATGCTATCGCGTTCAAGGGGCATGAGAAATTCCTTTAACCTAGGCTAGAGGAAATTCTTTTCTGAAAATACTCGAGTTATATGCAATATCGCTGTCATATATATGAACTGAAAAAACTGGTTTCAAACACGAAAATTACTTCACATGTAGGAGAAGAATATGTATATTTGACCTTCTCCAGACTCTAACTAAACTATCTTTCTAATATTACAATCAAGTAAAATTATATCGATTTACCTTAAATTTACATAAATAGTTTACTAACATACGATTCGCATGCCAGTGTCGGTGAGTAGAACAGTGGGTCAGCCCAAAAATGACGATTAGCCATATATGATTAAATTTTGAACAACAAAGTAAACGAAGATTTTCAGTCTTCCACCCTGTATCATATGTGCTGTGCCGCCAACCTGAGAAAGAAGCTGCGAGAATGCAAGGGGTTTGAGCAGAGAGTTTACTTTGAGTTTCTAAGGGTCTGCTCTTCTAGTCACAGATTTGTCTGTAGAGGTCTTCGCTCTTTTTTCTTGGAAATATAGTAAGTCAACTTGAAGTGGTGTAGCTCCCATTCGCTTTGTTGTTCATACCATAAAAAAACAATCTGGACCAGTCAAGTAAGGTGAAAGTAGATAGAAACATGTTGCACGATGTATGCTTGAATCCCAACAGATTAGTTGTTTGATGAGTTCTACGCAAAGCAATATCTTCAAGAGTGAGTTAGAAGATATATATTTATTTATTTATTTATTTATTTATAGACTTAAGGACTAATTAGTAATTACAATTCGACGCAAATACGAGTGAGGACCCGCGTAACTTTTGTGCAATGTGCGCAAAAACTGCATCCACAAATTCCATCGTGGCTACAGAAAAAAAAAAAAAAAATGAGAGCAAAACGTGCACAAAAGTTATCCAAGCAACCCCATCAGTTGGAGGCTAATATTTACTGTGACGAAATATATTGCCTGTATTGTAATTGTGACGAAAATCCTTTTGTCGTTATGTATACATACGAGTAATGCTATACAAACTAAAAATTCTTATAAAATTTTTATACAAAATGATGTGTTTTAGTGAGAGTCTTTCACTTTAAAACAAATGCCTACCATAATAATTTTTAATTATAAAATTGTCATTGTCATATCATTTTGTATGCAAATTTTGTATAAATTTTTTATAGAAATAGCATGTTCCTATATATATATATATATATCTGTTGCGCGAGTTAGAGTTTTTTTCACAACAAAATTAGTAGGATGGAATTATTATAACCCAATTTTTTCATTTGGGTCGGAATAATAGTTTGGGGGTGTGGGGGGCGCGGTATAGTATGAGTATTTTAGGATCTTACCATTGTATTCAAGTTTAGGGTTAGATTATAAAATCACGTAACTCTAATCAACTGTAATAGTTTTATCCAAAAGTATTAGGAGAACTCAGCTGTCGCGGTGGATATAAGTAGTTATATTGACTAATGAATTATGTAAAATTCTTGTGTTTAGTATTTATTATTCTTTTCATTGCATCCTATCTCTTTTTCTGCACAACAATAAAATATTTTCATCACGATAAGTCCATTGTAACAAATTTTGACCTTTTGACGACAATTTTCTTAGCAAAAGCCGGATATTGTTGGGGCGTGGTTTGATTATTTTGAAGGTTCAAACTCACTTTCTGACCAACAGGTTATATTTTAGTAGCCAAAAGTATTGGAAATAAGCCCAGGTTTAGATGTCATGAATTCAAGACATCCGAGTACGATTCCGGTTAGTCGCAAAAGTGTACAGCTTAGATATTTATTATTTTTCTGTTCAAAAAAGAGATATTTATAATTTTTTAGTAGAAGCAGAAAAAAAAAAAATAGAAGAATGAGAGCAAAAGGTGCCAGTTTGATTCAATGCTTGGCTGCTCAACTTTTCTTTTCTCTCGTTCCAGGAAGGAACCAACCCACAAACAGAAATTGTGAATGATAGTTTTCCATTCCTCCATATAACATTGTTTGACATTTCGAAGCAATTTGGACAACTGTTCAGCTACTTTTCATTTGTTATACTTTGATTTCTTCGGGCGAGTAGTTGTGAGTGATCTTCAAGGAAACTTCACCATTCACATGAAGAAAATCTAAATTGATACTTTCATTTCATGAACTTAGACGGCTCAAGTCACATTATTGTCAAACTAACAATCTAGCCACCATCTCTAGATTTTTTTACCAAATTTCAAATTTATATATGCGTTGCTTTTATGTAGGATATATTGTATACTTGGATTTCTGCGTGCAAGTGGTTGGTTGTGAGAGTCTTCAAGGAAGCTTCACAATTCACACGAATTATGGCACTACATTAGTAAGTGAAAGTTTATAATTCATCCTCATCATTTTGTAGAAAAACTATGTATAAATTATTAGTTTTTATAGCATTACTCAAAGAAATAAAGAACAGAAGGAACTCAAAAGCTCATTAGTAAGTGAAAGTTTATAATTCATCCTCATCATTTTGTAGAAAAACTATGTATAAATTATTAGTTTTTATAGCATTACTCAAAGAAATAGTCTGAGAAGGAACTCAAAAGCTCTTTGTAAAGTAGTTAGACTTTTTTTGTCTAGTTACATTCAAAGAATTCAAATAGCGTAAAAATTCCTCCTTTCTATTGTCACCAACCGAAAGTGTAGGAGGAGGAAAGTAGTCACTAAAGTAAGTAATGGAGAACGACCCCAAAGAACAAAAAAAGTAAATAATGGTGAAAAAGGAGACCATGTTTTCCTTCTCTCTCTCTTTGGAATACTTAGAACAATTTTTTTCTTGACTCTTCTTCTCTTCAAAAATTCTCTTATATCTATCAATACCAAAGCATAGGTCATAGGAAATTGTTTCCACTCACGGCATATAATAGTCGGTGGTGGTTGTTATCCTACCCTCGACTTTTAAAGGACATGCCAAGACTTTAATGGTATGCTTATGCTACAACAACATTAATTAGCTATACTCAGAAGGGCTTCATTACATGTTATCTTATTTATTATCAAATTTTGAGATATATTGTTTTAGTTCTCAAAATGAGAGAGAGAGAGAGAGAGAGAGAGAGAGAGAGAGAGAGAGAGAGAGAGAGAGAGAGAGAGAGAGAGAGGAGCTTTGTTTGCATAATATGTCCATCAATGGCATCCTGATACACCATCTTAGGCCAATCCCAACTTAATCCACACATTCCATCACCACATCAACCACATATTCATCACCTTATATTCCAAACCCTCTATCACAGCAAGCATGATTATTACTCCCTAAACCTATCTTAGAATTCCACGAATTTCATGCTACATCGTCCATAACTTGTCTGGTGACAACATATATTGTCACCTCCATACTACATTTCACCTCCATCATTGTCTTTTTAGCACTATGTCCCCAAACATGCCCCTCTTTTAATAATAGTCACATCCATAGACATTACGTCCAATCCTGAGTATTTTTATCCTGTGGGTACAGGTCAATGTCATGTGGAAAGAGCAAATAGACATGAATGTTTCACAAGACAACGACAAGAAGATCAATCATATGAATTTTTAAGGTTCATCACAAATTTTTTTTTTTCCGGACTTCCCTTAATTAATCCGTAGAGTGCTTGACTTTGCTTGGCATGTCTTTAACTCGACAATGTAGTCATCTTTAAAATGCTTGTAAACTACTCAAATATTAATTTTCTTTAGAGATTTAGGAAATTGACCAATAAGAAATAATTATTTAGTGATTATGTCTCTCCTTTTTGGAGACAGAGGGGTACATGTATCGGAACTCTAAAAAATGATAATCTTTTCCTTGGGACGTGCGAAAAACATTACTTCCATAGCTTTAATCAAAATCTTTTAAGTTTTGGGTTATTATCCTATTGTGCGGTTTAAGATTCGCAGAAAGTTAACATTGCCTTATATAATAACATTCAGAGTCTAGGAATGATTTAACATTGGACTGTTTGCCAGAATTATTTTCATAACTATCACGTAGACTTTTGGAGAAAACCCAAGAACAAGTACGAGAGTAAAGAAAAGATGCACTTTGATAATAAGATTATACGGTCATTAGTAAGTCTTTAATTAAAGGGGAAAAAATTCAGCAAAATCTAAAAATACTTGGGCTACTAAAACTAGTTGGAAGTACATGTTTTGGTGAATTAAGGTGGACAAAATGGGAATTTTTTAAATTGAGTGTTTTCTTTCGAATGGTGCAAGTAACAAAAGACATAAGCTTTTTTTTTTTTTAAAAGAAAAAAAAGGCAAATGGCTGCTTGGCAACAAAATATGGTTTTCTTCACTTCTGCATAACATTGGGAAAAAGGGCAGCCATATCATTTGACATGGTTCAGTATTCAAATTGTTCTAAATTTCTGAATTTGTTGCTCAGGAAATCTTGAATACCAGCAGCCAGAAAATTGAAAATTTGAACTTTATGTGCTTTCTGTTAATTAAGTAGGGTTTATTGTAAGACTCTCAAGTTTATCTTTGACAAGTCTTGGCTAATCTTTGAAAATTCTCAGCTGATACTCCCATGTTAGAGAGAGATTAGTAATCTTTTGTGGTATAGTGGAGATGTGGATTTACTCATGATTTATTAAGAAATTATGAGTAGTTAAAAGAAAAAAAAAAGTAGAAACAAATATAAAAACAGCATCTTCATTATGCTTCGTGAGCTTCCTTTTAATTTTACCTACAAAGAGGATCTTGCTGCCACGCCTAGTTCTCACACCATCTCAAGCAGTAACTAGAATAAGTGGTTGCAAGAGATTTTCAAATGCCAAAAAAATTAACTAATCAACCATAGTTGTTTGAATGAATTTTGATGTTTAACCAATACTTAGAGATCAAACAATTTTTTTCTCTACCATTACGGACATATATGCATATACATGTATGTATTGTGTTTATTCTGGGTCTTACACCAATATTTTCTCCCACCAAACTTTGTTATCATAATGCGAGGTAAAAAAAAAAAGAATCTCTAAATTAGAATTAGAATTAGAATAAGGCACCTTAAATTATAATTATGTTAACGCATTATTCACGTACTTTTCACGGAGGAAGAAGAGAAAAAAAAAAAAAAAAAGGTTCAGAACAAGACTTACAAAAGTTGAACAGACAAAAGGAAAACAGAACTTATAGAACAAATGTAGAAAATCAATAAATCTACTGGTGAGTGGGCACAAGTGATGTGCAAGGTATGTATTTGTTTTTCTTTTATCTTTCCCTTTTTCTTCCTTTTTATTTTTGGATCAAAAGCTTGCAGCCTGAGTTGATACAGATATCCCCGCAACTTGGCCGAATTATGAATTCAGAATGCAAATTCCCTTGGAAACGGACCAATTTTGCAGTTTGACGAACAAGAAGATTCTTTGAAGTACACTACTAAAAAAGGAGGATTTTTGTGATGAGAGTATTTATGACGGTTGTTTCCTATCGCAAATAGTAGTATTTGAGATGGAAAAACGGCAGTCACAAATATCGTCACAAAACTCACTTTTGCGATGGCCAAGTTCCCATTGTAATTGGGTACCTTTTGCAATGGCGTTTTTATGACAGCCAATCTCCCCTTGCCAAAGGGTTATCTTTTGCAACTGACTTTTTTATGACGACTAACTCCCATCGCAAATGTCAAACGAAATGACATCGTTCCATTTGTCAGGCTCAAAATTTCCCTTCCCCCTCTTTTCTTTCTCTCTTGATCAAAAGCCCTAGTCTGGACGCAGTTCTCTTGGTTCCCTCCCTATCTCAGGCGAATGAGGGCCCTCCACCAGGCCGCCACCACTGCCGCCTTTAGCTTGCGCCGCCGTTGGCTCCTTCGTTCTTCCCCCAGAGCCGCCGCCACCACCTCCTTCGTCCTCCACCAGCGCCATCACCACCCTCCACCAACCCACAGGTTTGTATCTCTCCTTTATTCCATGTCCAATCAAGAACCCTAACCCTAAATACAAAATATAGATTGGACTTCACTGGCTCAAGTTCTCAAAATTATTGTCGCAAAAGACCTTTCATTCTATGTTGGATTTTTTTCCTTTCCTTTGTTTTTATTGATTTATGCAATTATATATGCAAGAATTACAAGAAAGTGAATTTTAAAAATAAGTATTTAAAAAATAGCTAGGGTATTTGTGATGGCAAGTAGCCGTGGCAAAAGAATTAACCAAAGCATGACTTTTTACGACGGCTACACAGTTGTCACAAAAGGTCTTTTTTGTGACTGCATCTCCCGTCACAAATACTTAATGGGCCGTCACAAAAACTAACTTTTGCGACGAAAATTGGTGACAGCTCCACCCGTCGCAAAAAAACTTTGTTTGGGAGTCGGGCAAGGCGAGTTCGCTATCACAAAAAATCTAGCCGCCACAAAAGCCTTTTGTGACTCCCTTTTTTGTGTCGGCTAATCAGCCGTCGCAAAAAACCTTTTGCGATGGCTAACCAACCTTTTACGACGGTAAGTTGCCGTCACAAAAAGGTCCAATTTTTAGTAATGTACATAGTTATCTGACTAAGAACTTTGGGAATACATGAATGGCTTTATCTGCAGTGTTATGCATCTATTGCTAATTAATATAATAAGGATGAACCAAAGGAATGTAATGAAGACAAGACCATGATAGTTAGCTCACTAAAGGTACCTTTAGTAATATTTTCTATGGTAATGGCCCGCACTAAGAAAATTAAGTTTTTTGGTACTACATTAATTGACAGGAATCACAATAAATTACCTAGAGCGCGCTGAATTCTTTTAACTGCAAAAATTCAACTGATGCCATAGAAAATCAAGTTGAAAGTTGAATTGAGCCCAAATCAAGTTTCACGTTGTAAGTGGGACGGAGGGGAGTCTGGGGGAGGGTTGGAGTGGGGAGCAAGAAACTAGCTAAAGGATAATCTCTTTCAACTGATGTGAACTTGTTACAGTAAAAAGAAGAAAGAAAAAAACTGATTATAATAAGATGTGGGCAAAGAATAGAGTTTGAGAATTATTTGCTGTCCAAGAATTCTAAACTTTGAGAGTGGTTTGGAATACTTTTTTTCCTCATTATAATATGATGTTAATAAGCTCCGATCAACTAGTTTGAGAAATAATAGAAAAAAAAGGTTGAGGTAGAAAATTGTTTCAGTATATAGGTACGCTCAAGTTCGCATGTGTAAGATAACTCATCCTATATTAGTAATTTATCAGCACTTCAAAACATGAAAGAAGCAAAAGTAAAATTAAAATAAACAAAAAAACAGAAAACAATTTTCGTTATGTATTGCTACCCTTTCTTCTAGTTTAACTATAATCCACACGTCACCACCCCAAAATTATTTGCAAGAAATTTTCAAATGTGAAGAAAATTTAAGTCAGTCAAGTTGTTATCTTCAGATTGACATAGTTTTGATGTTCAACTAATACTTACGAACTAAACAATATTTTTCCCTACCTAACTTGGGTGAAGAAAACAATGTCTAAGGCTTTATACCACTGCTGTCCAGATTTTGCTATCCTAAAGTTTTCGTGGTCATAGTTTTGAATTGAATATGGCACCTTAGTTTGTGATTCCTGAGTTACGCATTGATTATATATTCATTGAGCAATATCAAAGAAGAAGAGTTATAGAATATATTATATATACATATATGCATATTTTCGTTATTTTGGGTGGGGTTAGTTTTCAAACACTCAAGCTTGAGTTGGTTGCGGTATGTCTGCAAAATCAGAATGCAAATTATCTCAAAATAAAACTCAATTTTACATGTTGACAATCAAGCTTAAAGTTCATAATTCTTTTATCACCATGCCTGTAGATGAGCTTCAAGCTTGTATACTTAAAGATGAGACCATGACTGCTGTTAATGTAAACCCGGCAAAGCACTTCTTCCATCGTCAAGATTTGCCTCCATTGTCAAAGATAAAGATTGGTGTCCATTGTCAAAGTCTTCACCTGCCTTCGCCTACCAATCGAGTTTGTCAAATATGTATCAGCCATTGTCAAGGCAAAGCCATGATCAATGGTTGATTTGTTCCCCCTCTCCCGCTCTATAAATTCCTCACTACACTCTGTGAATGTATATTTTGTACAAAACAATTCATCAATAATAGTTCTATTTTTCTCTCTATATCTTTTACTCTTTATAACATGGTATCAGTGCTTTGAAAGCCTGGTGACCTCTCTCTCTCCCTCTCTCTCCCACTACTGCAATTTTTCTCCAGCTGCTCTGCAAGTTTCTCAACAAATTTTGTATTTTCAATGTTTCTGTTAAAATCCAAGTCACTGAACCTAAAATATGATACAACCATCAGATTCGTCTCCTTCATCTGAGTCCATCGGTAAAAAAATTGTCCCTAGAAACGTCTTAACGCTCTCCCACGTGTCTCCTGAAGATCCGCACGTAAGATTCACGCGTAGCCCATACACCACACGCTGTCACGCGCCGTCGCCTCCAGACACATGCCCACGCGCTATCCCACGCCCGCACCCTTGCCACTGACGCTAGTTGACACCAACCCTAGTGACGCGTTGCTGACGTCAGCCCTAAGCCGCTGGTCCGCACCTTGTCCCCGGTCCACTCGAACCAGTTCAGACCGGTTTTCTCCTCCTTTTGGCTGGTTGGGGTCTTATTTGACTGTTATTGGACCGGTTTAGATCAGTTTCGACCTATTTTGGGCCTCCTGAATCTGATTCTACTATCAGATTTTCCTAATTTGGCTCCGTTTCTACTGTTTCCACTGTGTTGGAAATATTTCTCATTGTTGAGCTTGTCCTATTAATTCTATTATCCCCGTCTTTTAACTATGGATCGTCCTGAGGTATCTCGACCTATTTCTGTCACTCTGGAAGGTCCTAATTACATTCCTTGGTCTCAAGCCATGTCCAGTTTTCTCAAAGGCCGAAAGCTTTGGTGTTACGTCACCGGAGATATTCAAGCACCAGTTATAAGTGACACAGAACTATCTACAGAATACACTGAACGACTTGAGGATTGGGATAGTAAGAATCATCAAATCATTACTTGGTTCTGAAATATATCTATTCCTTCCATAAGCCTCCAGTTCGGACGCTTTGACATTGCTTCCTCCATCTGGGCCTTTCTCGCTCAACGCTACACTACTGCAGATTTTGCTCATCAGTACCAACTTTTGAGTTCTCTGCATTGTTTGAAATAGGAATCTGGCCAGTCTACCAATGCCTTCCTGTCTCAGATGTATATTCTATGGGATCAATTGACTCCATCTGAACCTACTTGGATCTGCTCTAATGATGCTACTCAGTTTGCTCGCTACCGAGATCAGCAGTGCCTGATTATATTTCTCATGGCTTTCACTGATATCTTTGAGCCTGTTTGAGCCTCTCTTCTACATCGCTCTCCTCTTCCCTCATTGGAACAGGCTATTTCTAAGCTCTTCTCCGAGGAGATTCATCTTGGTCTCACACAATCACTACCTACAGACACAGTTCTTGCTCACTACTTACAGGCTTTTTAGGTAGTTATCAAGGTTTGTCCACTTCTGGTGGTTCTCGTAATTCTTCGACTTCATCTTTCAATCCTTCGTCTCGCAACGATGAATGTACATTCTGCCATGCTACTAATCATCGTCTACTTACCTGTCCCATTCGGATCTGTCAACACTGTTATCGGCGTGGCCCTGGTCACTATCGTAGTGACTGTCCTAAGAATCCTCGTCGAGACCTTCGCCATAAGTCTGCTGCTGCTGCTATTACAGATTCTAATGTTCCCACATCCTCTTCTATGATCAATGTCAGTGATCTCTCTACACTCCTTTAGCAGTTCATGACTACCTCTGGTAATCCACCCCCTACTACTCTGTTTGCCACTTCAGGATCTAAAGACGGGACAGACTCTTGGGATAGGCCATAAATATGGTCGACTATTTCAACTCATTCACATTTATCTGCCTACTCAGACTGCTACTGTCACCTCTACTAGTGCTCCATCTGCTCCCAACTTCTCTCTTGATCTCTAGCACTCACGATTAAGTCATGTCTCTATAGGACGTTTACACTTTCTTTTGTCTTAGGGTGTTTTAGGTTCTGTTCCCAATAAACATCTTGATTGTCAATCCTGTCAACTTGCCAAGCAACTAGCTTTATCTTTTAATAACAGTACTTTTCTTTCCTTAACTCCTTTTGATTTAGTCCACTCTGATGTTTGGGGTCCTTCCTCCACTCCTACTATGGGAGGATCCAAGTATTTTGTTATATTTGTTGATGATTTTTCTAGATATACCTGGATTTATATCTTGCAAAATCGATCTTAATTTCAACAAACTTATTATGATTTTGCTCACATGGTCCAAACACAATTTTCTCGTAACATCAAGATCTTTTGGTCTGACAATGCTCAAGAATATTGTGATAACTCTTTTCTTACATTTCTCCGTGAGCATGGGACCATTCCTCATCGCTCTTGTCGTGGTACTTCCCAACAAAATGGTCGTGCTGAACGAAAACATCGCCATTTTCTTGATACAACCCGTGCTCTTCTTATCTCTGCTGCTTGTCCTGAACAGTTTTGGGGTGAAGCTGCCCTTACTGCTACTTACACAATTAACTGTGTACCTTTGGCTCCTCTTGGTAACCTCACTCCTTATGAGCGTCTGTATGGTACTCCTCCTGATTATCATTCTCTTCGTGTTTTTGGTTGTGCTTGTTTTGTTTTGTTTCAACCTCATGAGCGCACCAAATTGGAGCCTCAAGCTCGTCTTTATTGCTTCTTAGGCTATGGGATTAAGCATAAAGGTTATCGTTGTTGGGATCCTCTATCTAAACGCCTTCATGTCTCTCGTCATGTTGTCTTTTGGGAACATAAGACATTTTCCTCTTTATCCCCTTTTCGTTTATCCTCCTCTTCTTCCACTCCTTATTTACTGATCCTACTATTTAGCTCTTTTTTTATGATACTGATGTACCTACTGCTGCAATACCTACTGTACCACCTGTTACTGTCTATCCAGAGGAGTCCCCGTTTGCTGATCGTGCTCCTCTTACTAGCTCTCCATTGTCTGATCCATCTTTGCCCTCTTTATTCACTGAGCCCATTATCAGGCGTTCTATTTGGGTAAAGGAGACTCCTTCTCACCTTTGTGATTATTACTGTTTTTCCACTATTCTTGCTCATCACGAGCCTTGCTCCTATCGCGAGGCTAGTTCTAACCCTCTTTGGCAGCAAGCTATGGATGATGAATTATAGGCTCTTGCCAAGACTCACACTTGGGACTTGGTTGATCTTCCTCTTGGTAAATCTGTGATTGGTTGTCGATGGTTCTATAAGATCAAAACTCTTTCTGATGGTTCTGTGGAACATTACAAAGCCTATCTAGTTGCCAAAGGTTTCACTCAAGAGTATGGCATTGACTATGAAGAGACCTTTGCTCCTGTTACTTGTCTCACTTCTGTTCGAAGTCTCATTGCTGTTGCTGCTATCCGACAGTGGTCCTTGTATCAAATGGATGTCAAAAATTCCTTTCTCAATGGTGATCTTTCCGAGGAAGTTTATATGCAGCCTCCTCCTGGTTTTCCTCACTCTCCACATCAGGTCTGCAAACTTCGTCGTGTTCTATATGGTCTTGAGCAAGCTCTTCGTACCTGATATGCTAAATTCAGTTCCGCCATTCGTGAGCTTGGCTTCTCTTCGAGTGATTATTATTCTGATCTCTTTGTTCGCAAAACTACACGTGGCACTATTCTCCTACTACTCTATGTGGATGATATGATTCTCACTGGAGATGATGTACATGGTATTTCTGAGCTCAAGGTTTTTCTTAGCAAACAATTTGAGATGAAAGATCTTGGTCCTCTCAGTTACTTCCTTGGTCTTGAGATATCTTCTGCTTCTACCGGTTACTCTCTCTCTCAAGCCAAGTATGCCTCAGATCTCCTTGCTCATGCTGGTCTCACTGATAGTCAGATTGCTTCTACACCTTTGGAAGCTAATGTGCGTCTTACTCCTCTAGATGGTGAACTTCTATCTAACCCTACTCTCTATCGGCAACTTGTTGGTAGTCTTGTCTATCTTACTGTTACTCGTCCTGACATTGCCCATGCTGTTCACCATGTCAGTCAGTTTCTGTCATCATCTCGCTCCACTCACTATGCTGCAGTTCTTCGCATTTTGCGATATGTTAAAGGCACTCTCTTCCATGGTCTACATTACTCTCGTTACTCCTTTCTACAGCTTAATGCTTATTCTGATGTTGATTGAATTGGTGACCCTACTGATCGTCGTTCTACCATAGGCTTTTGCTTCTTTCTTGGTAATTCTCTCATTTCTTAGCGTAGTAAGAAACAAACTCTTACCGCTCGCTCTAGCACTGAGGCCGAGTATCGTGCTCTGGCTGATACTACTCAGGAACTTTTTTGACTTCGATGGTTATTTCAAGATATGGGTGTCTCTCATTCTGGTGTTACTGTTATTCATTGTGATAATCGCAGTGCGATCATGATAGCTCATAATGATGTGTTTCATGATCGTACTAAAATTGACTGTCATTTCATTCGTCAACATGTCCTGGGTGGCATCGTTCATCTTCTCTCTGTGCCCTCTGCTGCCCAAACTGTTGATATGTTTACCAAGTCTCATTCCCCGGGACGGTTCCATGATTTGGTCTCCAAACTCAATTTGATTTCTACATTACCATATTGAGTTTAAAGGGGACTGTTAATGTAAACCTGGCAAAGCACCTCTTCCATCGTCAAGATTTGCCTCCATTGTCAAAGATAAAGATTGGTGTCCATTGTCAAAGTCTTCACCTGCCATCACCTACCAATCGAGTTTGTCAAATATGTATCAGCCATTGTCAAGGCAAAGCCATGATCAATGGCGGATTTGTTCTCCCTCTCCCGCTCTATAAATTCCTCACTACAATCTGTGAATGTGTATCTTGTACAAAACAATTCATCAATAATAGTTATCTTTTTCTCTCTGTATCTTTTACTCTTTATAACAATTGCCTAAACAACAACTATGTGAAACCATTGAAAATGTGAATTCATAAAATCTCTCCCTCCCTTTTCATAATTCTTAAAGTTCATAATTCTATGGTTTTCTTTGGGATAAATATTAAATTACATATTATGTATATTCTCTCCCTCCCTTTTTGCTATTTGAGAATGTTGAACGGGCGGCGGAGAAAAAGGGAAAAAAATAGTTGACCAGAGAAATATCCAAAAGGTATGAGCAGCTAGTACTTAAAATTGACAGGTTAGGTTATGCTTTGCAACTGGTAAAGAATGATCAAGGAAGAATTTGGGTCAAAGTGTGACCAATGAAGACAAATCCAAGATAGTTAACTCACTGAATTTTCATTAATTTTTTTTTTTTCCGATGGTTAAGAGCACACCGGCAAAGGAATATGGATATGGAGAAAAAAAAGTTCAGTGTTATTGTACTATATTGACAGAATAATTTCAACTTCAATGTGATGCATGCTGCATTTTTTATTTGCAAAAGTTTAAGTTAGGCAGAAATTGTTAGAAGTTGCATTTGAACCAAAGCAAAATATTTCATTCTATACTAATGTTTGACGAGTAGGAGGGAGAGCAGCCTGCGGGAGGGGTGGAGTGGGGAGGGTAAGAGCATAGACAGGGATGAAAGGATATTTACTATAAAATATTAAAGTGTGTCACATATATTTTAACATATTGATGCAGAGAGAAAATCACAAGTGCATATCCCGGAATCTCATGAAATTTGGTGGTTCGATTGAAATTGTACTGGGGATGATAATAGACTATGGACCTTTTTATATTTTGTCCGAGTTGCGTTTGTTAGGTTTTTATTTTGCGCTTTAAGAAACTGTTACTTTAGTTATAACTTGGCCTAGAAGATTTCAATTTTGTTCTTTTTTTTTTCTTTTCAGAATATTCCTTTTAAGTTTCTAGTATTCAAATTAGGGCTTAACTTGATTTTGCCAATTTTTTTTTAGTTTTCTTTATTTTAGGCTTAGTTAGCGTTCATTAGAATTTAGAGTTTTTCCTATATATTCATATGTAAATGCCCCAAATTAGTTTTTGACTAATAATATTGTGAGGTTTTCTTATTTCTTCCACTTTTGAGTATTTTTTTATAAATTAACCATAGTTGATGTATTTTTCTAATTTTCTATAGAATTAGTAGATTGAAGAAGAGTAAGCTTCTAAATATTCGTGTGCGAATAAGCATAATCAAATTATCCATTTTCGCACAAGCTTCACTACATCACATATAGTGGCCCTGTTAATTAAAAAATAATTACACTATTTAAGTTCTCTCTTATTTCTTTTTTATTCTAACTGAAATTACATTATCAAAGCAAATTAGTTCTAGTTAACTTCAAAAGCCAGACAGAACATGCACTTTAAATAATCTCAATTTCCATTATTCTTTTATAGAAGCCAGAAACATACAATGGCAATGTTGCACTTATTCCATCCACATGACATTTCTCATGCAAACCACAGAAGAAGATCATGAAGAAGAAGAAATTCTGATACACGTTGAGAGTTTCAAGGAGAAATGAGGTATCTGATAAGTGTAGTTTTGCCCAAAACCCTCTTCTGAATCAAAAGCTCCTTCCTGAAGTCTCCCCAGGTGAATGGCACATACTTTCTTGGGTTTGGGTTTGGGTCCATAAGCTGAGGAGGACAATCTATGGTGGTGCTAAGTGCAGGGCTAAGGAAATATGCAACTGATAACCTGCTCTTCTCTTTGTTCACCACTGCTCTGTGGATAACACTCTTTAGCCTGGCATTAGTCCATGCCTACAAAACAAAACAGATGGTAGATGTAAATCAAGTTTGAATCTATACTTACATATATATCTACATTTAAGTTAGGATTAAACGGTCTTAGTTTTAATTTGTATACATTAATTTGGAGATGAATACAAGTTATGGGTGTGAACTTAAATTATGTTAGTTGTGAGACACATATATGGAATCAAACACGGAAAATGCCAGTCACTACCCTAGATATGTATGTTATGTTGTATCATATGTGCTTTGTGATGTAGATTGCATAACCATGGGGCATTTGATGCATTGAGATAAATTTGAGTCCAGTCCGACATGGTCCAAATGAACCCAGGAGGCCTTAATTTCATTCAAAACGACCTAACAAACAAGACTCACCGCTATGCCGTGACATACGTAGCTTTTCGAGCATATTCTATAGTTGAGGTCTCAAAAAAGGTAATTTTATTGTTTTTGAAAAAAATTTGATTTGCTTACCCCTCGGCCTATATAATTTTGATTTAGTCTAAGTTTTTTCGTTCAAGTTTCTTTAGGAGGCTGGTAATCAAATTTGGGCCTAATTTTGCTATTTTTGATAAATTATCATAGATTTCATAATTTCTTTTGTTTTCGAATTCAAATAGGGTTAGGATTTGTCTTTTCTGTAAATACAATGTAAAAGCCTCCACCTCCTCAAGCATTTTTCTAACGAATTAATAAGTTTTAGAGAATCAATTTCTCTCTTGTGTCTTGTATTTTGTTTGGATTAATATTACATTTGTGTACACATATCCTTGTGTCACTTTGAGAATTATATCCTATTCAATGTGTATGATTATCAGTATCCTATATAGGAAATGTTTGGATCTCCCTTATGCTGCTTGAAATCCGAATTTATCAAGAGAAAAGCAAACAACAAGGAAGACTTTAGGTCAAAGTGTTACCAATGAAGACAAATCCAAGATAGTTAACCCACTGAATTTTCATTAATTTTTTTTTTCCGATGGTTAAGAGCACACCAGCAAAGGAATATGGATATGGAGAAAAAAAAAGTTCAGTTTTATTGTACTATATTGGCAGAATAATTTCAACTTCAATGTGATGCATGCTGCATTTTTTATTTGCAAAAGTTTAAGTTAGGCAGAAATTGTTAGAAGTTGCATTTGAACCAAAACAAAATATTTCATTCTATACAAATGTTTGACAAGTAGGAGGGAGAGCAGCCTGCGGGAGGGGTGGAGTGGGGAGGGCAGGAGTATAGAGTCATAGACAGGGATGAAAAGGTTATTTACTATAAAATATTAAAGTGTGTAGCATATATTTTAATGTATTGATGCAGAGAGAAAATTACAAGCGCACATTCTGGAATCTCATGAAATTTGGTGGTTCGATTGAAATTGTACTAGGGATGATAATATACCATGGAGTATGGACCCTTTTATTATTTTATATTTTGTCCAGAGTTGTGTTGGTTAGGTCTTCATTTTGCGTTTTTGCATTTTAAGAAACTTTTAGGTTGATTATAACTTGGTCTAGAACATTTCAAATTTGTCCTTTTTCAGAGTATTTCTTTAAGTTTCTAGTATTACAATTAGGGCTTAACTTGATTTTGTCATTTTTTTTCTAGTTTTCTTAATTTTAGGCTTAGTAAGCGTTTATTAGGGTTTAGAGTTTTCCTTATATATTCATATGTAAAGGCTTTGCCCCAAATCAGTTTTTGAGTAATAATATTGTGAGGTTTTCTTATCTCCTCCAGTTTTGAGTGTTTTTTTATGAATTAACCATAGTTGATCCATTTTTTTTCTAATTTTCTGCATAACATCATATTGACAAAGAGTTAGTTTTCAAATATTCTTGCACGAATCAAGCGTACTCAAATTACCTATTTTCTTACAAGCTTAAACTACATCACATACGGTGGCCCTGTTAATTAAAAAATAATTACACTCTTTAAGTTTTTTTTTTTTCTCTCTTTTATTTTAACTGAAATTAAATTATCAAAGCAAAGTTCTAGTTAATTTCAAAAGCCAGACAAAACATGCACTTTAACGCTCTATTTAGAACTTGGATTTTCGGTGAGAAAAGGAAAAGGTAAATGAAAATAGAACAAAATGAAAAAGTAATTTTGTTTTCTTTTCCATCACGTTTTTCTTTTTCTTTACTTTGCTAACAAAAAATCCGAGTTCCAAATTAAGCGTAAATAATCTCAATTTTCATTATTCTTTTATACAAGCCAGAACCATACAATGGCAATGTTCCACTTATTCCAACCACATGACATTTCTCATGCAAACCAAAGAAGAAGAAGCAGAAGAAGAAATTCTGATACATGTTGAGAGTTTCAAGGAGAAATGAGATATCTGTTAAGTGCAGTTTTGCCCAAAACCCTCTTCTGAATCAAAAGCTCCTTCCTGAAGTCTTCCCAGGTGAATGGCACATACTTTCTTGGGTTTGGGTTTGGGTCCATAAGCTGAGAAGGACAATCTATGGTGGTGCTAAGGGCAGGGCTAAGGAAATATGCAACTGATAGCCTGCTTTTCTCTTTGTTCACCACTGCTCTGTGGATGACACTCTTTAGGCTGGCATTAGTCCATGCCTACAAAACAAAACAGATGGTAGATGTAAATTAAGTTTGAATCTATATTCACATATATATCTACATAAAACTTAGGATTAAACGGTCTTAGTTCTGATTTGTATATATACATTAATTTGGAGATGAATACAAGTTATGGGTGTGAACTTAAATTATGTTAGTTGTGAGACACATATATGAAATCAAACAAGGAAAATGCCAGTCACTACCCTAGACATGTATGTCATGTTGTGCCATATGTGCTTTGTGACGTAGATTGCATAGACATAGGCTGTTTGAAACATTGAGATAAATTTGGATCTAGTTTGACATGGTTCAAAAGAGACCGTCGGACCAAAAGAGGCCTTAATTTCATTCGAAACAGCCCAACAAACAAGACTTCCTGCTATGTCGTGACGTACCTAACTTTTTTAGCATATTCTATAGTTGAGGTATCGAAAAAGGTAATTTTATTGTCTTTAAAAGGATTTGATTTGCTTACACCTTGGCCTATATAATTCTGATTTAGTCTAAGTTTTTTCGTTCAAGTTTCTTTAGGAGGTTAGTAATCAAATTTGGGTCTAATTTTGGCTTTTTTGCTAAATTATCATATATTTCACAATTTCTTTTGTTTTCGAATTCAAATAGGTTTAGGATTTGTCTTTTCTGTAAATACAATGTAAAAGCCACCACCTCCTCAAGCATTTTTCTAAAGAATTAATTTCACTCTTATGTCTTGTATTTTGTTTGGATTAATATTACATTTGTGTACACGAGTCCTTGTGTCACTTTGAGAATTTAATCATATTGAATGTGTCTGATTGTCAGTATCATATATAGGAAATGTTTGGATCTCCCTTATGTTGTGTTTAAAATTTGAATTTATCAAAACAAATTAAACAATAAAAAAAATTAAAAAAAGATAAAATAAAAAAATACTTTTTATTCTTTTTTTTCTATTTTTTTATTTTTTTTTCTATCACCAAATTTAATATAAAAAAAAGTGCATGAGCACGAGAGAGAGAGAGAGAGAGAGAGATTACTTCGAGGGTGTCACCAATGTTGATGACAAATGAGTTTGGAATGGGACGTATTCCAACCCACTGATTGTCATCCTTTAGAACCTGCAGACCACCAACCTCGTCCGGCAGCAATATTGTCAAGGTGTGAGGGTCCGTATGGCTCCCAACCCCCAGACATTTTTCCGGCAGGGGACAAGGAGGATACCGATTAATCCTGATCATGGTCGCCTCTTTCTCTTCAAAGTTCTTCGTGAAGAAGTTGCCGGGAAGGCCTAATCCATGAGCCAACATCTCGAAGATTGTCATTCCTAGCTTGTCCAACGCATGCATATACTCAACCATCGCCTCACTAAGATTTGAACAAGCAATAAAACCAATAACAATGCATGAATAAATAATGAGATATTCCTGTTTTGTTCATTTCCGGTTCCTGTTGTGTTCCGTTCTCATTTTCGTGATTTTGCAAATAAAAAATTTAAGAAGATCTCTCACAAATAATAATAATAATAATAATAATATCATAAAAATAAAAAAAATTCATATAGAATTTATTATAAGAATGGCGTAATTAAATGAGAGTCATTCACTTAAAAAACATATTACCTAGCATGGTGGTTATTATTTACAAAACTGTTATTCCCACGCCATTATGGTGAAATTTTTTGTACAAATTTTTTGAAAGATTAGTATTTTTCAAAAAAAAAAAAAATAGGACCACTACATCATTATTTTCATATTATTTTTATTCGAAAATAAAAACAGTTTTAGAAACTCGAAATACACATTTTTATTAGTTTCTAAAATTGAAGTATTTTCTAAAAAATATTTCAAATACAAATTCTAAAACTGGTTTGCCAAAAGTGATTTTAATAAAAATAGTTTTCGGAACAAGTTTGTTAAAACAAATACAATCGAATTTTAAAAAACGAACAAAAAAAAAAAAAACTAGTAACCATTACTAAGCGGGGATGCAAAAATGACCTATTTACCTAAATGGTTGATGTTGATCACCAAACACCCTGGTTGCAAAGCCGACGACCTGTTGAGGCGATTGAAGTAACTGTATAATCTCTGCCCATGGCAAATTTTGGCCATAATCGGGATTAGTGGCGCAATAACCCAGTGGCAAGGTTGCTGATCTAGCACCCTTTAACTTCTTCTCCATGGGGAAGTCGAAAAACTCGTTTAATCGTAACTTCATGTTGTCGATTACTTCTAAATCTACTCCATGATCCACCAACTTGAAGAATCCCCATTTCTTGCCGGCATCTACCATGTCACGGCACACTTTCTCGTAGTTTTGGTTTCCCCGGAGACTTATCAAGGGAATGTCATCTTCATCGTCGAATTCATTGTAGTTTATTTGAGGCCATTCTTCGTCACACCAGATGAAATTCTTGAGGGACAGTTTATGGCTCGTGGAGGAGAGAGACTCGACATGTTGTTCTTCAATTGCTTGTGCCATTGGAAGCTCTTTGCAAAATATTATTCACAAGGGGGTTGTTATGTATAGAGAGTGCCGAATGATTGGGTTTTTCCGCCGCTGCAATGGAGGGGTTTTGCATTTGTTGGCAATGCGCCTTCTAAGCCAAACCATTTGCATTGTAAATGGTGGCAACACCTGACAGACGTTTTTGTCTAGGTTATCCATGGGGTTAAATCAAAGATTTTCGTTGATTCTAGACTTCTAGTAGGCATTATTGTCTGGAATTTCGGTTGTATCTGAATAAACGAAGATTCTTAATTTGGATTATTACTGAGATCCCAAAGAAGCATCGTATGAACTGTTTTAGTGTAGGCATGAAATAATAGATTCAAGTCTGGAACATTACTCTGTCATCTCCGCCCAAGAAACTGGATCCAACCTTGCCTTGCTTGACATTTGGGACATGGGTTTTGTGGATTATTTCATGTGCTGTCCTGGCATTAATTCTTGAACCAATTCTTTGGTTATTGCCAAAAATGCACGGTATATCTTAGCTGTTTCAGCCCAAATTGCAGAACTTCCAATTGGAAAGTTTATGGCTGGATTGCTACCAAACAAATCTGAAATTCAGAATCCCGGCAACAAAATGTCATTTTCTTTGAAGCATGGAATATTCACTTACTGGGGCATTGGCATGGAATTTTCATAAAGTTCCATATGGTAAATAAAAATGAACGGATAAAACGTCAAAATGGTCATTTTCATTGACAACCTTTGTCTTGGCAAATAGTCCCGTGTTTGTTGTTTTCTTTTTCAAAGCACAGAAAAAAATTAGGAACAGAGAAATGGAGACCTAGGTTATGTATTCAGGTTCATTGCTATCTCCAATGCCTACAAAAAAGAAATCTAAAATTTGTCCATTGTGTTGTACTTAAATACTATATGTACAAGTGTCTAGTTCTTCTACTATGTACCAAGACATTTAGGTGCCTCGTCGTTTCCTTCTCCATACATTTGGTCTCACATAGCAGTTCACCGAGGCAACGCGTGTACTAAGGTAATATCATTCACTGAGGACAGCACGAAGAGCGCGTCATCCGAATCAAGGCACCAGGTCTCTCACCAATGCAATCCCGAGGTACCTCCTCAAGGTGACCTCGAGACATCTCTTTCGTGACTCTCGCCCATGACCTCACGCTCAGCACCTCCTAGCATGGCCATGGAACCTCTCCACCGAGAGCCCTCTCCATTAGGCTACTTTTTCATACTTGGTCAGAATTCTCCATGAACGTATCTTCATAATCTAGGTTGGGAGCAGGATCTAGGGATCTTTGGGCAAGACCATAAGGAGAACAAGTGGACTGGAGATCGAGGGGCTTCACCCCTCCGGCCAGTCTTAGAGAGAGGGATTTGCACCAAATCAAGCAAACAACAAGTGCATTTAATGCAAGCCAAACTCTAACGGCCTGAATCATTGCCACCCCTAAAGGCAAAGACATAGAGTTGACATCCAAAATGTCGATCTTTGAGAAGTCCTCAGACCTGAGCAGCTAATCACCAAGGAGTCTCCGTCACAGGTCTAAGAAGTCAATCACCTAAGACTTTGATGGTTGAAGAACTAATCGTGGAGGGCTTCCCTTACCTATATAAAGGGAACTTTCCTCCTCCATTAACAAAGCATTCATACCACATTGAATGCTCACCATCAGCCTCTCTCAAAGCCTCTTCAGCTCACTTGGGACACTGCCACTCTCTTTTTTTTTTAGGACTGCATCAACTTTCTCTTTTTCACTTATGGTGGTGTTCCATCTAAAACAGCGATTGCTATAATTTCTCAAAGGGTCTCCTTTTACTAAGTTTGACTACTCACCCCTCACACAACACTATACACAAATACTAAATATCTGGAGGCTATAACTTATTTCAGCATAATTAATGCCATTCCCATATTATTACTTTTTATTTTTTATTTTTTGATGCCTTGAAACTATAACAACAAAAGGAACAAACTAACGTGCAATAGTCACAAAACGTAACATGTCTTCTACTAAAAGAAGAGGCCTAAGCTTTTTAGCACGGCCGTCCAAAATTACAAGTCTTTCGACTTGATCATTTCCTATGTTTGCCAATTTATCAACATAGTTGTTCCCTTCTCTTAAAGTGTGCTAGATGTGCTGCTACCGCACTCGAGGGGTATCTTGAATATTCAGTAAGGGTTCTATGAAGGATTGTTACTTATCTCTTATTTTTTGAAATTAATAGTTTGGTTTAAAAATTTTAAAGAGGTTGGTTTAGTAATTAAAGCTTATAATTTAGGGTCTGCTTCCTCAAATATTTTAAGTTTAAAAGTTATTAGGTCTTATTAACTTCTTGAGATAATCTCCAAAATTTTAGCTAGGTAATTATTAAGTTTGTGTGATATTAAGAGACTGCACAGCGTCAAGATTAATTGAGGTTTGTGCAAGATTACGCAGAAATTCATTTAGGAGAAACAAAATGCAGGCTGAGGGACTGCTCAACTTGGTACCAACAATGTCCGAAACGACGACGTCTAGATACTTAACGGCTTCCTAAACGCAAGTCCCATTATTTCTCACAATTTGTCCGAACACTGGAGCGGAGCTCTTAATCAATTTCGAAGTTCGAGAAAATGGTTAATCTCTCGATTATCGCTCGATCAATCGGACGCCACTGCGTCGGAAAGTCGAAACCCTCCTTGTCTCAACTCTTCAATCCGAATTCAGTCCCACAGAATTTCAATTCCCCTCATTGGCAATATCAGAGTATCAGAACCCTCCTGTTAGAGTCCGTTTCGGAATGCGTTAAGCTCCGGAGACTCTCCGATTCCGATTCCGGTAACTCAAATACATAACCACGCATACTTATATGTCTATGTATATATGTATATATGGATTTATGTGTTGTAATATTTGGATGCAATTCTTGAATTGTCTTTTAGAATGCGTATATGTTGAGGTTGATACGTTGGATAGATTTATTGATTTATATCAAAACTTTGTTATGTCAAACTATTTTCTGATATGGAAGCCAAAGGTTTTCTTTAATTGCTTTTTTCAGGAAGATTTTTTTTTTTTTTTTTTTTTGTATTTTTAAGGTGAAAAAGAAAAGAAAAAAGGAAATACCACTGAAAAAGTGCTTGGCGCTGCAGTTTTTTTTTTTTTTTTAGAGTGAAATGAAAACTAAAGAAAGCAAAATTCCAGAGTCCCTAAAAAAGAAAAGGTTGTTGAAAGACCAGGTAAGTTATCATGAGTTCACAGTGGCAGGGACCAGAAATTTCATCCATGGGGCAACTATTCATCACAATCATAAAAAAATTTTGTGTTATCAACAGTAGGTAAATTTTTTTAAACTTTTAGGGAGGCAAATTGAAAGTATCTCTAAAACTATAGGTAAAACTAGAGTTTTTAAAAGTTTGAAGGGGCATTTGTATATTTCAAGGGTGAAAATTGAAAATATTTCTAAATCTGTAGGTAATAATAGAACTTTCAAAAATTTGAGGGGGGTATTTTTAAACTTTTAAAGGGGCAAACTGAGGGATATTCTAAATCCTGTGGGCAAAAGTGCAATTGTCAAAAATTTGAAGGGGGCCAGCTGCCCCCTCTGGGCCTTAGCTGCCTCCGTCCCTGTGAGTTCACTACGTCATGTTTGTGATTTACTAAAAAATCTATTGCTTTATTGGCCTGGATTGTTGTTGCAGTTTTATGTGCTTTTCAAGTTTTCTGGTGTATATTCTGTGCATTCACTCTCCTTTGCTGCATCAATTTTGTATTTGTTAGTATTGGGAATCCGTGATTGTAGGAAATTATAGATGTTGACTGAATTGCATTAAATGGTTGGAGGTGAGCATGCAACCATCTGCTGTCAACCGAATTCAATCACCATACTCCATGAATTTCTTTCCTTTATTTTTTTGGATAAGTAAATAAGTAAAGATTAATCAAAGATGCCAAAGGAGGGGTGTAACTTTGTACAACCAGTTACAAAAACCGTGCAACCTGTATGACTAGCATATACTAATTTATCAAAAAGTCACTAAAGAAGATAACCAAAAATTGACAAAGTGAGACATCAAAAGAATAGGGAAATTAGAATGTTTCCCTTCAAACTAGGAATAGGCTTCTCCACCCCTTCAAACACTCTCCTATTCTTCTCACTCCATGATTTTCTAATCATGTATTGAGCAATAGTGAGCTCCTGACTCTTTAATAGGTTTGGTGTTCTCATTGTGTCTTATCTCATTTTGTGTACTATGTAGTTATGTTCATACAAGCAAAGCTTTATACTAGCAATTGGGTTTACTTGGGGAGTTCTGTTTTCCTCCATCTCCACTCCATCTATAACATTTTTGTCTAAATTATGGGTTTCACATTTTTATCTCTCTGCCTCAACCTATGCCTTTTTGTTCAGTTTTCCTCGTCCTCGCAGCACTAGCGTTCTCTCTCTTCCCAGTAAGTTTATGGGCCAGAGTTCCCTTGAGACACTGCCATTTTGTACACAAAGAGCTTGATTTTCTTGGAGCCATCATCTTCTCTTTTATTATTTATCATGTACAAACTTAATTGAGTTCTTTGTACAGGAATTGTTGAGGTTAATTTGGATAGGCCTGGAGCCAAAAATGCCATTGGGAAAGACATGCTGAGAGAATTGCAGCATTGCTTTGAAGCTATTAATAGGGATCCTTCTGCAAATATTTTGATGATCTGCAGTTCAGTTCCCAGAGTGTTCTGTGCAGGTGCTGATTTGAAGGTAGAATATCACCTCTGATTTCTTTAATTGTGCTAATCATTGCAGGTAATATTAACTTATTGAAGCAAATAAAGGATATACAAGATGTACTAGAATAAAGAGCAAGAGATAAAAGTTGGGCCAGTCGTAATCAATCATTCAAGGAGGAACCCACACCTAACTAATTACGGATGAGGACCAATAGGACATAATCCTCCCACATATAAGAGCCTGTAAAAACCTCATTGTCTCAAGTTCTAATGTTGCTTTCTTTTAAGATCCTCTAGCTTGCCTCTCATTTTCTTTCCATTCTTAGCTATATATTTAGAATCCAATGCCTAAGGAACCTCTTCTGATGTACATTAACTGAAGTGATATCCCAACCACTTGAAAAAAGCACCTTGAGAGGTATGAGTAACTGTTCCTTGAGACCAAACTTCGCTATAACCTATCAGACAAAATCAGATGTTTCAAAATGCAACCATTAGTGGGAAATTTTATCCTTTCTGATTCCTTGCATAACGCTGAGATGCTTCTTTGTTCAGGGTATTGGTCTTTTGGTTATTGCATTTTTCCTCTAAAACTGAATGTTGTTCCGGTGGAAAAAAGGATGGGGGTCGGGGGGGTGCAAGCAGGGAAGTAATGAACCAACAAATGATCTATTAACCCTCATAAAAACTCAAACGTTACATGAGGATTGAAGTAGTCATTTAAGACCAAATTATCTAGCCAAAATGTTTTGCCTACAACTGCCAATCAATTATATCTGTCTCCTAGTTGGAACTTATTGATCTTTAAATAGTCAAATCCTAAATGCTAGAGAGCTGCCTCTTCCAACTTAAACTTGTAACCAATAAAAAGGACTGTACTAATGGATTCTCTCTCTCTCTCTCTCTCTCTCTCTCTCTCTCTCTCTTTACACCATAATAGACGCCTTTTTTTTTTTTAAAAAAACCAGCGAATCTCTCTCTCACGTTTGTATATTGACTTGCACCAATCGATGTCCTTGGAGGTGACCAAAGGTAATCCCAAGAGCAGAATGACGAAGTAGTATAACCCCGTGAAGTCCGGAGTCGAATCCTCAAGGATAGATGATAAGATGATGGAAAACGTGTATCACTCTTCTTAGTTCACACAAAACAATGAACTACTTCTAAAATTTGTTTTGAAAGTGTTTGTTTAATGTAAACTAAGTATTGAAAACGGGTTTATAAATGATAAAAGAAAGTCTTGAGACCAATTGATCCAACCAATTGCTTCACTTGGAATTCCAATGCAGGGGTTTAATAACTCAAATCATCGTCTACGTCGTGAATCTCTGACTCAAAAGATTTAGCGATAAAAAGTATTATTGTTTAACAATCAAACATAGAATAAATAGGGTTTAAAATCATAGATGCATACCATTGACTTGTGCAATAACTATATCAAACTAAGGTTCGTGCATAAATATTATTAAGTATAATCAAACATCTAAGTTTTTATAAATATCTAAGGTTTGATTCCCAAAGAATTAAGAAAAAGAATATTTAAGCATTGAAAACTAATTTACCTTCATTGTTCATCCAAGATCTTCAATTGATCTTCACAATTGATCTCAAGATAGGATTTAGCTACTCATGAATACAATAGATACGCAAATATATTGAAATCATATTAAAATACTGAATTTTGATTATGGGACACTATTAAAAACTAAGTAAAAGAACTAAAAAACTATGTAGAACTGCTGCTAAGACCTAAGAAAATGTAATAATAAAAGCTAACCCTAAAAATGACTTCAAACCCAACTTTTATAGGCTTTCAAAAATCCTAAATGCGGCAAACCATTCGAACAGACTTAACCGCCGTTCGAACACGTGTTCAAAGGGGCTTTGGACGCTTTTCTGAGTGGGTGAACAGCTCTCTAAATCTTTCTAATGGGCTTCGGACCTGATTCGAACGGTGAAAACAAGCCGTAATACTTTTTGATGGGGAGAACTGTTTGACGCGCCGTTTGTACTTCCTTTGCCACTGTTCAAACGGTTGACGTGTGTAAATGTCTTGCGTTCAAACGCCCTTTGTAACCGTTCGAATGATTTTTTCGTTTTTTGCCCAATTTCACCCTTTTTAAACAGGGATTCCTATTTACATACAACAAATTAAGTTAGAAACAAATTAGAGCTAAAATAACATAATTAATCCTACTCTAGGTCTAACAAGAAACTAATTAAGGCATGTAGATTGCACTTTTAGAGTACAATCATGTATATGATGCAATATACTAAGGGGGTGGTGTGCAAGAGAGGGCAGGAAGAAAACCCAATTTTTTAGCCAAATCATTTAATGCTCTGCCATCAAACAAATATAAATATGATACATAAATAATATATAGTTTTATATATAAAAACCAACCCAAAAGCAAGGTGGAGAACCCAATTTGCAAACTAGTCGAACCTAACTCCTTTCCCTCTACACCATGGCTCGCCAACCCCTCTCTCTCTAAACCAGCTTCTCTCCTTTTTCGTTGTATACTCTTACATGGCCATCACACCATCATAGGCCAAACTACACCAACACTGCACCATCATTAAACCACCACCATAACAGTCACCTTCCCTCACCCTGAGCACACCATAGGCCACCACAACTCTAGTGACCACCCTAGCCATAACCACCATCTCTTCTAACATCTTTGGTGGTGGAAATACCTCTAGTGTCCAAACCAGCCCTCAATCTTTCTCTCGTACTCCTCTTACCCTCTCATCTCTCTCTAGAACACCCATAAGTACGTCATGGCCACCTATACACCACAACCTCTCTTCCTCCCCTCTCCTTCTCTTTACCTGCCATGGGGCCATGTGTCGCGGGCTAACATTTTGTGAGCTTGGCAGTCACAAATGAGGCTCGTGAAGCGCTTGTCAAGTCCGTCTGACAAGCCAGCCAAACTCGAATCATGTCATTTGGAAGTTAGAATTGAGCATTATAGGCCAACCGTTACAACCTTCTTGGAGAATGGGTGGAAGTAATAAACATATTTCAATGATAAAAGTATTATTACATAGCTCACATTACATACAAGACATGCCTCAAGCCATACAAGAAATAGTAGGGTGGAGGGTGGTAGGAGCATACCCCCTTCTTATATATGCTTTCTAAGCCATTTTAAAACTAATACAATGAAACGTGACATCCCCTCGAGGAGTCATAATGGGTCTACAAAAATATTTACAAGGAATTTGACAAAACCCTTTTACATACATTTATATATGACTTTAAACTAATTTTCTAACCCTTTTAAAAAATTACAACACCTCTCCTTGATAGGTTTAGGATATGACTAACTTGGATGCCGCACACCTTGGCAAGAGAAAATTTACGCGTGCATCTGACACCAAACCTACACTCTTAGATTCTATACAATATGTACAGACAAGTTTGGGTTGGTACGAGACTGGAGAATGAGGGCATGGGCCCGACCTTGAAGTGTAGCTCGTGACATGGATAAATGCTGTTGAGGTTATGTCGCCCCTCACCCTTGCTGTTGGCATAAGCCAAAGTGAGGTTAATTGGCCCTCCCAACTGATAGCATTGTTGGCTGTCTCCTTGGGCCACTCTTGGGACGCCTTGGTGTTGTCTTGGGTATTGTTTGGGCAATGCTTGGATAAGGTTTGGGCAACCCTTGGGCACAAGTTTCGCACACATTTGAGCTATCATGGGGCCCAAAGAAGCGAACTATGACACCATGGCAGCCTATACATCATAGCACCCACAGCATTGCCATATATGGAAGCCACAACTTTCATGACCACCATACATTACAGAACTAGATCCATCTCTCTCTCTCTCTCTGCCCCAAGGCCCCCAACTCACAAACATCATAGGAGGCCCTCACTCATGGCCACCACCAGCCATGGTTGCATCTCACAGCCACCTCCTCTTTCTTGTCTCTTTCCCTTTTCTTCTTCTCAGTCCTTTTTTTCTATCAACACTCTTTCTCTCTTTAAAAACCCTTACCAAGTGACACTCTTCACTCCCTAGACGCAGTCCTCTCTCTCTCTCGCACAATCTCTTGCTCTCTCAAAAAAACCATAATGTTCTCTCTAAAGAACCAGCCGGACCACCAACACCATTTCTGTCATTAAAAGCCCGCAAACTCTCACCCTCTCTTTCTCTAATACACACACCCCCGAACTCATCATTTCTCTCACATGTCCTCTCCATTTTCTCTCAAACATCATCAACCCACGGTCAAACCTTCCCTCATCTCCCACACTGTAGGCCACCTCCACTATGGGGACCACTCTAGCCATAGCCACCATCTCCAGTGGTGGAGATACCCTTCCAAATCAGCTCTCACTCTTGCTCCCTACCTCTCACCCTCTCATCTCTCTCTAGGAGACCCATAGGTACACCATCACCATCCGTACACCATTCCCTCTCTTCTAGTGGTGCACATGGGCCAATTCAATTCGGTTTGATTTGTAAAGTAGAACTGAACTTACCATGGTCGTTCTTCCAAACTGTATCTTCTAAAGAACCAAACCAAGTCAAACTGTAAAATTATGGTTCAATTCGATTTGAAACGTGGGCTTATTCATGCACCAATCTTTGAGCAAATTGGCAACATCAAAATTCCAATCACCTCAATGGCCTATAAATTTTGGACATATATCAATAACAGGTTAAGTGGGCCACTTTAATAGCCCACGAGATAGTCAATCCTTTCTGGCTCTCATGTTGGAACTAGGGTGAGAACTCCTTTTATCATGAGGATCTAGCAATCTATCTCATATCTTAGCCAACGTGGGATAGGTGAATGTTGAATAACTTGTGCCTTTCTCGACTCTTCACCGCGGTTGACCACCATTGGAACTACCATTGAAGCAGGGCCAGTGCAGATAATATAGTGCTTTCCAAATTTCTGTGAGAAGGAAAAAAGGAAAAAAGGAGAAAATAATCTAGTTTGTCAACTAGTTTAACACAATAGTCTAAGCTTGTATTTTTTTTTCTCCTAATTGATGTTGCTGTGCCTGTAATAATTCATGTGTTGATTGTATCTCTTGGTTTTTTGGACCACTTGTTTGATAGCTGATTCACTTCCTTAACAGTGCCTTTGCTGTAAATTGGATTGGTAGGAACGGAAGACAATGAGTTCATCTGAGGTTCAAGTTTTTGTGAACTCTTTGCGCTCCACATTCTCGTACTTGGAGGTTCGTCCTCATCATTATTCATGTTATTGACAGATACTTATCTTCTTACCAGCCAGGAAGTGCAAATAGAATCACTCATTGTGAACTTTGCCTCACTCATTTCTGAAATATTCTATTATTATCCATAAATACGAAAGTGAAATGTGCTGTAATACTATATTACTGTGACCAAAACTCAAAATCATTCAGGCACTTTGTATCCCTACTATAGCTGTTATTGAAGGTGCAGCATTGGGTGGGGGACTGGAAATGGCTCTATCTTGTGATCTTCGGATATGTGGTAATTCTGGATTTAATGCTCCAAAATTTTGTTTGATTGGCTAGGGCTGTGTCATATTTTCTTTTAGTAAAGTTTTAAGCAAGTTGATAGTTTCACCTCAAATGACTCAGGAGAAGATGCTGTGTTGGGCTTGCCAGAAACAGGGCTTGCTATAATACCTGGGTATGTCTAATCTCAATTGATCCTTTGTAATCTTTGTTAGGTTGATAGGGGGTTATGCACTAATATTCTATCTTAACCTATCTACGATCTTTTATTATATGTCTTTTGTCTCACTTACAACTGTCAGAGAGTTATAATGTCATACATCTCAGTATTTCCTGTTTGCATTAATAAGTTTCCAGAAAAATATTATGTTGAGCAGATCACCTTCTCATGGAAATCTAACCTTTTGCAGGGCAGGTGGGACCCAACGGCTTCCTAGATTGGTTGGAAGATCAGTGGCAAAGGAACTCATATTTACTGGTCAAAAAGTTGATGGTAGAAATGCAGTCTCAATGGGTATGTCTGTTTCGGAGCTGCTCCAATTTGGACTTTTATTAGGTTTCATTGAGCATTGAAGATGCATCGAATGCAGGCCTTGTCAATCACTGTGTTCCTGCTGGTGAAGCTCATTTAAAGGCACTCAAAATTGCTCGGGACATTAATCACAAGGTACAAATCTATAGGTCTTCAGAATCTTCTAGATGGAGCAGAGGGGTTCCACTTGCGATCAATGTGGGCCTTACCTCATTCAAATTTTCCCTCTACATTTATTTGCAATTATGGTAATTCATAGAATTTTTCATGTGTCAGCAGTTACCTTTTACTTGTCAAACTTTGCCAAGGTGGCAGCATATAGTCCCTTGTAACACCAAAACTACTTCCATGCCAAAACTACGTATCAGACAAACCCTGGTGTTGGCTTAATAAGAAAACATAGGAACGTGTAATGTGTAGAATACTGGTAAATAAATAAGCATGGCATTTACTGGACCTTTATAGCATTCTGCCTTTATTTGAAATCATACATTGGATGGTTATCTGTCTTATTGGTTAGAGTATTTAAGGAGTGGTCTCCTAATGTGCTAAATTGATGATTGATGAGGTTGGAGTTTCTTGCATTCTCTTGTGTGAATCATAGTAGTTATTATTTATGTTTATTTGCTATGTAGCATTGATTGAGATTCTTGTTCTTTCATGAAGTGTTATAGTTCGTGGTGTGGGAACCTTTACTCGTCAGAACCATCTATTACTGGGATTAGCATGTGGATTCACAATAAAATAAAGCTTCATAGTAATGCTAGCTACTTTTTTGTTCTTCTCAGGGTCCGTTGGCATTAAGGATGGCAAAGCGAGCTATTGATGAGGGGCTTCATATAGATATGGCATCGGCTTTGGCTTTGGAAGAAGAGTGCTATGAACAGCTCTTGAACACAAAAGATCGCTTAGAAGGCTTGGCAGCATTTGCCGAGAAGCGAAAACCAAAATATACAGGTGAATGAAAAAGAACAGAATATATTAGCTTGCTTCTAGTGCTTCTGGTCTCTTGTGCCTAATATTATCTATTCTTGTTTATCATTTGAGCCTGGGAGGACCGAAATGCTGGCAGGCTTTAATTTGCGTGTTAACAACTCTTCCGTATATTTCATTCATTTTGGTGATTGTCCAAATGATATGGTGAGGATATTTTCTGGACGCATAATCATTTGCGATAGGCTACTTTATATTTGTAAAAGATCTGTTTTTAAGACCTTTACATTAAGTGAGGACTCATCTAGAGGATATAAAGTAGTTGCTAAATTTCTACTCATATAAGATTGTCGGTAATATAACTCACAGGTGCAGGTTCTTAAAATAGTTGCAACAAGCTCAGACCATACATTGTGGTACTTGTTCAATTTTGAAGATGAAACAAGACAAAAGTACATGACTGTTTCCCTATTACCCTTCTGGAACCTTGACAGGTTTTACAGATCGGCATGGTCTTCAGCTTTTTGCTTGAATTTGTCTACTTCTTGGCTGTACTTTTGCAAGTCCTACTATCAATTATCAATTTATACGCTTTTCTGCCAATTTTCTTCCTTTCAGTATGTCTGTGGCAAGGGACTCTTAGGTGAGACAACTGCCTCACCCTTGGCACCATATAAGATTTCATCATCCTTCTTCACATCAAGTGCCTCATTCGGAAAGGCTTAATGTTGAGCTTGATGTCAGCCTTTCTGTGACTTGACTCACTGATATTGTGTTCGATGTGGTCTCGTAATGCATCCAGATCATACGGAGTGCTTTTGCTAGTTCTCTGGTTGGGGTAGTCATGAATATCTCCATGGTTTCCCATATATATCCACAATACAGACTACTATTCGAATAGGCAATTTCAATTTTTACAGTTTTTTTCTTCTTTAACGAGTCACTCAACTGTATTATTGTACTCAAATAATTGGAAAATCATGGGATTTTCAAAGTAATCAAGTCAGGTTTTCCTTCGAGGCTTAACTTTTTAGTGTTGAGCTGTGAGTGTTCCTATTGTTCCAGCAACTTGCGTTTGCCAAAGATTTTATTGCCCTTCGAGGGAGCACAATGCTCTTGCCTAGTAACCCCAACAACTGCCTATCAATGATATGGCTACCTCTGTCCATCTAGGTACTGTTACTTGTTTAGCATATTTTAATAGCTATCTTTGCCCATCCAAGTAATGTTTTTTTTTTTTTTTTTGTGATAAATGCTCATCCAAGTATGTTACTTGTTTAGCATATTCAAACTTGGGCTTAACTCAGGGGCTCTTATTGACATGATTGGTAATCTCTTTATTCGTTTTGCTAAAGACATCCTTTTAATAAGCCATTTGTTGTTTGTCTCTGCTATTGGTTCTAGTATTCTCTCGTCATCTTTTAGTTTATCATTAGTGCAGTACATTCCTAAGTTCCCTTTCAATAATGAGAGTTTATAATCCTTTTTCCCAAATTTTTTGTCCATTTTAGAAATTTAGCTTCTTAAAAAGACATTATTTAATGCATTCACATTCAACTAAAATTACCGATTTTCATAACAACCCTGTGACATATAACTAGGTGAATGAAAATTTATTTTGTTTCATTGAAGAAAAGGGTCGATTTTGGAAAGATATAATATAATTTGCATTGGCCTTTATCGTGGAACATTTTCTCATATTCCAAAAAAGAGGAAAGACATACAACTAGTTTGCAAGGGAGTAAGAGGGGTAAGTCTATTATTTTATGTGAATGGCTTATCTTAGCTTAGCCTTACACTCGCCTCAAGTCGGAGCATTGAATTAGATAAGATGAAGGGGCAAATTTGTATTTTACTTTTGGAGATTCAATATGAATGGAGTGGAGCAAATCCCTGTTGGATTTAGCTCTGTCTTTAAAGTTCCCTTCTCTATTACTAATCTCTCTCTTCCTTAAATTATAATGCCCCTTGTTAATGTTTGTACTTCATTGACTTGTTATCTCAAACTTACTAAAAAAATTAACTTGTCATCTCATATACTTCAAGCTTCCATTCGTTTTTGGACATAGTAAGCAGTTTTAACCCCCTAAATGATATATCATTTACCCAATGAATGATTTAATTGTATCTTAGTTATTTTTATCTTGTTTATAGGTATTTCACATATTTGCTTCATGTCTTGTTTACTTGCGTTTTTTGTGCACTTGTCTGTTCACTGTTAGGGATTTATACTAAAAGATATGCTTTGTGTAATGGTTTTAGTATTTATTAATAAATTAGTTATTCCATTTTAATAAGAATCTGTGTGAGCAATGTTTGCGTTGCGTAATTTATTTACTGATTATGCACGCGTGTCTCTTATTCTATATAGTAGATGATTTGGTGTGTAGAGTACAACTTACACACGAAAAATCAAATTATCGGTTCTTATAGAATATAAGCTTATCGTTCACAGTCTTACATGAAACTGGATACAGCATCAGTAGGACTGTAGCACAAGATTTTAATAGGTCTTTCATGACTATGGGGAACGGTATAGTTCTAACTCCTTATACTAGTACACTTTGTGTGTATTGAACAGGACTGTGTTGAGATAATTGTTTTTATACAGACTATATAAAATAATTAATACCTCGTGATTATTATGAGTGTTTATGCTCTTAATTTTAATATAATAAATAGACACGTGTATGTAGTATTTATTGTTTTGATTCACAGAAGAGTGAGATTCTTTATGGGTTAATAAACTCAGTGAGTTGGACAATAACATTACGTATATGATGAATATTAATTATTGATGGAATTCACGTCCCGGTATAGGGATTGATGATTCCCTTTGAGGAAGCTTATAAGTTTTGATTATGTCAAACCTTGCAGGTGGATTATGAATCCGACATATCAAATAAATTAAGTGGAAGATCTCAAGGAATTAAATAAGTCTATTAAATTTAATTGTCAAATTTAATTTAATAGACAAGTATCTGTAATCTTAATATGGAGAGATAAATAAGTATTTAATAATATGGAATTCGAAATATAATTTCTACTATGACAGAGAATGCAATTATAATTCATTAGTGGTATAAATTATAATTTACGTAAATATGAATTAATCCTAGTTGAATTAGAAATACTTATTTACATAGAAAGCCCTAGTTATACTAATCCTATGGTCTCTACTGTAACCTCTATAAATACGCACTCTAAAAGCAGATAGGGTTACACTTGCTCATAATTGAGAGATACATGTTTTTGTGAGGAAGAGAAATCCTGGAAGCTGTGAGTCTACTCTCTCTGGAGTAAGACGTGTACGAGGGATACATCAGAAGTCCGAACGTTGAGTTCGAGTAATTAATTCATGCTTGTTACTATTACATGTTATTTGGGATCAAACCAGAGAGATCTCGAATGTATGATTCTAATCACGTAGATTAGGCTATGCTAATCAGATCAGAATTTTTGGTATTATGCGTATGCACTATAGCTAGGTCGTGGGAAATTCCGCAGTCCCCAGCATCCACTTCTCTTTGTGTAACTTTTGTGGCTGTCAAATTTTCTTGTATAGCCAGCTATATCTCTTTGTATTTCGGGGCTTTTCTTATTTAGTGTCTAATCTTTCACACAACCAATCCCAAACCTGAAGAAATGAGGATTATAGTGGGTAGACTACCATCAAAAATGCATTCATAGCTTTTGAATGACTAGGAGTTCAGATTTAGACTTTGCTGAGTTGAGTTGGTCATGAGATAGCCATTGATTTGGTCTGCTTATCAACAAGGGTTTCTTGCTTATGTTAAATCTTTTAAAGACAAAATTGTGGATGGTTAGATGGCCTGGCACAAATGCAAGTACGTAGTTATGAAGCAGTCAAGGAACAAAATTTTCATTTGTTTCTATTGAAACGGCCGAAATATTTCCGTTTCTAAAGAGACCGAAAGGAAACACCAATGAAATAACGAAACTCTATTGTTTCCATCAAAACACACTAGAACATAGAAAAATATTCCCAAACACAACGCTATATACCAAAACAATAATTTGCATTAATTCGGGTATACAACTTTTTATAAATGTGGCACAATTTTTATTGAGAAAAATAAAAAGATTGTATTTTATTATATTGATATTTTTTACTTCTAAAATGTTTTCAAAACATCCCGAAACATTTTCAAAATATTTTTGAAATGTTTTTGTTTTTGAGCCAACCGAAACGACTTATCAAAACGAAATTTTGATCCTTCCAAGCAGTATGAATGTAAAAAGTAGTAATGGGCCAAGAATGCAAGTATCTTTAAATAATTTAGTGGTAGGAATAGGAAAGTGAAAGTATGAGAATACATGCCAAAAGAGGCACTAGTTTGGCGTAACTGTGCATTTGTGGTTATTATATATAGTAAATTTCACAGGTTCCCACTTCCTCAGCACCAAGAAAAAAAACAATTTCACAGGTTCACCCTGGCATTGGACATTTGACATTGTAAGCTTAATTAATTGATGTTAAAAGCTGTGATTTTTATGTACTAATGGAGAATGTAACCTACCTCCCTCTTGTCTATACTTTGTGAAAAGGAATCTCTTCTTGATGGCTGACAACTTGAATTTGGTATTGGCATTTAAAGAACAGCTTCGTATAATCTCACACACATACACATGAATGAAGAAGAAAAAATATTTTAGTCCACATGCAATTAATGCTTGAAGTCCGAATACTCACAACTAGGTAATTGATCAAAAAATTTTTAAAAGGCATCTGTCTAATAAGCTTCTTACGTAGTTTGTGTTTTGAAACATAGTGAGGGCTAGATACCTTATACAAGGGTGGCTTCTTGAAAGAGAAGGGAGCTTAAATAGGTAGACTTTCTTAGAATTTTTAGTAACCCAGATAAGTGATTTTTTATTATAGTTGGTGTTATTATTCAGCGTCCTAGGAATTAAGTGGAACCCTAGACGTAGACTCAAAGTGCACTTATTCAGTTCCAACCTTGAATATAATGTAAAAGACTTTGGTTCAGCTACCTTCCTTATTAGTCTTTATATCAATTATAAGAAGATGCATTTAGAATGCATAATTAATTACCACATTACACACAAGAATAGTCACTTTGCCGAAGTCAGCCTCCTTAAATTTTTGGCTATCTTCGAGATTTGATATCAGAAGTTGCTTCCGCTCTTCTTACTAGGGACACAACTTTTTGGTTATAAATTTAGTGATGGTGTGAAACCAACATTGAATGACCGGCTTTAGCTTAAACCTATCTTAATTATCTCCTATCCAAGTTGTGCACTTTAAAACAACTCCAAGTTAGCCCCACATGCTTATTCTTTCTATAAAAAGAGAGCACTTCAGTGGTCCGTGTTACCCCATTTCGTGTAGCCTTTCTTGATTCTCTCACGCAGCAAAAGGCGAAAGACTTCTTCATTGGAGAATATGGAGAAAAATATGAATGTCATTTCATGCTCAAGAATCGGCATGATTTCAGAAGGTTCAATGTCGGACACCGAAATTAGCTCATGCCAATCAAATAAGAGAGAAATGGATGCCTTGGATATTCCCCAGCTGAGATTGAGGCAGAAAAATGATAGTCAGGAAGCACATATCGGCAATCACAACTTGCATCTTTGCCAGGGGAACTTTAAGATGCATAGCGAGGCAGCTAAGGTTTGTGATGCCGCTGCTACCAAGGTCAAAAGCGATGATCCCTTCTATAACTTCTCACCTTCTGATGTAACTGTGCAAGAATCAGTCTTTCAATCTCTTCACTCTGTTGAAGAGATTTCAAACATGATGAAGGATGGATCTTACCAATCCAAACTTCATGAATTCATAACGGTCCAGTTTACTGAGGAGGGAAGTGAAACAAGAGACGTGTTGAATGAAAGGGAGATCCCGTGCCAAGAACTCTTCCGCAAAGAACTGACACCAAGCGACGTTAGCGGGCTGAACAGGCTTGTCATTCCAAAAAGATATGCTGTTGCACATTTCCCTCCTCTGAGAAACAATCGTGTTCGAGGCAATGCAAATAAACGTCAGGGGATAGGCATCCAAATAACTTTACAGGATAAATGTCTGAAGACATGGAATTTTGGGTATTGTTATTGGAAGAGTAGTGACAGTTTTGTGATTACAAACGGCTGGAAAGAATTTGTTAAGGCGGCAAAATTGAAGCCGAAGGACGTTGTTATCTTTTATGGCTCTCAGGAGGGAAGGATGGCCTCCGTTATTGGTTTAGAGTGCGATGGCAGTGGAATAAGTGGTGGTTCAGTTGAAAGTCACGTGGGCCTGCAGCCTGATCTGAAATGTGATGTTAAAGATAAAACTGATGGGGATGAAAGGGAAGGAAAGGAGATAAAAATGGTATTTAAGCTTTTTGGTGTAGAGATCTAGGAGTGTGGAGGACTTGGAAATGGAGTTTAAACTATCTGTTATGAAGTCCAATAGCTGAAAACGCCAAACTACCACCCTTCATTGTGTTCTAGCAATAATTGTGTCTATTGGAGTCTAGTTTTCGTTCATCATTTGTAAGCATTAGATGTGCCTAATTGAGTTAGATCCTGTATCAATCTGAGTGCCTAGTTTGTCAGAAGTGAATGTTTCTAACTCTTCCTTGCATAATCATTGGCATCATTACTGCTCTTGTTCTTGTCAAAGGAACATGCACTTGTGCTTGATGAATCTTGCGGTTACGTTCAATCGTTGTATACCTAATTTTAGTCATCAACATGTCAATTATTTGACATGTAAATTTTTAGCATGAGACGGAAATCTAAATTGGATGAATGGAAGCAGAATGAAATCTGAGTTGTGAAAATCTGTTTACCGAAGAGTTCATGACATGCACATATACTTCTTAAAAATAAGGAGTAAGTCTAGTAACTTGGAAAATTTTAGAAATTTTCAGCCTTAAGAATCTCAAAACTGCATACTTAAAGTTATGTTTGAAATGTTTAAGCAAACGTGTTGAAGGGGTACTTTTAATATGTTTGTGTTTATCAAAACTATTGTTCATCCACATAATATTTTAATTGGGATTGTTTCGGGCTAATAAATCCTGAAACCATAGAAATGGAAACTTAGAAGAGGAAACTGCATCTAGAAGTTTTGCATGAAAAGTTTAATGAGCATTTTCAAGAGCTAGCATGATGTCAAATAAGGTTGTATGCATGATGCTTTACGCTATTAACATTTATCTGCTATAGGGAATATACATTGCACATTGGTGTTCTTATGATATCCCCACTAATGCAGTTAGCACTTCTCTAAGATCTACTTGTACAGTTTCATATTTAATTTATCATGCTTTCTGTGCTGAGTTTGCTAGCTGTTACTTCACTATGAGGCAGGTTTCTAATTGCAGAGTAGAACTGCAGAATAGTTGTTGCCTAAGTGAGGTTGTGGATCGGAATTTGCTTCATAATGCTGACATTGAGTGGATTTGTTTATGTATAATCTGCTAGGTTATCTTCTACTCTCTAGAGTTGGAAACTTGGAATGCATGTTTTTCTTCCTGTTTGAGGTTTTTTTTTTCCAAGTGCATATGAAATTTTGTTCAAACAGGTATGGCTGAAATGGAAATGACCAACTTGATCCAAGATAGTACTAAAAAAAAAAAAGGTTATCCATGAGAAAACTTTTATTGTTTCTCTGGCTTGCTTTTTTGATCTTGCAGAGGTGATAATGGAGAGTCATAGAAATCTTATATAACCGGTCCTATATCTGTGTTTTTTTTTTTTTTTTTTGTTATAATTTCTTTGTATTTGGCTCAATATGTGATTATTCTCAGCAGTATTTTGGGTTTTCAGTCTAATTAAAGGGTCACAAAATTAGCTCTAGAAGGTTTTTTTTTTTTTTTTAATGACGAAAGATCCACACCGGCCCCCACAAGTCCAGGAAAACTTTGGATACACGCAATCATTTGCTAACCATTCGTATCAGTTAAGCATGGGTGTGCGATGTCTGTAAGAGTCGTACTTAGAATGTCTGATTTACAACTTTTTTCATGAATATTTTCTCGTGAACGATTTTATTTATGCAAATAGAATTATTTTCTTGAAATAGAGGAAGAAAGAAAAATAATTATTTTTCCTTCCCCTCTTTTTCTTTTCTTAAGTTCCAAACAGGTTCTAAAACTTTATAATATCATGAATTTTCAAATGGAACCTACTCTGTAGATTTAAAAAAATTCAAGTAAAATTTGTATGTCAATAAGTACACTTATTGAGGTTTAAAGGATAAGGGGACAATTCATTAAATTCTTTAAATCTTTTATATACGTAGCAATCATTTATGAGCATTAAATAAGGATTTGAATTCTAATATTTTTTGTAAATGACTAAATTAGCCTCCAAAAGACCAAGGCCCATGACGATTGTAAATTCTATGGGTAATGAAAAAGTGGGCCTTGTATAGCATATAAACTTATTAGATTGTTCAAATACCAAAATCTCAAAAAACCATTAATTTTGGTTCCATTATTTTAATTCAAAATACCATTTAATATTATTTAATACTTGAATTAATTGCTTATAGAAATGAAAACGCTTCACATGGATTAGTTGTACTTTAATAAGAAGATATCCCATTAAATATTTTCATTTCTAAAAGAATTTAATTCAAGCATTAATTAGGATTGAATATGATTTTGAATTTAAAATATTAGAACTTGAAATTAAAGTATTCTTTTGAAAATTTGATCCGTACTTGGTAATCACTGTCTTCTTTATTTTCTTTTCTCCAAGGATTGTTAAAATCCACAAGGATTTTGGTTGGGTTCGTGGACCCTCTCTCAAACATGTGGGCCCACCATGTAATAGAATTATAGGTGGTCTGGTCAACCAAAGTCATTGGATATAGTTTTTTTTTTTTTTTGCTTTTTATTTTTTTAACAAAATGAAGTTTGGATTTTCATGACCAATTAATAATGGTCCCAAGAATTCTAGAAATTTTGATTCACATATCTGAAACCCCCCTACTCTTGCAAACTTTACTCTAATTTTATGATTTTAACAAAGTTCTTTTTCCATTTTATTTGGTCGGTCGTCTGAGTTTTTTAAACTTACAATGTATTTGTCAATGTAATCAGCAAGTATATAAAATAATAACAGCCAATATATTGAATTTCTAGGATATATCGGTTTTAAATTGTCTTAAAAAAATTAGTATTCAAAACCATGGTGCCTAGAACAAGGTTTTGATTTTTTAATTACTATTATTTCTACCAAGGGAGAAAATGAGGGGAAAAAAAACTTGTTTATTACCACCAACATTGTCAATATCCAAATCGTGGTTTGTTTAAAGTTGGTTTGAAAACTTAATGACTTTTAAAAGATATTCAAGCTTAGCTTGTTAATTTTTTCAATCTGATTCCAAATGAGTTTTAAACATGCTGAGTTTGAGTAATTTTATTTTTTTTAGTATAAGAACTTACTGAACCAAGTTCAAAACTTAACGAGTTTCAAAATACATTCACGCTTACACAACGAGCTGATTAAACTCAAATTGGTTGGTTCATTTTTATGGACAAATGAACCCAAAAAAAAAGACATGCTAACATGTATCCTTAGAGTACATTCAAGCATGTTGCACAAAGTATTAGAATTTTATTTTCACAATTTTCAAAGTTAAAAACACAATTTACAATATTTTGCACAAACACTTAATATATTCCCTAATGGCATATATTGGCAAGGCCCCCCCAAAAAAAAACGTCGCTGCTAACAGATATATGGTTTTGAGATCCATTCAATAGTGGGAAATTTTACATTACAAAAAAAATAATAAAAATAAAAATTAGAGAAGATATTGAAGTATACGATAAAATCTATAATTTCCATACCTAACATTCTTTTCTCATGCATATTTAGTGCACAGACTCTTCAAAGGCAGATGTGGGCATAAATGCAAAAACATGTAGCTCCACAAACAAGCAATTTTTAGTGCTCCCTCTTCGTGGAGAGAGAGAAGCATAAGCATAGTTGTTAATTCCGTATCGAATAATATATCATTTTTGTTATTAATACGATATGTACCAGTATTGGTGTGTTTTAGAGTATCATTTCAAATTTATCGTTATAAGTATTATATACACATAAAAGATATATGACTTATAAATTAAGTATTGTTTAATGCAAAATATTATATATATATATATATAAAAATATATATATAAGTTTATTTCAAATGAGATCAAAGTTTACATTAGCTAGCAATAAAGAAGAAAATTAAACAATATATGAGAATTATATGTAAGTAGTAGTCTGTTGCTAGGAGAGGAGAGATATAAAGTAATGAATTTTTTTTTTTTATTCCTTTACATCTCCGGAGAGAGGGAGAGACGAGAGAGAGTGTGAGAGGCCTTCTTTGTATCAGAGACTCAGAAGGTTGTTGTATAACAAAGAGCTTTTTCTAAGTCATTTAATCACAAAAATGCCACACAAAAAATTTGGAAAAAGGGGACCGGCCGGTAAGCGGAACAGGATGAGATGGCTGGAAAATGCCGGAAAACTCCGGTAAAGCCCGAGAAATTAACCGGAACAGACCTTCTTCTTAATTGTTCCGTTTTTCTTCTGAGGTGATACATTCCAGCCGGTACAACCCAGAACGGAACAGTATTAATTACTATAGCCAGAAGGCTCTCAGTGCTTTCGCGAGAGAGAGAGAGAGAGAGAGAGAGAGAGAGAAACAGCCAGAAGGCTCTCAGTGCTTTCACAAAACTAGAGTTAGGAATACAAAAATGATCCTACAGCTCCACCATTCATTAGAGCACATGCATTGCCATTTACCAATCTAGGTTCACCAAGGAAAAAGATTGTACACCTACTTGATAGAAGCAAGCCTCCACCTTCTACTTTCAGAGTGTATGAACACAATTACTCACCAGAAGATACATCTATTCAAATTGAAGTGTCCTTGAAGGCGAGCTGCGATTCTTCAAACAGATCACAAGAAGTAGCCCAAAGTTCCTTTGCAAGTTTAGCGTCATACGAAAGTGCAGAAGTATTGAGAGTCCTACCATTTCCCCCGAAAAAGTAAACTCCTGATGTCTCCTGAAATAAGAAAACAAGTCATTTGCTTAATTAGTATCAGATCTAGTTGTATTAATAATAAAGTGCATTCTCTCCTTCCAGAGATGAACGCATTAACACTAAGTTTAGTTCAAGAAACTGCTGCAGCACAAGGTTTCAAATTTCCATTCATATGGGCAAGAAGAAAGAATTTTGTCCAACAGGAAGGAGCTGGTGGCCTCATCAAGGGCAAAACAGTGCTAGCACTTCCACCAATTTCTTCTTTGGTGAGAACCAATCCAGAAAACCTTCTGGAAACATGACAACATATTATCCTATTATGTAAGCGAGTGCAACATCCATCCATATCCATCTCAGATTCTTTCTTAAATGGGAGGCCCCATTTTAGATAATGTATAACAAATTATGAAGTTTCTCTTTGTTTAGTCTATGTCATGGCGAGGTACTTTTGACCACAATGCTCTATTTAATAGGAGGGTTTTCCTTCTATCACTATATAAGGTACTCAAATCAGCAGCATTTTCTTATAATGGGTACAGCTAGAAAAGATCATTAACACAACTTTCATTTATCTAACACTTGGGGGGGGGGGGGGGGGGGGGGGGGGGGGGGGGGGGGGGGGGGCAAAACCTATCCACTTGCTTTGAAGATTTGCAAATACAATTGTTTTCCAAGGTAAAATGGACCTTATTAGCATCAAACTCCACTAACGAGTCAAAACTATTTAATAAGCAGCCTCCTTTTCCCATTATACTTGGAACACTCGAAAATTATCCATGTTGGACGAAGACGTGAAATGGTAGGCACAGAGCTGAGAGAAAAAAATATAAGCTAATATAGGAAGTCTAAGTCTCAACTCAACGCAATAAGCTGTAATCCCAATTACTTGACAGAGTACATTACACAAACATAAATCACATGGCAGAAAACATATATATATATATATATATAGTTACATTTGCAGAAGCAATAGCAAATGATTAGAATAAAGAACTCACTGGAGGGGCAAGAGCTGCATCAAGAACAGAGCGGACTCCATTTTCGGGTGACTGCAGAAGGCCCAGAAGTTTCAAGACTAAAAATGCCACATAAGATATACATGCTGGAACTTCTCGCATGATGTTAGTTTTCACTGCTCCAGGATCAACAGCACTTCATGATTGGAAAGAACCAAAAACAAAAAAATAAATCAAATTAAGAATTGTTCTCAAAACTAACTTACGGGAAGAAAGAAACATAAAAATAAAATTAAAATGGATCCAAGATGTGACAGCAGGTACCCAGATTTTACTGGCCTACGTGTTCTTTTGGTTTCTTCTTCTTCTTCTTTTTCTTAGAGGAGGGGGGAACAAGAACATGCAGATCAGGGGAATTTATATCGGATAAATTGCAAAGGATGCTTAGATTATAGTTGAAGAATATCCAAAAAAACACTCACGGAATCAGCAACTTTTGACATGGCAATTTTGCCTGAGAAATTTCTTTATTACACAGCCTACGTCAATATTTGTGCTCTATGTCATTCAGTTTATTGTAAAAATGGAAGGCAAAAACAATTTCCTCCTCAAAAGGAATTTCAATCCTATTTTTTCTCTCCTCTCCTTATTTAAACATTTATTGATCCTATCTTGTTCACTACTTCCCTTGCATTATGGCCCATCTTTTAAGGGTTTTAAGACTGTCCTACCTCCAAGACCACTGCACCCAAAGGCTTCTACCGAAGGCCCTCCTCTTAAATTGTGCACAGAAATTTAAATTCATGTTGCAATAACAAGTTCCCATGCATGAGTTCTGCAAAGTTGTAACTGAGGAGAGGATGGGGAAAAGCTCCAAACGCCATTGGAAAACTGTTCCAGCAAAGAAAGGCTTTAATTTGAAACTTCAATGTGCATCAAGCACGTGACTCCATTGTCCCTTAAATAATCATCGATTTGTGTTTCTGCTAAATTCTAGTGCAAGACCAACAGAATGGGTTTTTAACACCAAAGAGAAACCACAGGCAACCCAAGCCTTCGCGACTGAAACAACTATCAAACTAGACTACCAAAGCCTTTCTCAATATGAAATTTCTGTGGAAGCATGTTGCCAAAAACTATTAAAAAGAAAAAGAAAAAGTAGCCTCAGTAACCAAACACTTCAATCAAAATTTCTCCTACGTGTCTAAAGAAAATCAATCCAGCTCCCAGCAACCAAGTTTGATCTGCTTTTCTATTAGTTTGTTGACAAAGAAATGGCTACCTATCAACAAACAAAAAATAAGAAATGGCTCCCAATCAGCAAAAGAAATCCTTTGCAGACATATTCAGCTAACGTTCCATTCTCTCTCTCCTATATATTCAACAAATCACCAGTTTAAAATAATATGAGACTGAGCCACAATCCTTTCTCTGTCTCTCTGCCTTTTTCTCTTCTTGGGAGCATTATTGTCCCTGTTTTCATTTAGTTTCCTACCAAAAAAAGATAAAAGGAGTTGCAACAAGTGCCCTTAAATCATAAAGATAAAGATGCAATTGTGCAAAGTCATTACACAACTGAAACAGTGAGACCATAACATTGCAAAATAAAGACATCATCATTTCCTTCTAAATATTCTAGATATGAAAAAAAATGTGGAAACAAGAAAAAATAATTTTACACCTTATTTATAATTTCTACAACAAAGCAGAAAAACACTAGTAATTTGTTCTTTCACTAGTAAAAGCCTTGATGAGTTTATTTATCAAAAAAAAAAAAAGCCTTGATGAGGAACAATTTCTTCTTGCAATGATAGCAATGAAACAATTGAACATTTATAATATGTTTAAAAGTCCAGAATTTAGCAAAATACAAAGCAAAGAACATTGCAAGTATTGTAGCACATACATGACAGACACCTGCCGAGATTTTCCCGTTAAACCAAATTGTCGATGAAGCTCATAAGAGAAGAATAGTAGGCACACTATCAAAACAAAAGCGCAAGTGCCCAGTTAGAAATGTGATAAACAATAGTCAAATTAATTTCAACTTGACAGGCAGCTTACATTTTGAATATTCATAAATATGAGCACATGGGTATCTTTTCGATTTTGAGAAAGACTTTCCAGAAACAGTTTCCTTGTCCACCTGTATGTCCGATACTGAAGAAACAAGAAATAATAGGATTACTTTATACCCAATACTTCCTAAAGTACGTCGTGACGGATGCAACTATGATATCCCACTTTTGACTGAAAACCACCACTAACAAAGAAACTCAACCATAGATAATTTGGTCTATGGACTATGACATATGCTAAACAATCGCCATACGGAGCAGATGCAAGGATAATTCTTTTAGCAAGTTTCAGTAGACACACCAAAATGTATGACAAAGCATGCTCAAAGGTATAATTCCAAACGCAAGGCCCTCTTGATCTAGTTAACTTTTTTGTGCAAGTTGTGGTTGAAAATCATATCACCACTCTTGTGCTTTTAAAATGTACTTTATATAGTCACAAAGGCCAGAAAAAACTCACCAGTCCGATGCGCGAAGGATGTGACATTAACAATCCGGGAAGGAACAGGGCTGTTTTCCAGAAGCGGTAATAGAACTTTGGTAAGAGAAAATGCGCCAATGTAATTAGTTCCCATCATCCTGGAAAAAGCAAGAAAAATATCAGAATGCAACCAACTATTCTTCAGGAGAGTAGGAACCCCAGATGTACTATGAAGCTTCTCTCACGCACACTTCAATTGGAGCAACACAATCTAAATTTCTTTCTAAATACCTAGAAGAAATCCAAGGCTCCTCCACTCTAGCATGTGGACACAAAGAAACACAAAATGCATAACGAATACAATTAACAAGTGTTTTTAACACAGAAATCCAAGATCAAACACTTCGACGACATTATCATGTCTAGAAATTCCACAACCACTTAATGTTAGTATTAGAGACACCAACTTTACCACAGTTAAATCACATTATCCAAATTAACAGCTTACCAAAACTCATACAATTTACTACTGTGTGACCTTCCTGTTTGGATTAGTTGGCACTTGGCACCAAGTTCATAAACTTGTTACTTCATTCATGTGGCACATCTAAACCTGTATATTTAATAGATGAATAAATTGAATTATTACTGATCATAGCCTTCAGCAGTGAGTCTAAATGATGTTGCCAGTATCCCAGCATTGTTTATCAGGAGTTGGACAGAAGAATGCAGATTTGAATCCAAAAGCCACCGCTGAAAGGAGCCTTTAAACTTCAAGATTGACTGGTAGGATGATAAATCAACCTGAAAACATTTGAGATGGGCATGCTTATTTCGTCTTTTAATATCTTCCATAACCTGTCAAACAACCAAGAGACATAAGATAGATACAAGCATTGAAGTCTAGGAAGGTACAAATAGCAATAAACTTAAGGCATGCACTACACCTTTGACAAAAGATAAGATGACCGCCCAACTGCAGGTAGGAAATGAATTTAGTTATACTCCTCTGATATTTTGCCACAAAGAAAACAAAAGAAATTAAAACATCGTTTTTTTAAAAAAAAAAAAAAAAAAAAGGTCTCATACTGGTGAAGAATGACTGGCTCTAGTATAGACAGACTTGCGCCTTGCATTATCTAGACAGCAAGGGAAAAACCACAATTTGGAGTCTTTGGACATCTATTAATTGCTTCAAGTCATCAAATAGATAGCAGCTGTGCTCGTAAGAGATGAGTTTAAGCTATTAGATTCAATTTGTAATGCACTGAGATCACCTGTAAGTGGTCATACATGGTCCTACCAGGCCCTTCGGCAAAAGCAATTAAGTAAAAAGAATATTTAAAGTTACTAACATGAAGGTGAAAAAAATATAAACACTTCAAATTAATTTCTACAGAGAACCTGATGACATCTTATGGAAAAAGTTACTAACAGCCGTGCCAATAGAATGTCATTTGATAGCAACTGGGAAAGCGTGAGTCTGTCCAATGGTATTTCTTTAAAACATAACTGCCTAATCTTCTGCATCTATTTCTTGTGATGCAGTTTGCTATGTAATTTCTCTGAAGAACCTTGACTTCTCACTGCATGCACCTAAACCAGAAAGTCACTTCAACATAATGCTCAACCAAATTGCACATTATTTGGTCTTATGATCTCAAGGCATAACATATACTTGGAATGAGACATTCATTAGAGGCCATTCTTTCTTTGATAGGTCCTTATTGTTGTAGTACAATATGCATAAGTGTGCTTGATGGATCAACTAGAATGCATTTATGAGTAGGCACACATTTTCCAGAAATTATTTTCTTTTTTTCCCTATGTTTGGTACAACAGAAAAACAGGAATAATGTGTTTATCTCTCAAGTATCCACTTCTTGCTCTGTTCGTTGATTTCTTAGCCTGTGACTTTGTTTTCAAAATGTGCCAACCAAACACCTGAATATGGCAGGATCACAATCATTTTACCTGTAAAAACCATTACAACAATTGTGAGCAGGTGTTTGGTGGTACAATTTGAAAACAAAGTTTCAGTCTAAGAAAGAAATCATCAAACAGTTGATGGGCATGCAGAATATGAAAATATCTTGCAGAGTAAATCATTTTATATCAATCCAAAGAAAAATAGAGGAAGCTAAACATGACTTTGTCTACCTAGAAACGCATGAAAAGGAAAGAGAGAGGTGAGCAGAGTACCAAGAACAACAAAGAAGCCTTCCATTGAAAGAGAATAAGCAGCTGCAGCACCCAAACCAGACGTCGCCTGCACAAATAATGCAACCAAACAAACATAACCCAAATCATAAAATGAAAACAGTATTGCTTCAGAAAAACAGTACTGCAAATATAGCGATTAGCAAATATAATAAAGAAACCCACACCAAAACTGTCTAAAACCAGTACTAAAAAAAATTGATAAATGAATTACGCCGGTGATAATGCAGACAGGCATCCTGGCAGGACTGGAGGCGGTTGGGGTTGCTGCCGCTGCTGTTGCCGTCGGTGGTAGTGTTGGCGGAGAGCAACGTGGGTACGAAATGGGTCTCCGTGAGAAAAGGGTTCTGGCTATCAACTGCAAGTAGGAGTGGAGTAGAAAGAGAGTCCAAAGCACACCCATCCTCCAAAATTCTGCTGTGCAAACGAAATTCAAAACCTCCATTAATTCCTTTGCCGTCATCATCTCGTGCTCAATACAAAATCATAAACATATCAGGTTCTTCAATTTTCGCATTGGAGGACGATCGTCAGTATAGCATGTGAGGTTTTGCTTTTTTTTTTTTTTTTTTTTTCCTTTTATCTTTTTTCGTTTCTCGGTTTGTTTTTTTTTTTTTTCTTCCCTAGTCCGATGACTCCGACCAGGTTGCTTGTCATCATTATAAATTAAATAATAAATACTATTAGTTTATGAGCTGAATTCGGGTAATTTATGATTTTTTTATTATTTTGACAAAAAAAATGTTGGAGCATAACAAAAATGGAATTTTTGTTGAAATATATATATATATATATATATGTAATTTTTTTGGTTGACAAAAGGGTAAATTCTAGGTGCAAGCGAGTAGTAGCAAGAGGGGTTCAGAGGAGGCAATTGCACCTGCTGAATTTCTTTAAAGAAAAATCTTTTATATTTACAGTTACGTAATTATCCTTTAAAATATATATGTCTTGTTTTTAGGCCAATAAAATGTGGACGATATGTAATTTTAGTTGCAATATTCATTCTTATAAGGATAATTACTCTTCACCTTATCTTAAAAGAGTTGTTTATCATATTATCTACATAAATATCCTTATCACTGCTTATCGTATATTTTAACAGAATCACATATATAAGTTGTGTTCGTTAATATATTTTACCCTTCACTTATGTGGTGTTCTAAATATTATGATACTTTTAAAACACCATCTTACAAGGATAATTGTTAGATAATTATTAATTTATTTCAATCTACTCTATTAGTGTTGTAATCTAATATAGTTCCCTATTTAACTATAAAGGTATATCCAATTAAATCTTTACAAACTATCCATGAAATATAATAAATATTTAGTACTATCCAATCAAGTCTCAATTTGTAATATAATTCAATAAGATTTTTATTTTAAATACAAAGTCATATCTATAAATTTTTACACTTTATCTCACAAAATGTCACGACCCGAAACCCGGCCTATACGGATTTAGAGTGCATGACCGGCCAATAGCTTGGCTAACCAAGGTCGCATTGTATAACCCGGTTGAACACCTGTGCATTTATCATTTAAAAGATATACAATTGCGGAATTAAAACTTTATAAACGTAAAATAAAACGTATGTCATACATAGTAAAGTTGTGCCTAATCTCCGAAATATAATTATTCTATAAGGTGAGCCCATCAAATGCCACCATAGTTATAACATTATAATATTACAAAACATTAGGGTCCAACCCCTATATCAGCACATAACATAAGGCCCGTGGGCCGCAGTCCAAATATCCATGTAATGGGCCTCCTTCAGGGCCTCCCAGTTTGTTCACCTGAAAACATTTTTAGAAAAACGTAAGCTAATGCTTAGTGAATAACAATAATGCATGAATATAAAATACCATAAACTACATTTATATTTAATGTACATGATAATAAAGGTACATTTATGTATAAGTGGCATGAACTTAGAAACGCATAAGTATGATCTTAAAGACACTTGAAGCATAGACTTTTGTATTAAAACATTTCATCATTTCTAAAACATAATGTTGAAGAAGAGGGGCAGGTGTGTTATAGCATGAACTATTTGAGCGTGACATAACTTATCATAAACATAACATACCATGTCTTGTAGGCGTACATCTTGGCTCGCCGTATAATATAGGATACATTAAATATTACTATTCTTAGTAATATTATAAAGCATAGCTTTGGAAACGTAGGTAACATAAGTATCATATTGAAATACTCTGTGTATCTCCGGGTCGTCAATAACAGTAGAGAGATAGTAAAGTGTCTACCTTCCTTCGGTAAAGGCGTAGACAACGTTATGGTTTGGGTATCTAGGCCTTAGGAGTTCAGCGACCTTCCTTCGGAAGAAAGACCGGCGATACGGTGCCTTAGACTTGCTCAAGAGATAGGTTCGATGCAGACTTATAATTAACTTTCTCAAACTGTTTTTCTTTGCTTCTAACATTATCCTTGCCTTTCTTGCAGAAACGAAAAAGAGTTCGAAAAACATCAACTGGGGAGTTAACTTCAACGATATGCAGAAGGTCTTGGATTTTTATGGTGAAGGCAGGTTGAGGGATATTGCGCGAGCTCCCCACATTTTGCTAAACTACTTGATTCGATATTCCTCATTCACCGCGAAGATGGGGGTCCCACCGAGCACCCTTGAGACATTGGCTGAGCAGGGTGCGAAGGGATATTTTGAAGAGATTCTGATTGGTGTTACAGTTGAAAGGGTATATTTTAATCCTCATCTTCTACCCCCCTTTCTTGCATGCTTGAAGCAAGATGGCTCTTAGTTCATGCCTAGAGGAAAGTTAGTGGGAGCCATCGTGTAGGGGGATCTGTCACTAGCTTACTTTAAGATGGTATGGCCTTGGAGCCCCTTGATTATGTGGTGTAGCCTAAAGCCTTGTATGAATTCATGACCCTATTTGCATATTGCTATCTTGTTCATGTTTTATGTGCTTGGCTTTATTTTCATGTTTATAACTATGTTTTCAAAACTCGCACTATTCTCACTTCAATGCCATTTCCAAGCTCAATATTCCCTTCAAAATAATTCTAAGAGTTGGTCTTTTAAAGCTTAGGATGAGATTCTAAGAAGTCATGCCTTAGAAAATTGTCCTACTAACCCCTAACTCACACTTTTGCATCTTTGCATTCCCACTTGCATAAAAATGATTTTCAAACTCTTTAATTCCTAAGATTTCTATTCTTTCAAGTTTAGTGGTTGAAATGGCTCAATGGAACCCTCTCTTGAGTGCTCTCCCTTTTATATTGGCCATAAGAGCCCTAAATTGTTAGAATGGTTCCCTTCTCTTTTTATTCTTGCACAAAAGTGATTTTCAAACTCTTTGATTTCTAAAGTTTCTATTATCTCAAGTTTAGTAGTTGGAATGACCCCCATGGAACCCTCTCTTGAGTGGTCTCCCTTTACATTGGCCATAGGAACCCTAACTTGTTGGAATGGTTTCCTTTAAAAATGGTTTTCAAAATCTTTTTCTCAAAAATGGTTTTCAAAGATTCATTCTCTCTATCTTTGCATTAAAAATGATTTTCCAAAAGTTGTCATCATTGTTTTGATTCTTGAAATCCCTACTCTTGTCAAGATAAAGATTATAATGGTCCTAAGAAAACCTTATTCGGAATGGTTTTCAAACACCAATCATATAAACCATATCCTTGGTTAGAGTCAAATTTTCATAGAGATGATCTTCAAAAGGGTTATCTACCAAAGTCCTTTGCATAACATGATTTGTTTTCCAAAACTCTTTCCAAAAGTGCATAAAACCACATTTCAAAACCCTCTTCCAATCCAACCTTAGGTTAACTTGACCTTAGTTGTCTAATCCTAGGTCAACTTGACCCTAGTTGCCTAACCCTAGGTTAAACCAATCTTAGTTACTTGACTCTAGTTGTCCAACCCTAGGTTAACCTAACCCAAGCTAGTTGACCCTAGGTTACCTTAACCCTAGGATTAACCAAACCCTAGTTGATTAACCCTAGATCACCTTAACCATAGGTTAACCTAACTCGAGTTAGTTAACCTTAGGTCACCCCTAACCTTAGGCTAACCCCAACCTAGGTTAGTACACTTCAAGGTTCTAACTCAAGGACCCTTTCTAGATGATCTTTTAACTTTAAACTATGCTTATAACCCATTTTTTTAAAACCTCCTACTCTCTTGAGAAAACCAATTCCATAACCTTTTCAAATATTCCTACACTCTATCTTTAAATTATTTCCAAAAATGTTTTCAAGAACTCACAACCCTAAGGTGTCCCTACCTCTTTCATGGTCAGGGATTCCAAAGAAAGATGACATATCAAAAACAACCTCCAAGGTTGTCCATATTAGAGTTCCAAAGTCCTAGGTGTTTTCAAAAACTATTTTTGAAAACTTTTCAAAAACCAATTTACTAAAACACTCCAAAATCATACCTCCAAGGTTTTTAAAACGAGACCTCAAAACATTTTCAAAACTCTCTTGAGTTATTTCAAAGCACTTCCAAAACTCTTTTGAGTTGTTTTAAAAATATTTCAAAACACTTCAAAATCTCATTTCAAAAGTTTCAAAGTTCTATTTCAAAACACTCCGACATCCGATTTCAAAACTCTCAAGTACTCTTTTTTTCAAAGACCTCAAAGTGTCTTCACATCTCTTCAAAGATCTCAATGTGTCTACAAAGCATTCCAAAGGCCGTAATATGCCTATTTTCCATCGGGCTCTTGCCCGAATTACGAATGGCCTGATTCTCACTAAATGAAATACGTAGGCAATCTAAAATGGTGCGGTCATAATTTCTATTTCAACCCCAATCCCATTTTCAAAAATTTCTATCAATTCAAAGTTTCTATTTCAAACTCCTTCAAAACTCCCATGTTTTCAAATTTCTTCCAAAACTTGTATCATGCATCATTCATCCAAAAAGTGATGACTAAACTCCGCTTTCAAAATTCTGAAGTGAATATTAAGTGGACAAATGGTAATTGGTTATTCTAGTGAGTGAACAAAGGGTGATTAAACATGTAAGTACCGAAAGGGATGGGTATGGTAATGATCTTAAGATATCTTCCCTGCACGCAACCAACTCCCGGACCCAAAAATTTCTGTTTTTAAAATACTAAAATGGAGTTATTTTCAAAAAGGGCTTAAAAATTTCTCAAGGTTGCCAAACAATCTATTTTCTCAAAAACCCTCCATCAAGAGAGTTTTTCAAAACCTTTTTCAAAAACCCTAGTTTAATCTTCGGATTAACACTTAGTTTTAGATGACTTAACTTACCTTAATCAAGTTAGGTGGAGACTCCTATTTTTCTAAAAAACCCTTAATCAAACTTATTTCAAGTTCAAACCTAGTCGCACTTGTCTTTCTAGGAGGACGAGTTCCAATGACAGAGTTTCGCGCTTTTTCCGAGCTGAAAGGACTTGGTCCAAAAACCGGGGCGCGACAGAAAGTTTTAGTTTAGGAAAGTTTCAAAAAAGGGAAGTTTCATTTTAGAAAAGTTTTAATTTTGTTTCCAAAAATATTGGATTGAATTTTATTTCTAAATATAGAGAGATTTGATTTTGTTCCAAAAGGGAAAGATTTGATTTGGTTTCTAAAATGGAAAGATTTGATTTTGAGTTGAAAAAGAAAAGATTTTATTTTGATCCCAAAATAGGACGGATTTTATTTTATTTTAAAAAAATAGAACATTCGATTTATTTCCAAAAATGAAAATATTTGAATCGAAGAAGGAAATATTTGATTTGAAAAACGTAAGATTTTGAATTGAAAACCTTATGGTTTTATGTGTGACTTTTGGGAAACAACTCAAGTGATCTATGCAATTTTTGAAAACATGATGTGAAGATGATTTGAAACCATTTTGAATGTAAGGAATGCAAGAATGAATATTAGGGATAAAACTAGGGTTTCATAGAGCATGAGTTGCTAGGGTCTTGACCTTGGCTTCAAGATAACAACACTTGGACTAATTTTGAGAAAAATTCTTTTGAACATAAGATTTGAAGAGGTTTGAAAACTAAATTTTTGAAAGAGATATTTCAGGGCCTTAAACCCTTGGAGGCTTCTTTGAATATGCCACTTTCCTATAGTAACCCTAACCATGGAAAAGCTAAAATCATTTTGGGGTTGTGATTTTACAAAAAAGTTAGGGTTTGAAACCCTAATGTGAACCTTGGGGTTCACTTTGAGTGTGTCACCTTCCTAGGGAAACCCTAACCATGAAAAAGCTAGAATCGCAGTAGGGTTTGTGATTTTTTGAAAAACAAGTTTGAAAATAGCTTTGAAAGCAACTTTGGGTGTAGTTTTAGAAAACGCTTTTAAAGGCAGCTTTTGAAAACATGATGGTAATGAACAATGCATGAACATGACATTGATAATGTAATAGGGATATGAACATACAAGTTTGAAGGCTTCACCATATTGTAAGGGACCTCAAGACCAAACCATGATTGGTTAGGCTAAAGGAAGACCCCCAACACGGTGGTTTGACCAAAGCTTCCCCTAGGCATGGACCAAAGGTCCTTTTGTTTCAAGCATGCAAGAATAGGGGGTAGAAGACAGGGATTAAAAGAGAGAAAATAGTCCAAGTGGACTAGAAGAGAGAAGAGAAGAAATGGGAGATTACAATATATAAATAGGAACCCTGCCTTATCTTCAAATCTTCTTGGAACTTCAATGGAGGCTTTGACTTAATCTTAGAGGAAACTTAAGAGGATCTTAAGAGCTTTGAAAGGGTTGGAAGTTGCCTTCAATGTAGCTTGGAGGCTAAGGTTAGAGGTGTATAGGCTAGGGTTTGAGTGCATATGGCTTGGGAGGCTCAAACCCTTAGAGAAATTTAGGGTTTTGGGGATTTTCGAGGGCTGCAAAGTGTTGGGCATAGCTTTGCTGTGATTTTGCAAACCTAAAATACGCTAGGGGGTGGCCTGTATTTTTAGGCAAAAATCAGACCTAGTGACGCATATAGGAGTGGCATCAGGCCAAATTTTGGCCATGCACCACTACGAATTTGACTCTATTTGGACTAGATTGGATTGGAATTTAATAGGCTTATCATCTTAAGGAAGACGTACCGATAGCGGACATTCTACATTGGTGAGCTAACAAGTGCCAGAATTGAACCCATGTGATTAGTGTGGCATTGGTTCCCAAGACCGCCTGGTCTTGAAAAGCTACCTGCATGGCGTTGGTCCCTGAGACTACCCGGTCTCAACGAACTGCCTATCTGGCATTGGTTCCTGAGACCACCCAATCTCAGAAAGTTGTATGTGTGGTGTTGGTCCCCGATACCGCTCGGTCTTGGAAAATTGCCTGTGTAGCGTTGGTTCCTGAGATCGTCTAGTCTTGAAAAGCTATCTGTGTGGCATTAGTCCCCAAGACTGCTCAATCTCAAAAGCTACCTGTGTGGCATTGGTTCCCGAGACCGCCCAGTTGTATAAAGCAACCTATGTCGTTTTGGTTCCCGAGACCGCTCGATCTCAAAAAATTGCTTGTGTGGTTTTGGTTCCCAAGGTCTCTTGGGCTTAAAAAGCTGAATGTGTGGCGTTGATCCTCGAGACTGCCCGGTATCGAAAAGCTGCCTGTGTGGCGCTGGTTCCCGAGACCGCCTAGTCTTGAAAAGTTATTTATATGGCGTTGGTCCTCAAGATGGCCAAGTCTCGGAAAGCTGTTTATGTGGCGCTAGTTGCTAAGACTTCTTGGTCTCGAAAAGCTGCCTGTGTGGAGTTGGTCCCCAAGACCGCCTAGTCTCGAAAAGCTACTTGTGTGGCATTGGTTCCCAAGACCGCCTAGTCTTGGAAAGCTTCCTGTGTGGTGTTGGTCCCCGAGACTGTCCTGTCCCAAAAAGCTACCTAATTCCGAGGGGATCCCAAGGAGGCAATGTGGTCATTTGACTTCGATTTGGCATAGTGGGCCCGGGAAGTGATTAATTGACTAGACTAAAGTTTGAAAAGCCTATTTGGGCTTGAACATGGATGTGAAGTTTGAATGTAAGTTTGGTGGGACTAGAAATTGCCTATCAAGCAAAAATGGGATGCTTACAGATGCTACTCTTTTTCTGTTCTTTGCTTGTCAAAAATATCTAAAGGACTGACCGCGAGGATATCGAAGGAACTGGAATAGCTAAAATTTTGGAATTTAGTTATCTTGAACCGACATTCCAACTGATGGAATGACACTCCTTTGGGAAGGCTCAGGGTTTTGAAATCGACTGGAATTGCAACTTTTGAAGTAAAAGTTTGGAAAACCTAGAAATGTTTTACGATAAACATTTGAATTTGAACTTGAACTTCTTGAAACTTGTTTTGAAATAGGGTTTTTGAAGGGGAAAACCCGAGAAGCCAGAATTTATTTTGAAATTTCGCTTTTTGAGGAACGAGTCCTAAAAATTTTCTAAAATATTTTTTGCTTGAAACTCGACCAATTGAAGAAAGAATGTTTAGAAAATTCATTTTCACTTGAAACTGTTGGATATTTTTTAAAACAAAGCGTTTAGGAAATTTGTTTTGACTTGAGACTTGAAACTTTTAAAACATTTTAGACTTGATGGAGTTTTTGGAAGACACCAGAAATTTTCGTCCTTGAAATTGGAAGTTGACACTTTTGGTGGAAAAAGCTTTGAAAATTTTTGTATTTTAAAATTGACCTTGATTAGTTTGCAGGTGAAATTGTATCCCCTCTTCAGTACGACCGGTTGCATGCATGCACTTGCATTGGGTTAGACTTGGGTGAGCCCGGATATTTTTATTTATTTATGTATGCATTTATCATTTCAATTTTGGTCTTATAGAGTCAATTTGATTTTGTTGTTGTTGGTGACTGGATTGTTTGTGGGTTGATGTTGTGAGTGTTCGATCTCCATTTAGTTGATTTATGTGTGTGTGCATATATCACATGATTTGACATTGGGTTGGGTGTACCTTGATTAGTTTTCCTAGATCTGTGATTTGAATCTTGTTTAGCATTAATTGGTTATTCGATTCATTTATGTGCTTGGTTTATAGCATTGAGCATCGGTTTGAGAATCAGGTTTGGAAATGCATTCTATATACTCTCATGCATCTTTATTATACACTTGCACATGTCACCTCATATTTATTAAATTTGTAGCATAACCTCCTATTGGGCCATAGTATGCTCACCCCACCATAGTTGTAGGTGGAATCCCGAGTAAGTAGATTGTTGGCCCAAGTAACCGAGCTGTTTAGGCCTTTATGTTTTATTTTGATTTCACGTTGTTATATATTTGGGATTACTCTACCATTTATCTTCAATGCATTTGTATAATATTAATTTTATGTTTTCAGTTGAATTTTATTTTTAGATAACTGTATGCCCTTTATTAACATCATTTAGAGACTTAGTTTACACTTTGGATGATTTTCCATATTTGAAAATGCTTGGGTCCATATTAATTGATTGATTAGTGTGAGAATGAATATTTTTGTTGGAATTTTGAACAAGTTTAAAAATGGTTTTAGTTTAATTTACAAATGGACCCATGCGATTTTGTTCTGCAAATTTTCAAAATAAAAACTATCTTTAAAAAGTGAAATTTCAAAGTCTATTTTGACTAAAATTTGATGTGGATCCTAATTTTGACTTTGACTTTTCAATGCTATAGTTTTTATTCCTTAAATATCGGCTTTTGAAAAACTAGGGCGTGACATTGTCGCGACCAAGTTTTTTGGACCATCGAGAATGATGTGTGGGAAACACACGGTACTCTCTCGTTAAAACTCATTCTTCTAGAATGACGAGTGCGACTCGGTTTGAATTAGAAATTGAGTTGAATAAAAGCTTTTAGAAAAAGATTTGAAGTTACCACCTATCTTTGTTAAGGTAAGTCAGGTCACCTAAAACTAAATGCAATTCGAAGCTTAAACTTAGAGTTTTTTAAATGGTTTTAGAAAACTTCATCAAGAGATGGTTTTTTGAAAAACATGTTGTTTGGCAATATTTAGAAAGATTTAAGCCCTTTTTTGAAAGTAATTATGTTTTGGTCTTTAAAAACAGTGATTTTAGGTTCGAAGGTTTGTTACGTATAGGGAAGATGCACTAGGCTATCACCCTATCCGACCCTTGCAGTACCTACATGTCTTTTTCGCCCTAGGTTCACTTATTTAGAATCTTCGATTATCCAATGTGAAATTATTTTCCATTTGAAAAGAATTTTAGAAGAGAGATTTGAGTCATCACTTTAGGGATGATATAATGCATTATATGAAAGTGTAAGAAAAAAAATTTATTTTGAAAAGGGAATTTGAGATTTGAAAAGGTTGTGACCACAACCATGAGGGTTGCCAATAATCCCTTTGTTGAAATTAGGCCAGTCATAGTTCGGACTCGGGGTTCGATTGAAAATAGACACTTTGGAGTCTTGTTTCTTTCTTTCAAATCTATTTTCAATGTCAAATCAAATTCTTACACTTGCATATCATGCCAAATGTCAACTTCTTTCTAAAAGGTTTTTTTCAAAAGTGGATAGTTTTGGACATTTATTAATCAAAGATTCTAAATGAGTGAACCTAGGGTGAATAAACATGTAGGTACTGCAATGGCGGGATAGGGTGATAGTTTAGTGCGTTTTTCCTACACGTAACCAACTTCCGAACCTAAATTCCTGTTTTCAAAGACCAAAATGGAGTTATTTTCAAAAAGGGCTTAAATCTTTTCAAAGATTGCCAAACAACTTATTTTCTCAAAAAACCCTCTCCTGAGGAAGTTTTTAAAATCTTTTCAAAAATCCCAAGTGTAATATTTGGATTGTACTTAGTTTTAGGTGACCTAACTTACCTTAATCAAGTTAGGTGGCGACTCCAAACATTTTTTCAAAAGCTCTTAATCAAATCAATTTTCAATTCAAACCTAATCTCACTCGTTCTTCTAGGAGGATGAGTTCTAACAAGAGAGTACTGTATTTTTCTCACTTATGTGTATTTTTCTCGAGTGCGAAAAATCGGAGCGTAACAATCCCACAGCCACACTCCACCTTAATAAAGATCTTCATAACTTTTGCTATCATGTTCCGCTATAAAAAATATATATATACACTCAGAATAAACTAATTCCAAGTATTTCATGCCCATGTCAAAAAACAACCTTGCTAAAAAATTATGCTGCAACTCCCATGTTTGGATTTCCTGGAAGTTCATCAACCATCGACATGACTTTCCATCACACACCCTGCATCACCCCAAACAAATGCATGTGTGCAAACTTGTGGACCTGCACCTGGAGCTTCTCTGTGAACACTCAGCATCTGTTGCATCCGTCTAACAGTGCACCTGTGCCTTTTTTACCATGTATTCATGCACTTGTTGCACTCGATCCATCCACCTGTGCACCTGTACCTTTTGACCATGTACTCCAGCGCCTGTTACGTCCGCCTGTTGAGTGTGAGACATAATAACTCTTGCTCTATTTGTTCACCACTAATCTCCGTCTGCAATATGACAAAAAGAGTGCAAAACTACACCCACCGATGACTCCATAGCGCCTGCAAAACCTTAGGGACACCTATCTCCATGAATTTGGAAACTGGTCAAACCTTCACCAACGGATCCTGTCACACTAGATCATTGCCCAAAGCAAAATGCAAACTGGTCCATTGCAAACTTGATCCTTCACCCGCAATTATAATGGCTCCATCCTTGCAATAATAATGGCCCCGTTGTCTTTAAGACTTCAACACGCTGTCCTCCATCAACCGAATTTTTTTTTTTTTTGTTCTCTCTCCTCTTTTCCTATGCATCACCTTGATGAATTTTACCATATACATGAATAGTACCCACTAAGTTAGTTCCTAGGAAAGATTGGAAGGATCACATTGGTTCCGTTTAAAATTCAATCTCCTAGACATAACCTTCTTAGACTGTACGTATCCAAAATACCACACCAAAGCTCTACCCCACCTAAAGGAACCTATAATAATTTCAAGAAAATATTTTCTGATGTGGAAGATCAGTCAAAACTGCAACCATAGAGCATACTCAGAACTTCAAGAAAAAATTACAACAAAAAAAGACTCTGATACCACTTGTTGGAAATTTCTAACTCTCCCAAACACACTCCTTTTGGAAATAGGAAAGACAAGAATATCAAAATAAATAGAGAAAAACAAAGCATAAAGATTTATGTGGAAAACTCTAAAAACAGGAGAAAAACCACCAGCCTAGAAAAAAATACACTATGTAAAAAATTGTTACAATAGCATAATTTTTCCTTCCTCATCCTGTTGGCACCTACTAAGTTATCTCACTAGATAACCTTTAACTTTTACCTCTTTCGGAGAAATTTCACTAAAGTCAAAAGTTACTAGCTAAGCTATTGACTAGTACACTTAACCAAAAAAATTTAACCCTCCTTATATAAACCTTGCGCCTTGCCCCCCTTTTCACTCCTAACCGATGTGAGATTGAAAAAGGAACAAAAACGCAACACTACATTCATCCAGATTCATCAATGTTCCCTACATCTTAGCTATTTTCTTTGCATTTAGCTTGGTCATTCAATCAGGTGGGAGTCCGTGAACTTGGATCTAGCATGGTGAAGAGTCAAATTTGACCTCTGATGAGATGAGGTTAGGATTTCAAGGTTTAAGAACTAATTTATTTAGTGGCTTATGACTTAAATTTATAACTTTTTTAAATTGTGTTTGGCTGGTCATAAAAAAATAACTTTAAAAAGCCACTTATATCTAATACAATTTTTTAAAAAGCCATCTGAAAAAGTAACTTTTTAAAAATAGTTTATAACTTATCAGTTACATATTCAAACACACTCTAAGTCACGACTTGACCAAAAACTTTAAGCGTTTAATAAATTAGTGGTCAACAATTCAACATAGTATAAAAAATGACACTTTATAATGCAAAGGCTTTTGGTTGCACACGACAATGTGCCAACGGAAAATATAGTCTTCAGTACGTGAACACGCCATTACACTATGTTTGGATTTGAAATTTATTAAGAAAAAATATAATTATTTTAATTGTTTGATTGTAAGATAAAATAGTAGGGAAAAGAAAATTAAAGAGAAATTACTGAAGAAATCGGGTTCCCTCATTTCACTTTATATTGAGTACACAAAAGGTAAGATATATTGTTCATATCCATGTTCATGTTTTTCTTCTTATACGTAAAATGACAATGGGTATTTGATGTTATAACATTATTATTGATAAATGTCTATTCATTTTTCTAATCTAACTAACCAAGAGCATGAAATTTTTTCTTTTTTTTTATCTTTACTTTTCCTGAATCCAAGCATTGCATTAGAGTTTATATACATATGACTTTTAGAAGGAAAATACTACAGATAATCCTATTATTTTAACTCCCAATTCCTAAACTTGAGTGAATGCCATGTGGATTCATCAATATATGTCCCAATATTTTATGTCTAAAAGTGAGAAAAAGAGTTCATAAATAAGATTATGTATATCATTATTCTTTCTAAAAAGGACCAGATGATCTCATATCTTTTTTCACTCTTAATCCCAAGCACAAGTGAGTGAATTTCATATGTATTTATTAATATGAGTCTCACTATTTAATTTAAAAATAAGAAAATGGGATTAAAAATATAGATTATGGGCCATTTAGAAGCAGCTTATTTTTAGTTTTTTTTTTAAATTTTTTTTCCTTAAAATAAGCACTTGGTGTTTTGTAGCAAGATTTTTAACTTATAATAAGTTAGCTTTTTTTGTTAAGCTAATAAGCTAAAAAGCAAAAAGATAAAAAATTTTGAAGCCTTTTATGCTTATACTCTGTAGTGAAAAATTTAAAAAATAATTAATTTTAAAAATTTTAAAAATAAATTAGTCTACTACAATAATTAATGTTAAAAAAAATTGAGCCTTATAAAACATCATGAATATGCAATATAATTTATTTTGAGGTTCAATTGATTATTTTTGTATAAAAAATCAAAAAACTTTAAATTAGTAACAAACACTCCAGAGAAGCTTTTTTTTTAGTCAACTTATTTTTTATACTTTTTAAGCAACGTATTTAATAAAAAAAATTGTTTCCAAATTAGTCAATACTCTTTTTTGAAAAAAATAAAAAAAATTATTTATATAAGCACTATACAGACACGACGCGATATAATCACAAGTACGAACACAAAACGTGTCGTGTTCATTGGCCATGCCGAGCCTAGGGCCCTTCTTTTGGTGGGTCGGCATCAGCATGACACAATTGTCAAATGGGCAGCACCGTCCCCTTCACACATCTAGTAATGATTGACATGACTTAATGACATGAAAATTTGTGCCGGTGGAAAATATAGCCATCATTATATGGAAACCCGCCTCTGGAGCGCTGTCTAACCACCTTTGATGTAGTGATTTTCTTCCTAATTTTTTAGGAAAAATGTTATTTTTATAAAAATTTTGTACAAGAATTTACACTAAAATAATGTATTTACACTAAAATAATGTGATATTAATAGTTTTATAATTAAAAATTATTATAAATTTACATTAAAATAATAAGACCTTAATAATTTTATAATTAAAAATTATTATGATAATTGTTTTGCATTGAAGTGAAAAGTTTTAATTTAGACACATTATTCTATATAAAAATTACATATAAATTTTTTTATTTTATAACATTATCTTCTTTCTTATAGGATATATATAGATTTTCTCCAACTTAAGTTGGAGTAATTCATCCTCCATTGTGTATATAGCAGCATATTTATTTGACTATATATTTATATTTTTATTTTATATTTAAATATATTTTATAAATACAATAATCTCATAAATAATGTTTAAAATTTAAGAAGTGTTTTAAAAAATTAATAATATAATTTTAATACATAACGCAGCTTCCACGTGTACAAAATCGGAGAAAGAGGAAATTCTTATGCTTTTTCTGTCCTTCCGGTCTCCTTTACTGTCATCCACCTTTGCATTGTGGTCCTTTTGTTTTACTAAAGTCCCATTTTTCTAATTTTTCTTCCACTGAAATCTTCTCTCATAATGGATAAATTCTTATTAAATATCTTATCAAAATTCTATAATTAAAATTTATTTTTATATATAATTATTTATTTAAATATATTTTAAATTAATTTATTTAATTTTTTTATTTTTATATTAATTAACGTGTTAATACCTCAATTAATAAAATAAAAATCTTAATTTCATTGTTAGAATGGAGAGGTCCTAATCCCTAGACCCTGGTTTTCAACATAGCTCGGCTCGTGTATAAGATTATATATCTGAAGGAAAGTGATCAACCAACAATACACTGAGCTTTGGAAAATGTTTCTTAGCTTTGGAAAAATGTTTCGCAAGCCTGCTCTCATCCTATGTTTCATCGTCTTAGTTTCAGTTCAATTGAATGCATCTGCAAGAGTACCACCAGTCACACAAACCAGTGAGTGCCATATTGTTTTCTTAAGTATTAAAGCTTCTCAAATTGTATCTATTTTGTGTATATATGTGTATATACATATATATATATATATAACCACCCACAACGTTTCCAGTGCTAATAACAGGAGAGCACAGGAATAATCATGCTGAGATCACTGGTAGAAAGGCTGCGGTTTGTGGAAAAAAGTCTCGGCCGGCCCCTAGCGGTGTAATCTGTTCACCACCGGGCCGTTTGAAGTGAAGAAATCTACTGGACAAGCATGGATACTCTCCACTCTCCAGGGAGAATAACGTCAGCCACTTCATATTCCTACTATCGTCCTTGTGCGTGCTGTTGTGTATTTTTAGGTTTTACTCTTCTTTTTTTTCTGTTTTACCCAGTGAGCTCAAAGGACGCATTATGGCTCAAGAGAATTGATTCTGTCGTGTTTCAGTGCTAACCGGTCTAATAACCATCTGAGGTTGTGTCATTCCCGAAAAATATTTCCTCCTTTTTCTTTTCTTTTTTTCTTCTTTTAGTTTTTTTTTCTTGTGAGTTCATATACTTGTAATAATAGAAAATTTGTGAGAAAACGTTATATAGAAATAGAATGATGTGGATGTATTGATACCTTTAATTTTCAATCAAAATAGCTTTTATTTTCAATTACATTTTGAGTAATATTAGAATTTTACCGTAAAGCTCGTAGTAACTTTTTTTTCCATAGAATGCATTGGATATCTTACCACACTCGTTTAATCACCATCGGCGGAGGATTGAATGACCCCTAAAAACTGAGGGAAAAAAAAAAAAACTACCATGTGGCCATTTATTTTTCTTGACTGCCTGATCTGCTGCCATAAGTTCTGCTCTCAGAAGTACTTTCTAGCAAAAGCAGTGAGGGTATGTCAATTTCATTGGCAGAGTGGCATAAGGCTAACCTTGAGAAAATTCAGTTTAAGGATATGTAAGGTTTAAAATCTGACAAAGCAATGAAGGGAGTTCAGAAATTCTTCATCAACCAACCTGGTCCCAAATAAATGCAATAATAGAAATAGGAAATTCTATTCCAACATAATAGCTATACGAACTCCACCCCATAATGTGGCAAGTGCTATTTTTAAATTTATGAATAAACAATCCACCCCAAATGTTTTGATTTAAAAAGAAATAATCACACAAAGTCATAATATTTTGTATAAAAATTACATTTGTATAACATTACTCTAGAATAAATTTATTAATGAAGTGGAAAACTAAAAGACAGCTCAGAGAATAGACACTTACCATGGTAAAGTCGGAGGAAGGTTAGAAATACACAGCATTATTTTGTAAATGAAATTGTTGTTTCCATCTTGCGAACCCATGACTCGCAATGGAGCTACTTTACCGCTGTCATAAGAGTTGGCTTCTTACACTGAAATGTCAATAAATAATAATTAGGGGTAATTACACTTTTTTCTCTGTGGTTTGATTCAAAATTTTTAAAAATAAACAAATAATTTTTTGTGATTTTAGACTAAAGTATAAATAGATGAAAACTATTAAATTTAACAGAAATTATTATAGGTAATTATATTTTAGTTTCTGTGATTTAAGTTAAAATTAGATGACCATGGTTTAAAAATAAACACATGACCCTTTGTGGTTTTAGAATATTAAAAAGATTATTTGACCTCCTTGTATATTAAAAAGATAATGAAAGCCATTAGATTTAATTGAAATTCTATCATATGGATATTTTGGTCATTTTATATCTTGAAATTAGAACATCTAAAAAACGACTTAGTGAAATAACAAAAAAAAATCTCTATAAAATATCAAAAAAACCACTTGGTGAAATAACAAAAAAAAAAACTTTCGATAGATAACATTTTATTTTGGCATAAAAAGGTCAAATCATCATTTTTAATGTTCTAAATTAGAGATAAAATGATAAAAATACCCCTACAATAAAAATTTCGTTAAATCTAATAATTTTCATCTATTTATACTTTAGTCTAAAATTATAGGAGGTCATTGTTCACTTTTAAAATTTAAAAAAGGTGATCTAATTTTAGATCAGATGAGTAAATGTAATCCCTCCTAATAATTATTCTTACTAAAAAAAATGCGTTATTTATCAAGTTTGGTGAGGTGCGGTCCCTCCTGCTGCTAGTGTGGCTTCCACTAGTATACTTTAGAAAAGTTGGATGCTCCATTATAAGTGCTTTTCATAGTGGGAAGAAAAAGAAGCCATGGAAACAAGCTCTACCATGACGCCTCTCCATCTCTACTTTCTTCTTGTTCTTTGTCTTCTTTGTCTCTGTGGTTCTGTCTCTGCGACCAGTGATTTGCGAGTTCAATGCAATGGTTCGATTGCAGAGTGTAATGCAGAGTTGGAGATGATGATGGAGTCGGAGGTGAGTCGAAGGTATCTTGAGACGACGAAGTACATATCACCGGGAACTTTAAAGAGAGATCAAGCAGTATGCAAGGGTGGTGGAAGCGGCGAAGCTTATAGCAAGAGTGGTGGATGTCTCCCTCCAGAGTCTAACCCTTATAATAGAGGCTGCTCCAAATACTATCGTTGTAGGGGTGACTCATGATCCCCAAATCTTTATGCCTATTACAAGCTACATGTCTATGTTTTGGGCTCTCTCTCTCTCTCTCTCTCCATGCTGCAACCCAATTTGTTATTGATGTAATTTCTCCCTTTCAAGCAAATGGACAGAAGATCGTGTATACCATGTAACTCAACTTTTGAAAAATGTTTGATAAATAATTATTTTCATGGTTGCACAACGTTCATAAATTCACTCAATTAGTTTCTCTCATAAACATCCCCTATCGAGAGAAAATTTCTCACTTTCCCACCCTGAAATTCTTAACTACAAGATATTATTTGTGTAAATTTTGAAAGAATTTATTTCTTATCTTACAATTTTTTTGTTTCAAAAAAAAAACGTTATTACTTTCATCTTTACTTGGGTGTTCATAGCCAAAAAAACAAAAATGAAGAAGAAAAAGAACGACCTATATGGCTGCTCCTCATAGCCAAAATATGAAATAGGTAGAACTAGTTATGGAAGAGTAAGAATAAACCAGCACATTTTATCTGATCAGAATGGTTATTACAAGCTACATATCTATGTTTTGGGTGCACACATCTCTCTCTCTCTCTTTAAGAGCATCAAAATATATCTGCAACTGCACTATATAACATAATTATCATGTACTTCAGTTATTCAAAAGTTATGTTGGTATGTTGCAACCCAAATATGACATTGTCAGTTGTTGATCTTATGGACTGAAGATTACACACCATGTAACTCAACTGTAAAAGCCCTTTTATCCCTGTGACACAGATTTAGCCAAAATATCAAGACCTAATAGGGTTTATTAATTATTAACCAAGTGTACTTGGGTGAATTGCATATTCAAAAATACTAATCACACAAGGTGCGGAAGCAATTAACAATTGCAGGACACGCAACATTTAGCATGAAACCCCACTAGAAAAAAAATCACAGGACCTAACCCAGCTAATCAATACACTATAAGAACAATTTACAAGTTCACACTTACAGTTAACCACCTTATCGAATCCCTCGCTTATAGGTGTCGCTACTCATGAACTTTGGGTTTACTTTCTTTGTGCTTAACAATCTGTCAATACGGTTTATAGTACCTCTAATTAAGTGTTAAATCCATAATACTGTTGAACGTCTTCACACACTGATCTAATTCCACCAACGATATCTACTTGAAGTAAAAGAAACTCTCTCAGAACTTTAGAGATATTTTTCTGAATAAAAGCTCACTCCTCTCTTAATATGACTTCTGAATAATATGTGAATTGTGGATGTCTTCAAAAGTAGCCTATTGCAATCTATTTCTAATAAGTCAGTCTCTTTAAGGTGCAAGTCCAATCCAATACGAGTTAGGTTTTCAAAACTAAGTAGAAAACGAAGTTCATAGCTGTTTTATCACCACTCGTTTGAACGTTTAAGAGTTTAGTTCGAAGGCCTTAAATGTTCAAACATTTCGGATAATTGTCTGGACGCCCAATGAAATAGGTGCATAGATCTCAAAAAGTTATATAAATTCGATATATTATGAATCCGATAGCACTTCTAGTTAGGGATATATGGTCTTTTAAAGTTTAAATGCTTTAACAGCTTGTAATTCAGCTTCAGCCATTTGTACAGTTGACAACAATTATATATGCTAGGCACAAATACAACTTAAAACTCAATTACAATAAAGTATTCTTGTCTAAGCAATATGCGAATACTAAAAACACTAACACCAACTTTTGAAAAATATTCGATGAATAATTAAAGTATTTTGAAATTGCACAACGTTCATCGATTCACTAGATTAGTCTCTCAGATAATTCCTTACTGAGACAAATCTTTGATCACTATTTGAACCTGAAATTCCTAACTACAACTACTACTTTGTCGTCTACGGTTTGAAAGAATCCATTTCGTATCTAACAATTTTTCATTTCAAAAAAAAAAAAAAATGGGTCGTTACTTTCATCTTTACATGGGTGTTCATAGCCCAAAACAAAAAATGAAAAAGAGAGAAACAATTTATGCGTGCTCCTCATCGCCCGAATATGTAACAGGTAGACCACCTTGTAATGGAAGAGTATGAGTAAAGCAGTAAAGCAGCGCATGTTATTTGGTCAGAATGCGTACATCAATTTTGTGCTGTAACATTGTCGAACATCACCCTCATATAAGAACCTAAGTGACAATATGATAACACAACCTCCATCTAGTAAATCAAAATTTACTCAAAATAAAGTTTATAAACCTCTCGAAATTGGAGGAATTATTGGTAATTTTTAGATTTGCGTGGACATAGTTTTGGATTTAATTGAAATTCACATAAGTTGGTCCAGATACGCGGTTAGCAAACAAAAAAAAAGCAACTAAGCTAGCCGCCTTATGTGATGGTACATCTGGGGACGAAATTGAGCACGAAATTACCAATTTACAAAAAATACTATTCTTGATTGCCAGATTGATCCATGGTTACTATTTGGCATGGCTTCTCTGTAATTATCACTAGAAATCTTGCCATGTCAATATTATCATTATGTTAGCATCTAAGAAACATCGATTTTAGGAGAAGAGTTTTAAGATGCAATTTGTGTTTTTTTTATACGATTCTTTGAAATTTTCCCATGTTAAATGAATCTAAACAGAATCAGATGGACAAGATGGTTAATACTTAGGACCATCATACGCTAAATGAAAAAATCTAGGGAAAAGAAAAACCCAACTTGATCTATGAAATGTGGGGTCTTAATTAATTCTTTTTTCATCTTTAAAAATTTCTGGACTATGGCTTTGCGGAATAACAGGCTATATCTTAATGCTTTTCCACAATCGCATTCAACTTAGAGTAATGACAAATTACATAATTAACAGGTGATATTTTTAATCCAAAACCCTAGGCTAGGGAAATAAACTACGGCCCAATATTTTGGATTAAATCAAGCAATAATATTGATGTCAAACGCTTACAAAAACACTTATGACCAAAACCTTAATATTGACTGTTCAATTCTTTCAGTTGCATTTGAACTTGCTAGCCTTCATGATTTTTTGTTACCGTGCTTGACCACCCATACAATTTCTTTAGAATGGAAATCTCATTACTAAATTTTTCATGTAGAGATGCTCCCTTGATAGATCTTGGAAAGTCTCGTTACAAAAATTTGTATGTAGGGATGCTCCCTTGATAGATCTTGGAAAGTCATAACCTATACATAGGTAGTTCAAATCCATACAAAACATGATTTTTAAAAAGAGAAAGTTGCACGAAACTCGTAGCCATGATGGGTAGCAACATGTCAGTATGTACTATGCTGTATATATGATGTTACTGCAAAAATGTAGCCAGAAGTAGCAATGCTCTTTGAAATTTGAATTTTCGTTGCCACGAATTGATATCGACAAGCACTAGAATTCTAAAGAGCTATTTTTTACTACCAAGATGTAACACATCTCAGAACCCTCTGTATTTGTGAGATGGAGAATTATAGTGACGCCGTGCTCCAATGCACTAAATAATTTCTCGTTTATTTGGTATAAAAATGTAGACCTTAATCAATACCTATTGAAGTCTTTTCCTTCACCAATGGGCTAACCTTTGTTTTTTCCCTTGCCATTTCCAATGATGGCTCTACCAAGTCATGAACTTCTAACACTGGAAGTGTGAAAATAAGGAACTTTGCAAAATCTTCTCAAAGTCAAGAATTTATGTGCTACGTCAGATCACTTTTCATGATGATATGATAAATGAAGCTGTTGAAAAGAATCAAACTGCAAAATTTCTCTTAAGATCTACCAGTCTATACGTCTCAAACCTCTCTTCAATATCGCCGTGCAAGACCTCCTCCTTACTTGATTTTTCTAAACAAAAGTGCATTATCATATATCATGCCAAATGTATAAATATAGGGTAAATAAGCAACTTTGAGAATTTCAATGTTATCCTTTAATTTTTATTTCTTTTATTTAAACTCTCCAACTTTTAAAGGTTAGCTAATGTAGTTTAACATCTTTTTATATACGTGAGAAAAAGTAAGGGTTAATAACATTTTGGCCCCTTTCTAATACTTCTACCCACAAAACTAAAAATTATTACATTCTCACCACTAAACAATTATCTATTTTTGTGTAGATAAGCCCCTAACTTTGAATAAGTTTTTTTTTTTTTTTGGTCAAATAAGCCCCTAACTTTGAACTTTGGTCTTTTTTGGTTATGGTATTAGTTCTTGTTTTCTACTTTCGTTCTCTGAAAATTATCAACGCTGCATTTGGTACACTGTTTTTGAATTTTTATTTTTTGAAATAATTCAATTTTAGGAAATAGGGAAAAATTTTTGAGTTTTTGAAAACTATTTTTATACATAAATGAAACTAATATAACAACAATAGTGTTTTCCATGTTTCTATTGCGTGTTTTATTAAAACACAAAAAAAAATAAAAATTTTGAAAACGATACAAAACACACATTTAAAGGATAAAAATATAATGATTTTTAATTTAATAGGATAAGTGATATTCAAAGTGTAATTAATGCGCTCTTTCACCTAATTTAAAACATATAATTACATAAGTTTACTTTTTAAAAGTTAAAGGCATTAAATAGAAAAAATAAAAGTTGATGAATGACCTTAACATAGGCGACAATTTTTTTTTTTTTTTTTTTTAAGATGAGAAATAAAAAGTTAGGGGCATAAAGTTATTGTTTATTCTTATATATTTTGTTGTTGGGAACTTGGGAGTTATGCCCACCGTCATAAAGTCTGAAGCAAATTCGGACAACTCATATTAATGTGGCATGCTGACTATGTATAGAAACCAACTATAGGAAAATAATAACAATGTTCTCCACCTTCCGTTTGTTTGGTTTGTAATTTAGAATGGAAGAGAAAAAAAATTAAAATAACTATATTTTTCTTCCTACTTTTGTTTCATTTTCTTTATACTTTTCTATTCAGTAGTTCTATTATTTTTCTTTTTCTTTTTTTCAAACAGGGGATAGAATTTTCCTTTCACTTTTGTTTCATTTTCTATACAAGAGAAAACAATGAAAATAAATTACTTTCCTTATAATTTGTTTCTCACTTCTCTTCTTTTTTCTTTTGCTTTTCCTTTCCCAAGTTTCAAACAACCCTAACTTTTAATACTTTTCAAAAACAAATGGCCTTCATATGCTAAAACCTTAATTAGCTAGGGACTGTTTGGAAACTCTGGAAAAATGACCAATTTCAATCGGCTAACTCTCATTAAATTGTTTATTTTTTATTTTTTATTTGGCAACTACACTCTCGTTTGTTTGAATTTGTTAACCAAACAGTTGAAATTTTAAACCCATTAAATTGTACACAACTAATATAAAACACCCGATCATGGATAAAGGCAAAACATCAACTCTCTCTCTCTCTCTCTCTCTCTCTCTCTCTCTCTCTATCTATATATATATATATATATATATATATATAGCAATAGTTGTTAGGCGTTTGATCTTGAAAATCTTGATCCATTTTTTTCAAATTTTTAAATTTTAAAAATACAAAAATACAAATATAATAAAATCATTGGTTCTCTGATTAATATGGTAAGGTTTTTTGAATTGTCAGCCTATCAATATAGAAACTTGAAAAGTCATTTAAGAAGATATTTAAATTTTAAATATAGATATGTCATTATAGATTATTTATAATTAATATGGTAACTAAATCTAACAATATATTCAAATTCTTACAAATTATGCTCATTTCAATGTATTTTAACTTTATTCAATTTGAGTCTTTAGCTATATTTAAGTATATGTACTTCCAAATTTTTAATGAAGTAGGTTTAATCAAACCTTATGATTTGTTTAATAAAAGAGGTTAGTAAACACAAAACAAGAATCAATAGAGAAAATAAACCAATATCACTTTGTTTCATATAAACGTTTAATTCATCCAATATTGCTTGAGTTCATACCAATATATCACATAATTACCCAAACAAGAGAAAGGGAAAAAAAGGAAAAAAGGACTAGGAAAAAAGGAAAAGGACTATGAAATCAAATATAAGTAAAGTACATAAACTATTTACAAAAATAGTTATACAGACGTATATTATTTGAGCATAAAATTAAAAGATTTACCTATATTTCAATCGACTTATGTAAATTTAATTAATCTCCTTTATTTATTCTTTATGTTTTCTTAAAAGTAAAGTACCATAACAATATTTCATTAGTTTGAATGATTATTCATGATAGAGACTAAATACATATATATATATATATATATATATATATGTGTATGTATATAAGATCTCAAGTTTAAGCATGGATTGGATGAATATAGAATAGTGGCCTAGATTTAACCATTTTTTTTATAATTTTTGTATTTTTTTTCCTAAATATGACTTAATAAAATTTGGCATTGAAATTTATAAATAATGTACTTAATTACTTTAAGAGCAAAGATATAATAAAAACGTGACTCATAATAGTCATGACATAAATTGTTTTTTGTAAATTTTTCTTTTTTTGGCTATTAGAATTAAGAAAATGTATCTAACATATTTAATCATTTAATATCATATCTTAAACACTTGATCCTGTAAACCTTTGTTTTTAAAAGAAAAACTCTAAAAAATCGTCTTATAATTAGTATATATCTATAGTTTTGGTTCAACAATCAAGGATGTTTGGGTCACCATGAGCACACCTCGACTAATCTACTCATCGGTCTGATCAAAGACAAGCTATTTACAACAAGACAAGAGTATTAACAAGAGTTTAATCCCTTGTTGACCAACTATTATACTTGATAAGAGTCAAACTCATAACCTCACGAAAGAAGACCAAGATACTAACCCAATTGGTTAACCCTTGTGCGAGTAAAGTTTTAAGGCAGAACTAATGTTAAGTTATTGCCAAGACTCTAAAATGGAAATCAATCACGATATTTCTTAAATTGAAATTAGTCAAAATGAAATGGTAATCAGTCAACATCAATTTTGAGAGAAATATAAAATGGTTAATATTCTTGAATATACCAATCTCTTATTGAAAATATCTTACCAGTTTCGAAAAAGAAAAATTGTAATTTTACATAAAATTTATAGAGAAAAATCTATCTAGACTAACCTGGGGCATGGTAATTTTTAAACTAAAAGTTACCTTAATGAGTGTTTGCTTTATATGGAAGGTTACAATTCACCCAGAACATTCTGTGCAAAGATTCTATGTAAGTTTTTTTTTTTTTTTTTTGGGTGGCCTCACTCTTCTATGAGTTTCCTCTTATTTTAGCACTTAATAGTAACTCAACTTGTACATAATATACCATGGAAAATCATGCCAGACAAAGTGAGCCCAACTGTGAGTGGAGTGGTTGTCTTGTTCTCATAGTAAATATATATGATATCTCAAATTTGATTCATTCTCATGTGTTTTTATGTCCAGTCACTATTTATGTAATGCATAAAGTATATAATTTCACGTGGTTCATGTGAATTATGAGTTTGTGTGAACTTGAGGATATAGTCAATTAAAGATCTAGAAATCCTATGACAAACCAAAAAAAAACTGTGATCGGATGTTTCACAAACTTTTGGTTAAAGTTCAGTGTACGCGAATTGTATACCAATAGCACTTGCAGAAACAAATTAAAAGAAACATATTAGAGTTGTTTTATGAATGTAAAATGCACAAATTGGTTGAAGTTCGGTGTACATAAATCGTATACCAATAGCACTTACAGAAACAAATTAAAAGAAACGTATTAGAATTGTTTATAAATGTAAAATGCACAAATCAGATGAAAATACTAAAAATTCTCAAATAAAAGAAAAATATACATGAATATTGAATTTGAGAGACCACGCCATAAAAACTTCTCATATTAAAATGAATACAACGAATCCATCATTTACAATTGAAGTAAAAATCCAAACCTATGGGAAAAAGATAATATGAAGTTTTGAATATAATATGCAACTTTTGAAAAGAATACAATAGAAAAGAAAACAAAGGAAATTCAATTTACATGATAATGATGATTTGTTCATTAAAAAATAATTGGCATTACCTATCTAATCTATGTAGATACAAAAACAAAGGAAAATAGAGAAATAAATAAGGAAGAAGTAGACAAATATCTTAGGTTTATTCAGTAAATATTGTATTCAGTCGGTACAAATGATAAGCAAACCTAACCCCTTAGACTTTTATAATTCTATTAAATAAATTAAGATTTTGATGTTACAGAACATGGAATTCTATGGCAGCAATGAATATAAATGATATAGTAAAATAGGAAATAAAAAAATTAGTAGAGAAAGGTTATATATAAACTATATCTAAGTCATCACTGTCCCCCTTTTTTTTTTAAATTTCTGTAATTATACTTGTTTGTCATACGTTTTTAAAATATCTTGAAGATTCTTTTCGCGAAAATATAAAATATCGGAAACATAGAAAATATTTGGATTCTTCATCTGATAGGGAGAAGCAATTAGTGACTCGAAGTAAAGTAGGATTCGATGGCTACTGCGAAAGCGGAGAAGCCGTGTACACTCAGTACAATCAAAAGGTAGGATTTCCCGGAAAAAGCAGGGGTTAGGATTTTCCTTGAAAATGCATGGGTTCTTGAAAAACACGCCATTTCTCAATTTCGACGGAGTCACAACTCGCCAACTAGATCTACTTCGATTTGGTCCTGTATCTTTGGTTGATCCATGGCTGCTAAGAGAACCCAAGTTGACTCTTCTTCTTCATCTTCAATACCTCGCTGGAGCCATGACGTTTTCTTGAGCTTCAGAGGTGAAGATACGCGAAAAAACTTTACCGATCATCTCTACAATGCTTTGGTTCAAGCCGGAATTAACACTTTTAGGGATGATGATGAACTCCGAAGAGGACAAGATATATCCTCCGAGCTGCTAAAAGCTATCGAAGAATCGAGGATTTCCATCATTGTCTTCTCGACAAACTATGCTACTTCAAGATGGTGCCTTGATGAGCTTGTGAAGATCCTTGAATGCAAGAGAAACCTTAGACAGTTGGTTCTTCCTATCTTCTATTACGTTGATCCATCTGACGTGCGGAAACAGTCAGGCTCTTTCGCGGAAGCATTTGCAAGCCATGAAAAACGTTTCGGGGGCGAGATGGAGAAGCTGAAGATGTGGAGAGCTGCCCTCACTGAATCGGCAAATTTATCAGGCTGGGATCTGCAGAATGTTGAATATGAGTAAAATATCTTAACCTTTCCTTGTGCTTCTACTACCACCAATTGCTGTTTAATAACAAATTCCTAGCTTGATTAACTCGTTTTCATGTTGTTTATTAGATTGTGTCAATATAATTAGTTGCAATATTTAATAATTACTTCATATTCTTGGTCTAGTTCTTGTTGACTTTCAATTATTTCATATTTCCACTATCCCTTTTTATTTGGATTGAAATTGACAGGCATGAGGAAAAGTTCATTCGAAAAATTGTCGAGGAGGTTTTCTGTAAAGTGAATTACCAGACATCCTTACTTACTGTGCACCCAGTTGGAATAGATTCTCGTGTTCAAGACATAAATTTATTGTTGAGCATTGGATCAGATGATGTTCGTATGATTGGGATCTATGGCATGGGTGGAATAGGCAAAACCACTCTTGCAAAAGCTGTGTATAACCGTATTTTTCTCCAATTTGAAGGTAGTTGTTTTCTTGCAAATGTTAGAGAAGTTGCAGGACAACCCAATGGCCTAGTTCAATTGCAGGAACAACTTCTTTCTGAAGTATTGAAGCGAAAGAATCCAAAGATTGGCAATGTTGGTAGAGGAAAACTTTTGATAGGGGAGAGGCTCAAGTCTAAAAGGGTTCTTATTGTTTTTGATGATTTGGGTCAATCAAATCAATTAGATTCGTTAGCCGGTAACCGTGAATGGTTTGGTTCAGGAAGCAGAATCATCATAACAACTAGAGATGAGGACTTGTTGAAGAAACTGAATGACAATGAAAAATATGAGGCTGAGGAACTGTATCCCCCTGAGGATTTGCAGCTCTTCAGTTGGCATGCCTTCAGAGAAGCCAACCCATTAGAGCATTATGCAGAGCTTGCAAATGGCATAGTAAGGTTTGCTGTTGGGGTTCCATTAGTTCTTGAAGTTTTGGGTTCTTATTTGTTTCGAAAAAGCATCCAAGAATGGGAAAGTGCATATAGGAAATTACAACATATTCCCAATAATGAAATCCAGAAAAAACTTAGGATAAGTTATGATGCACTAAGTGATGAAGATGTGAAGGGTATCTTCCTGGATATTGCATGTTTTTTCATTGGAACCGATAAAGACTATGCCATTACTATATTGGATGGTTGTGGTTTCTTCTCAGAAACTGGAATTAGAGATCTGATTAGTAGACGTTTACTAACTATTAATGGAAAAAATGAGCTGAGGATGCATGATGTACTTCGGGATATGGGGAGGGAAATTGTTCGTGAAGAATCCCCCAAGGAGCCTGGAAAGCGCAGCAGATTGTGGTTTCATAAAGATGTATGCAATGTACTACAAAAACAGAAGGTAAGACTTAAATCTTTATCCTGGCTACGAACACTAATTCACTTATTATGTACTCTCTCTCTCTCTCTCTCTCTCTCTCTCTCTCTCTCTCTCTCTCTCTCTCTCTCTCTCTCTCTCTCTCTCTCTCCATGATGTACAAAATTCTAATCACTCAACAAATGAATTTTTTTTTTTCTCAAATATTAGGGAACAGAATTGGTCGAAGGTATCATCCTAGCTTTACCTATGTTGAAGGAGATACAATGGCACACTGAAGCATTTGCTAGGATGCATAATTTAAGACTGCTTCAAATAAATCATGTGCATCTCAGTGGAAATTTTGAACATCTATCTGAAGAGTTAAGGTGGCTGTGTTGGCATAACTGCCCATTGGAGTATCTACCATCCAACTTTCAGTTGGAGAACCTTGTTGCTTTAGACTTGCAGTTCAGCAGTATTAAAGAACTCTGGCAAGATGGAGATGTCAAGGTATAACATTCCTTGCAAATTTGTTCTTCTTTGGGATTTGGATCACTTGTGCAGTGCATCATGAAGAAAAAAAAATAAAATCTAATTTTACATATTTTTCCTGGTTTTAACAGTTTCTCAAAAGCTTGAAAATCCTAAATCTCAGTCATTCCAAATACCTAACAAAAACACCTGACTTCAGTGGACTGCCAAGTCTGAAGCAATTACTGCTTGAAGGTTGTACAAGTTTGTTCGAGGTTCACCCATCAATTGGACTTCTGGATGAACTTGTTTACTGGAATCTCAAAGATTGCAAGAACCTTAGGGATCTTCCAAGCAGCATCTGCAAACTGAAGTCTCTCAAATATTTAGATCTCACTGACTGCTCAAATCTGGAAGAGTTGCCAAAGCACTTTGGACATATGGAAAACTTAACAGGACTTCTTGCAAATGGAACTGCTATTAGACAGCTACCTTCTTCTTTTGGACTTTTGAAGAACCTTGAGAACTTATCAATGTGCAATAGACGATTCCCGACTAAATCATGGGTATCACACTTTTTAAGTTGGGTTTCACCGAGAAAAAGTCCTGATTCCAACAGATTTTTACCGTCTACCATTTCAGGTTTATGTTCTTTAACAAGACTAGTTCTCTGTGATTGCAAACTCTCTGATGCAGATATTCCTGTTGATCTAGGGAGTTTATCCTCCCTGCAAGAGTTGCATTTAGCTCGAAACAGTTTTCGTAGCCTTCCATCCTGCCTTAGTAAACTACGCAAGCTAAAAGTCCTTTGGTTGCATCAGTGCACAAATCTTCAATCACTGCCAGAACTTCCTCCTAATTTAAGGAGCTTGTATGCAAGGGGTTGCACATCACTGGAAAAACTGTCAAATCTATCAAACTTGAAGACTTCTCCAGTATTTATTCTATCTGATTGCTATAGACTCACTGAAATTCCGGGCTTGGAGAGCTTGGATTCTGTAGGAGTCATGCACTTGAATGGATGCAGTAGTCTAGCAAATGCTTTTAATGATAGTCTCTTTAAGGTAGTTCTCTCTCTCTCTCTCTCTCTCTCTCTCTGTGTTAAAAATGACAATATTCATGTAACAGGGACAATCTGACTATGGTGGCATTTTGCTGCCTGGTAGTGAGCTTCTGAGTTGGTTCAGCCATCAAACAATGGGGTCTTCAATATCTTTTCATATGCCATTGCATTCAGAAGACAAGTTTGAAGGGATTACTGTTGGTTTTGTTTATGCATCTCGGGAAGAAAGACCTGCAACGAGTCTGCCTCCTTTTGTTGTTATCACTAGTAGCATGAATGGTGAGCTATGGAGGTATTCATCATCAAACTTGGTATCTGGAACCCGTGAAGAACATTTATTGGTTTGGCACATAACAAAAAACTACTTTCGGCATTCAATTGAAGGTGGAGACAAAGTGGAGGTTTCTGTAATAGATATCCTCCCGGGTAAACCTTGGCAGGTGAAGAAGTGTGGGTTCCATCTCAAATATAAACCAGATAATGATCAGGATCAGTCTTCATCTGTTCGCGCAGATATTGACAGGTATGAGTTAATGGATGATGTGCATGTTAAAAGAGACCGTGATGTTGATCTGGTGCAAACAAACTGTGACTCGTCTAATGAGGAGGCCCCTAGTAAAAGGTCAAAGACGGAGCCTGATCCAAACGATGAGTTTCAACATAGAGCTTGATCAATTGGAGATAAATTTCTTTTTAATGCAGCTATTGACAAGAACTAGTTAATGGACAATGTGTTGGATGAAATGTGGTGGAATGAATATACTTATTCAACGAAATCAGACGAGTTAATGGATAAGACCGGTAAAAACATTTGACTATGTTTTTATTTCTGTTTTGTTCTCTAACCTTTTGGTTGGTGCTGCTTGTTTTGAGACCTTTGAAGGGTGGTGCAATATTTTGTATTTGTTTTGGTCTGTCTGCTCTGTTTTCTTAGCATGTATTAGACTTATAATGGGTGAAACCGACCTATTCTTTCCTGTTATGAATGGATAATGATGTTCCGCTTTTGCCAATATGTATGTGTACATATATATATATATATATATATATGTTCATGGCATCCATACTTTTTAGTTCATATTTCAGCAAACACAATTGTATAGTTCCCAGTGGCAACTTCCTGCCAGCAGTATGGACATATTGCTATATGGTGGTATTTTGGTAGAAATGTTGTTGCCTCGTTCAGTTTCCCAACAGCAGAGGAATATGGCATTTTGATTCCCTCTTTCTTGGGTGATCTTACGAAATTTATGTCGTGCTTTATATCCTTAGCCTAGGAGTATCGAAGAAGTGATATTTGATTATATATTATGTATTTGGGGCTGCTGCGAAAAAATAAGTGGTTCATTTGAGTGACGGGGCTATATAGGTGGTGATCCGCTAAATACTGCAGTAATTGTTCAAGGTGATTCAGATGAAGAATATCCTGAAAGTGAAACAGATGATAAGGTGATAATATAATGTCTGCAAGCAGTTCCTTTGATGGTTCAGAAATGCAAATTGCAAAGATATTGGTGAAGGATGAAGGATGGAACTTGAAAAGTCTGCAACTGCTGTTCAAAATTTTCAGATTACCACAGAAAAAGATTCTTTGAACAAATCTGCATTTGCACGATTGCAGAACTCTTTAGAAATGGAGAACTGATCAGTCTATAAAAACTACAACCTGTTCAACAAGTAAAAACTACTATATTGGGCAAAACCATCTCTGATGCTCAAGAGTTTGTTCAAAGATTAGAGGCTCCTGCTTTTGATAGTTATTAGCAGCAAATCAGTGTCTGATACAATTGATGCTAAGAAGAATTGCAAATCTGACACAAGTGTAAACGGGCGTGCTTCAAAACCACATCCCCTCATGAAAAACTTCTTTGCTCGTCTTCTTCAAATATCATGTGCTGCCCTACAAATCCAAAAAAAAAACTGCAGGAAGGTGTAGTTGGCCTCGTTGTTTAAGCTTCTTGGTCCTTAACAGTGTCTTGTTCAACCTGTTGATATGCAGAGATAAGATGGATAACTAACGACAGCATGCTTCAACCGCCAAAATGCACAAGTTGCAAAAAATCAAAGAATCGAAAGCGATACCTCTAGGGGATACAAAACTATGCTAATTCACCATGTTTCCTATGCACTGTTCCTTATTTGTGGAGTGACTCTCATTAGTGAGTCTGTCGTTTAGCTTCAGGAGAATTTTACATTTCTCTAAACAGGCAGGACTATTATAGAAGATGGAAAGTTTATTCAGTCCTTAAGCAATTAAAAGCAAAGAAAGCAATTTACGGGATGTCTACATTAAAGATGTATTATCTGCAGGATCACTTCAATAAACCATGCTGTGTTGTGTCCTTTTCTGTGTTTATTTCGTACTTGGTGAACTGTCTCATTAAAGGCATCATCAAGTTATTGCAATATTTCAAATTCAAGTAATTGTACAAAGTTCAAGCATTAATTCTCAAGCCTTGGTAGTCCACTGAAGTCGGGGGTTTTGTTGGGTATTTGGAATGACTGAGATTTAGAATTTTCAAGCTGTGAAGAACTGTCAAACCAGGGAAAATATGTGAAATTGGATATTATTTTCTTCTTCATGATACTCTACACAGTTGATCCAAATCCCAAACAAGAATGAATTTACAAAGAATGTCATACCGTTACAGTCTTTTAATGCTGCTGAAATTGAAACAAGAAATGAAAAGCCTCCACTCAAACTGTGATTGCCCTGTCAAGCCAACTACAAACTTATACTGCTAAATTATGTAAGCAATGAAATGAAAGCAGTCTGCAGCAATGTGAATTGGCGCTGCATGACGACTGATGTAATTTCTACCTGCATGCTGAAGAAAAAAATTGCGAATAATTGATTTCAGTGTTGACTGCCAATTAGTTGTCCATTGCACTGTGTTTGGATCAATGATTTGATAATAGAAAAGAAAAAAAAATGAGAGAAAAAATAAGACAAAAATGAAGAGTATTTTGTTCATTTTTCCCTCACCTTTTTATTTTTATTTGTTTTTTCTTTGATAAATTTGGGTTCCAAACACTAACATTAAAGGCCAAGACAAAGTACAACATTCTAAGACATAAGAAAATTCGAGAAGAAAAAAAGAAGCTATATTAATTCTATTCAATTTCACACTATCCCTTATAGTTACCATTATATTTGCTTGAAGACTGATCAGAAAGACAACGAGAACAGAGCACTTTTGTTACGAATTTGAAAGTACCTCATGGATCAAGAATGCATTTTCAGTATGCAAAGAAGCATGTGGAATTAGTTGCACCTCTCTAGAAAGTTATGACTCAACCATGTAAACACTTCATCATCTAAAGATTTGATAAATTCTCAAGTTCGGATTCATAGATTTAACTAATGTTCCATTCGTTGTTCTGTCTCTCTTGCCTTTGTGGAGACATTGTTTCAGTCATCAACCTGAATCAGAGTGCACCAATTCAAATTTTAGACCATTCACTTCAGGAAACAATAATTTTGTGAATTGTAGAACGAGTGTTGCTGATTCCATTCCAACAACCTTAATCGCAGAACAATGTTGAGATCAACTATAGAGCTGTCATAAAGCTTGCAGAGTAGAGTCAGAAAAAGACGTTTGCTTTAACGATTTGCCACATTTTCGTATAACTTATTTCATTAGTCACTTCAGCAGTTTAACGGGGCTAGTCTTTGGAGTGCATGCCCGGAGAATGAAATTTCAGCAATCTGTGCAGAATTTGATTATGTCATCCACACATTTTTTATGAAATTGTTATTTTCTTCTAATGGCCACGGATGCTTGGCATTGCATTCTTATCACCAGCCCTTCTCCCTCAGAATTGTGTTTTTCTCTGCATGAATTTTGTAGAGTTTGAGCCCTTTACATCAGTCCAGTATGCGAACTTATTTACGGCTTCTATTAAGTTGTAAATTTATACATACATGACTATGTTATCTGGACTCTTCTAAATTTGTGAAATATCCGTTTCGAATACTCGGCACTTGGAAAAGGGTATGGAATATGTATCCGATATAGCTAGTTGGACATGCATCCAAGAACTATGTATAAATAATTGAATTTACTATACAACTGTGTAGAAAACTTCTATTTTGAGCATAAAATTTATATTTTAATTTGTAAACACCATTTTATCTTCAATAAATAGAAGAAGTATTTAAAAATTAAAAAATTTAGCAGTGTCTGAGTGTCTTGGAGATGAGAATTAGATGGATCTGACGCTTAGACACATACCGCACCAGACACACGTACCGAGTCCAGGTAACATATGATACATGAATAAATTTTCTTCTTTTATTCTTTCTATTTTTTGGCAGCTTCCCAGAGCTAGCCTATGTTGTCACCACCTTTCATGTAGCACATTTGTGAACACTAATTCAATTAAATAAAATAACTAAAAAAATATATAGGCATAACAAGGATAACCCGATGTTTGGTGAAACGTCGACTAAAAGGCACAGATGGCATTTATATATACATGTATATTTTTTTTGCAAAAGAGGAAGATCGTTCATTCATAAGAGGGAAGAACATTTCAAATACGAACATTATACGTCTAGACTCTAGCACATGCTAAAAGTACTAGGACTAAAACAAATACACAATATTGTAGCCTTTAGAGGTCCAATACAAGAAGCAACAACCAAGAAGTTACAGAACAAAAAAATAGATATATAAACAAGACCATGAATCCCATCAGTCCCCACAAGTTAATTGTCAAACCAGGAGCAAAACTGACTAACCTCTGGCTCTGTGCTCCAAGCAATTAAGCCTGGCCTAGTTACAAGGAAAGCCTATAGCAGTGCAGGTTTTGGGCCAGAAAACAAAATTTGAAGAGGGGCTGCAGAGGCTTGAAGATCTCTTACTCCCTGTCAAGTGATCAAATCAAATCTCTGAGTTAGTAAAGAGATGAAAATGAAAAATAGAGTCAGAGATGGCCCATCTTAGAACAAACATAGTTGCCAGAGCAGGAAGGGGGAGGGGAAGCTCAGGCCTTATTCGGCCTTTCACCCGTTGTCAGTACATAGTCTCCACCACCTTTTACCCAACGAACTTTCCATTAACGTCTAATTTCTGGTATTGAGTATATCCGTTCCATGAGGCATTTCATCCAACACATTGGCCATTAACTAGTTCCTGTCAATATCTGCAATTGATGAAGCTCTATGTTGAAACTCATCGCTTGGATCAGCCTCCATCTTTAACCTTTTAAGTGGGTTCTCCTCATTAGACAAGTCACAGTTTGTTTGCACCAGATCAACATGGCATTCTCTTTTAACATGCACACTTTCCACAAACTCCTTCCCGCCCAAATCTTCATTAGCAATGAGAAGTGGCCCTGATCATTGTCTTTCACCTCTGGTTTATATTTGAGATGGAACCCACACTTTTTCACCTCCCATGCCATACTTGGGGCAGAAAACTCCACTTGGTCTCCACCTTTAATGGGATGGCGAAAGTAGCTTTTTGGTATGTGCCAAACCCACAAGTGGTCTTCACCATTTAGCATTTCCAACTTTGATTCTTAATAACGCCATACAATACCCTTTGTTTTATTAGTAATGACTGCATCAGGAGACATACCCATTCTATTTCCCCGAGATGCATAAACAATCCCAACAGTAATCCCTTCAAACTTTTCTTCTGACTCCAATGGCATATAAAAAGATATTGAAAACCCCAATGTTTGATGGCTGAACCAACTCGGAAGCTCACTCCCAGGCAGTAAAGCACCACCATAGTGAGATTGTTCCTGTTACATGAATATTGTAATTTTTAACACCATGAGAGAGAGAGAGAGAGAGAGAGAGAGAGAGAGAGAGAGAGAGAGAAAGATAGAGACCTACCTTAAAAAGACTATCATTACAAGCATTTGCTAGACTACTGCATCCATTCATGTGCATGACTCCTAAAGATTCCAAGCTCTCCAAGCCCGGAATTTCTGCCAGTCTATAACAATCAGATAGAATCAGTGTTGGAGAAGCCTTCAAGTTTGATAGGTTTGAAAGTTTTTTCACTGATATGCAACCCTTAGCATACATGCCCCTTAAATTAGGAGGAAGCTCCGGTATTGATTGAAGATTTTTGCAAGACTCCAACTGAAGACTTTGTAGCTTGCATAGGTTACTAAGGCAGGATGGAAGGCTAAAGAAATTGTTTCCACCTAAATCCAACCATTCGAGTGAGGATAAACTCCCGAGATCACCTGGAATATCTCCATCAGACAGATTGCAATAACTAAGTTCTAGTTTTTTCAAGGAACGTAAACCTGAAATGGTAGACGGCAAAAATCTGTTTGAATCAAGACTTTTTCTCAGTGAAACCCACCACAAAAAGTGTGACACCCATGGTTTAGCTGGTAATCGTCTATTACACAGAGATAAGCTCTCGAGGTTCTTCAAAAGTCCAAAAGAAGATGGTAGCTGTCTAATGGCTGTTCCATCTGCAAGAAGCTCAGTTAACCTTTCCATGTATCCAAAGTGCTTTGGCAACTCTTCCAGATTTGAGCAATCAGTGAGATTTAGATGTTTCAGAGACTTTAGTTTGCAGATGCTGCTTGGAAGATCCCTTAGTTTCTTGCAACCTGTCAGATCCCAGTGAACAAGTCTATCCAGAAGTCCAATTGATGTGTGAACCTCGAACAAACATGTACAACCCTCAAGCAGCAATTTCTCGAGCATCGGTACGCCACTGAAGTCAGGTGTTTTTCTTAGGTATTTGGAATGACTGAGATTTAAGATTTTCAAGCTTTTGAGTAACTGTCAAACAAGCAAAAATATGTAAAACTAGATTTCATTTTTTCATTCACAATTAGCTGCACAAGTGATCAAATCCCAAAGAAGAACAAATTTGCAAAGAATGTTATACCTTGGCATCTTGCCAGAGTTCTTTAATACTGCTGAATTGCATGTCTAAAGAAACAAGGTTCTCCAGATGGAAGTTGGATGGTAGATACTCCAAGGGGCAGCTATGCCAACACAACCACCTCAACTCTTCAGATAGATGTTTAAAATTTCCACTGAGATGCACACGATTTATTTGAAGCAGTCTTAGATTATGCATCCTAGCAAATGCTTTAGTATTCCATTGTATCTCCTTCAACATGGGTAGAGCGAGGATGATACCTTCGACTGATTCTGTTCCCTAACATATATATATATATAATATTTGTAAGTAATTAGCAATACTCACACATACATCAAGTAGGTGTGTGCGCGCGTGCGTGCGTGCATGTGTGTGTGTGAGAGAGAGTGAGAGAGAGACTACAGCATTTAATAAGTGAATTCATGTTCTTAGCCAAACACTTACCGAATAAACAAAAGGATTAGGATATGACTCCTTTTTTTCACATTTGGGTTGAGGAGAAAGATTTGAGTCTTACCTTGTCTTTTTCTATTACATTGCATACATCTTTATGAAACCACAATCTGCTACGCTTCCCAGGCTCCTTGGGAGATTCTTCACGAACAATTTCCCTCCCCATATCCCGAAGTACATCATGCATCCTCAACTCATTTTTTTCATTAATTGTCAGTAAGCATCTACTAATCAGATCTCTAATTCCAATTTCTGAGAAGAAACCACAACCATCCAATATAGTAAGGACATAGTCTTTGTCAGTTCCAATGAAAAAGCATGCAATATCAAGAAAGATACCCTTCACATCTTCATCACTTAGTGCATCATAACTTATCCTAAGTTTTTTCAGAATCTCATTATTAGGAATATGTTGCAATTTCTTAAATGCACTTTCCCATTCTTGTATGCTTCTTTTAAGCAAATAAGAACCCAAAACTTCAAGAACTAACGGAACACCTCCAGCATAACTTACTATGCCATTTGCAAGCCCTGCATAATGTTCTAATGGATTGGATTCTCTGAAGGCATGCCAACTGAAGAGCTCCAGAGACTCAGGGGGATTTAATGCCCTGGCCTCATATTTTTCATTATCATTCAGTTTGTTCAACAAGTCCTCATCTCTAGTTGTTATAATGATTCTACTTCCTGAACCAAACCAATCACATTTTCCTGCTAATGAATCTAATTGATTTGATCAATCCAAAGCATCAAGAACAATGAGAACCCTTTTGGACTTGAGCCTTTCTCCAATCATAATTTTTCCTCTATCAACATTGCCAATCGTTAGATTCTTTTGCATTAATAATTCAGAAAGAAGTTGTTCCTGCAATTGAACTAGGCCATTGGGTTGTCCAGCAATTTCTCTAACATTTTCAAGAAAACATCTACCTTCAAATTGGAGAAAAATATGGTTATACACAGCTTTTGCAAGGGTGGTTTTGCCAATTCCACCCATGCCATAGATCCCAATCATGCGAACGTCATCTGATCCAATGCTCAACAATAAATTCATGTCTTGAACACGAGAATCTATTCCAACTGGGTGCACAGAAAGTAAGGATGTCCGGTACTTCACTTTACAGAAAACCTCCTCAACAATTTTTCGGATGAACTTTGCCTCATGCCTGTCAATTTCGATACAAATAAAAAAATAAAAAATAAATAAAAAACCTACTGGAAATGTCAAATAATTAAAAGGCAACATGAGAATCTAAAGTCATTGTTAAATGTTGCAATCAATTATATTGACAAAATCTAATAAACAATGGAAATGAATTAATAGTGTAAATTTGTTGTTAAAGAGCAATTGGTGATAGCAGAAGCAAAAGGAAAGGTCAGGATATTTTACTCATTTTCAACATTTTGAAGATCCCACCCCGATAAATTTGCAGCCTCAGTGAGGGCAGCTCTCCACCGCTTCACCTTCTCCATCTCGTCCACGAAACGTTTTTCATGGCTTGCAAATGCTTCCGCGAAATAGCCTGCTTGTTTCCGCACATCAGATGGGTCGACATTATAGAATATAGGAAGAACCAACTGTCCAAGATTTCTCTTGCATTCAAGGATCTTCACAAGCTCGTCAAGGCACCATCTTGAAGAAGCATAGTTTCTTGAGAAGACAATGATGGAAATCCTGGATTCTTCGATAGTTTTTAGCAGCTCGGAGGAAATATCTTGTCCTCGTCGGAGTTCTTCATCATCCAAAAAGGTGTGAATTCCGGCTTGAACCAGAGCATTGTAGAGATGATCAGTAAAGTTTTTGCGAGTATCTTCACCTCTGAAGCTCAAGAACACGTCGTGGCTCCAGCGAGGTGTTGAAGATGAAGAAGAGTCAGCTTGGGTTCTCTTAGCAGCCATGGATTAACGAAAGATACGAGACGAAATGGAAGTAGATTTAGTAGGGGGCTTTTACCAAAACATATTTATTTTAATCAATAAATATTAAATAAGCGTTAAAAGTTGAATAATTACGAAACGGTGGTTAGGCGTTATTCCGAATGACGAGTTTAATGGCGTTATTCCGAATGACGAGTTTAATGAAAACGTCAGTAGAATTCACGTTTTATATTAATACGAAAAATTAGAAAAGCTTTACACTAAAATCGTCATAAAGAATGACGTTTTGTACTGAAAACGTCATTAGCAATGACGTTTTCACACCAGTAATATTTTTTTTTTTTCTTGTTTCACATTCAATGAACTCCCTCAATACTAACTCCTCCGTCTGGACTCCGTTCGACGCGCCATTAGCGCCGGCAGCTGTAGTATGCCAAGGCGGTGCTGCGTGTCGAGTTCCGCGCCAAACGGAGGCCGTTTGCAAGATTTGGCGTCCCCGAACCCCGATTTTCAAGTTTTTCAAATCGCTAAGTCTACAGGACGAAAAAATGTAGTAACTCCTCCGCCGGGACTCCGTTCGACGCGCCGTCAGCGCCTACAGCTCTAGTTTGCCGAGACGATGCTGCGTGTCGAGTTTCACGCAAAACGGAGGCTGTTTGCAAGATTTGGCGTCCCTGAACCCCGATTCCCAAGTTTTTCAAATCACTAAGTCTACGGGACGAAAAAATACAGTAACTCCTCCGCCGGGACTCCGTTCGACGCGCCGGCAGCTGTAGTTTGCCGAGGTGGTGCTGCGCGTCGAGTTTCGCGCCAAACGGAGGCCGTTTGCAAGATTTGGCGTCCCCGAACCACGATTCCCAAGTTTTTCAAATCGCCAAGTGTCCGAAAGGAAAAAATGCAGTAACTCCTCCGCCGAGACTCCGTTCGACGCGACGTCAGTGCCTCCAGCTCTAGTTTGCCAAGGCAGTGCTGCGTGTCGAGTTTCGTGCAAAACGGAGGCCGTTTGCAAGATTTGGCGTCCCTGAACCCCGATTCCCAAGTTTTTCAAATCGCTAAGTCTACAGGACGAAAAAATACAGTAACTCCTCCGCCGGGTCTCCATTCGACGCGCCGTCAGCGCCGACAGCTGTAGTTTGCCGAGGTGGTGCTGCGTGTCGAGTTTCACTCAAAACGGAGGCCGTTTGTAAGATTTGGCGTCCCCGAACCCCGATTCCCAAGTTTTTCAAATTGCTAAGTCTACAGGACGAAAAAATACAGTAACTCCTCCGCCGGGACTCCGTTCGATGCGCCGTCAGCGCCAACAGCTGTAGTTTGCCGAGGTGGTGCTGCGCGTCGAGTTTCACACAAAACGGAGGCCGTTTGCAAGATTTGGCGTCCCCGAACCCCGATTCCCAAGTTTTTCAAATCGCTAAGTCTACGGGATGTAAAAATGCAGTAACTCCTCCGCCGAGACTCCGTTCGACGCGCCCTCAGCGCCGGCAGTTGTAGTTTGCCGAGGTGGTGCTGCGCGTCGAGTTTCGCGCAAAATGGAGGCCGTTTGCAAGATTTGGTGTCCCCGAACCCCGATTCCCAAGTTTTTCAAATCGCTAAGTCTACGGGAGGAAAAATGTAGTAACTCCTCCGCCGGGACTCTGTTCGACGGGCCGTCAGCGCCTGCAGCTCTAGTTTGCCGAGGCAGTGCTGCGTGTCGAGTTTCGCGCAAAACGAAGGCCGTTTGCAAGATTTGGCGTCCCCGAACCCCGATTCCCAAGTTTTTCAAATCGCTAAGTCTACGGGACGAAAAAATACAGTAACTCCTCCGCCGGGACTCCGTTCGACGCGCTGTCAGCGCCGACAGCTGTAGTTTGCCGAGGTGGTGCTGCGTGTCGAGTTTCACGCAAAATGGAGGCCGTTTGCAAGATTTGGCATCCCCGAACCCCGATTCCCAAGTTTTTCAAATCGCTAAGTCTACGAGACGAAAAAATATAGTAACTCCTCTGCCGGGACTCCGTTCGACGCGTCGTCAGCGTCGGTAGCTGTAGTTTGCCGAGGTGGTGCTGCGCGTCGAGTTTCGCGCCAAACGGAGGCCGTTTGCAAGATTTGGCGTCCCCGAACCCCGATTCCTAAGTTTTTCAAATCGCTAAGTGTCCGAAAGAAAAAAATGCAGTAACTCCTCTGCCGGAACTCCGTTTGACGCGCCGTCAGCGCCTGCAGCTCTAGTTTGCCAAGGCAGTGCTGCGTGTCGAGTTTCGTGCAAAACGAAGGCCATTTGCAAGATTTGGCGTCCCCGAACCCCAATTCCCAAGTTTTTCAAATCGCTAAGTCTACGGGACGAAAAAATACAGTAACTCCTCCGCCGGGACTCCGTTCGACGCGCCGTCAGCGCCGACAGCTGTAGTTTGCCGAGGTGGTGCTGCGTGTCGAGTTTCACGCAAAACGGAGGCCGTTTGCAAGATTTGGCGTCCCTGAACCCCGATTCTCAAGTTTTTCAAATCGCTAAGTCTACGGGACGAAAAAATACAGTAACTCCTCCGCCAGGACTCCGTTTGACGCGCCGTCTGCTCCGGCAGCTGTAGTTTGTCGAGGTGGTGCTGCGCGTCGAGTTTCGCGCCAAACAAAGGTCGTTTGCAAGATTTGGTGTCCCCGAACCCTGATTCTCAAGTTTTTCAATTCGCTAGGTGTCCAAAAGGAAAAAATGCAGTAACTCCTCCGCCGGGACTCCGTTCGACGCGCCGTCAGTGTTACAATTTTAATACTCAAAAATGTTTCAAAATATGATCATATATTACTTAAAACTAATGAGATATACACGAGTTTTGTACAAAAAAATATATAAGATCTATCGAATGACCACAAGAGAGCATATAAAATACATCCTATGTACCACATGCAGGTGCTCGTCTAGGTCTCTTGCTCCTGCGATATACAATAGGGAGCGATGTGGGTGCCTCAGCCTGTGGGACCACATGTCCTACAACTGCCTCATCACCCTGTGTGGTCAGTGGTGGCTGCTCCTGGGTAATCTGTGAGACCTGTGTCTGCTCATCTCCACCTACCCCCTGCTGGGCTTGTATATGTGCAGGTGATGCCTCATCTATCTGTGGGTGCACATCCCCAACTGTCGCCTCAGCTGCCTGTGACGTCGATGGTGGGTGCTCCTGCGTGATCTGTGAGTCCCACTTTGCTGGTGGAGGTGAATGGCACACTGTCTCATCATCTACCCCAAAAAGATCTGATGACGGGCTGGTGAACGTTGGTATGATGACTCTATCCAAAACCGTAGTAGCTATCATCCTACGGAACTCGTGCATCTGAGATCTACCCTCTGCCTGTCCTGTATCTCTCCCTCTCCCTCTGCCTCTGCGCAGAGGTCCCACGCGTCCTCTCCCCCTACCAATCGGCTGTGGCTGAACTGCCTGTGCCATAACGTCGCCCCCGGATGTAGACGGTGTCGATGAATCCTGATGATACTGTACCGGGGAGACACGATGATGATGGGCCGTCAAAGGATCTGGTCGAATGTAAGATGTGGACGGCCCAACATCAGTGGACTGCAATGGCACCTGACTGGATGAAGATGGCCCCGATGTGATGACCGATGGACCCACCGGAGTAAAAGGGTCGACTATATCTAAACGAGGTGGCACTAGAACGGGGGATGGTATGACTGCATCAGTAGGTACGGCCTCTGACCTGTGTGTCACGTGACTAGACATGGAAGGCCCTGCTGTGGGAGGCAATGGACCTACAGGAGTGGAAGGGTCAGCTCTATCCAATGGGGGTGGCACTACAGCAGGGGGTGGCATGGCTGGATCAGCAGGTACAGCCGCATGTATACGGTAGTCCTCTCGTATAATGTGCAGGGTCGTGTCACACATGTCACGGATGAACACAAGCGTCTCTAAACTTGCATCAGCATCGTATCCGCGAATGGTGTCAGCCGCCCGCTGCTGCATAAGGGTGACAGACTGGGCCTGTAACGCAATAAATCATAACGAATATTATATTAGAAACGTCCAAAATAAATATATTTATTTTATTCAATAGTACTATAGTATATATACTGTTATACAATACTCTTACCAAAATATTGTGTCTCCCCCCCACTCCAAGGTAGCCAGCCAAAGGCCTGTGCGCCAGATTCCCAATCAAGGGGCGCGTGATAGATCGGTACCACCCTACGTATGGGTCGTGGCGTGACATAGGCTCCTCTGTAAGGTCACCGGCAATAATCTGCTGCCGTCGCTCTCTCCATCTAGTGACAAAAATATTATGGAATTGCAACCAATCTGTGTGAGGCCTACCCCGCCTATCTATGTCGTGAAGACCAATACTAGTGTTGGGGGCTATAGGTATGCCTTGACGACGACCAAACTGTCGAAGAACACGACTAGGCAAATGCCACTCCACCACGTCAAAACATATAAGTGGAACCTCAGCCATCCATATGTCACTCGCAGCCCGACAATAATCGGGGAGGGTATCGATGATCTCACCGTGCCGACCATAAGGCTGCCACACAAACTAAATCATGCAATATAAATGTCAGCTTATGAGAGAAATAGTTAATACTGTACTTAGTTTACGTAATGTCAAGAAAAAAATGTAAGCACTTAAAAGCATACCTCATCAACTCTCAACCGATCAAACTGGTCTCTATACACTGCAACAACGTGGGTAGGGACTTTATCCAGTGCAAACTTACTCTTCCACCTTTTTTCGAAAGAATACAAAATATAGTTAGATAACATACAAAGTGAAATAGTAATTGCACATTTCGTAACTATTTTTTTTATTTTTTTATAAGTACAATACCTAGCACCCCATGGCCCAGCGGATAGGTGCTGCTGATCTCCAATGTCTAGCGGCTGCTGTCCAAGAGTCGGCACAACACGCCGACGTGGGCTAATCCTAGGGAATCTCTCCCAGGCCCATATCTGTTACACAAATTAGATGAACATAACGAATAATGCCCTATAAAAACTCATAAAGATATAACATTTCCTATAACGACCACATACCTGTAGCAACACCAAAATACCTCTTATATCCTTCGTGTCGGTCTTAGTCGCCCAACACATCATCCGATAAAGTAAGGCAAGGGCTGCCGCACCCCAACTATATCGCCCAGCCTGATCGAAATCTCGAAGGAATGGTAGATACATCAACTTCACCAAGTTCTGAGACTTATCTAGCAATACTAACCCCCCAATGAGCTGCATGATATATGCTCTAGCATAGTACTGTACAGTCACCTCGTCAGCATCGTCTGGCAACTGCTGAAATGTGGTAGATAGCCACGAAAGTCTAAGACGGCCACCACTGAAATCCTGAATGTTGGGCTCAGCGCCCAACAACTCTTGACAAATCTGCCGCCAATGCTGTACGTCACCCCCACCATCTACGCCTCCAATCGGCCGACCATCAACAAGCAGGCCCACTAACACAGACACGTCCTGTAATGTCACAGTGGCCTCTCCAACTAACAAGTGAAATGTATGAGTCTCCTGCCGCCACCTCTCGACCAAGGCTGTGATAAGTGGATGGTCAAGCTGAATATAACTAACTCGGTACAACCCGTAGAAACCGGCACGCATCAAGTACGGAAGTATCCCAGGGGATAATGGTCTAGCCCAGCATGTGGCGTCATTACGACGACAATGAAGCACCTGGTCACACTGTAAGAAGACATAATGAGATAATAATTAAACAAATATATAACAAGAAAAATGTAATATTTGCCAATACGAAGTCACTAACCTGCTGACCCGTCCATATAACAGAGGACCTGTGATGCTCCTGTAAAGTGAGAATTGATGGGTCAACTGGTCCGGGTAGTCCAGCCACGTCTATATCCATAAGAGCTGTGATGTACACATACTATAAAGTTAGCTAAAAATAACTGAGAATTAACTACAATAATACAAATAGATTAAAAAAATAAATAAAAAAGTTATATGAATAAATGCTAATAACCAACAAGTTAATGGTAATAACAATAATACAAATGTAATCTACGAACAATGTCATTGGACAGTGTTGATAACCATCAAGTAAAATCCGGTGGACAATGTTCAATACAATAATGTATAGTCCATGGGGTATTACAAAATTATATAAATAATGGCCCCATCATCTACGAACAACGCATCATCATCTTTCACTTCCTCATTTACTCACTGTCATTGAAAATAGCTGTAGTATGCAGAAATTGACATGACAAGTATTTATTGTTAGGGTATTTCAAGCTTCACGTGAAGCCTGAAAAGGAATGTACCATTCCCTATGGTCTAAATCGATTTCAAGAATCACGTGAACCCATTACAGGCATTGCACCGCACCTGGTCACGTTGTATGAATTGACATGACAAGTCACAAGGGGTTAATGGAAGTCTGAAGTGAAAGATGACATCACAAGTGTTCAGTGTGAATCTATTGTACTATACGAAACACTTCACGTGAACCACTAAGTCCAAAACGAAGACATTGTCCTCCACATATTGGCATCAATTGGATAATCAATTGGAGGCTTCACGTGAAACCATTATAGCCTATATAAGTTGTGTGATAACGTCAATAAGTCATAAACCTCACCCATACATACAAAGATGCCGAAGCGAAAAGGGTTATTCGGTGCGTCGTCCAGTCGTTCAGTCCCTGACGACGAGACAGACTCAAACAACCGAACCTCTTTGGACTTCCTTAGGGTGGGTACGTACACGGATGCGATCGGTAACAAATGGTATGGCCGAAAACGTCTATTTCATAACAAACCTATCGTAATACACGATAGGACGGGTCCGGTTAGCCACATATTCATTGGCGAGGCATCCCAACGACCACCCCGTGGTGTGACAGACGACCAATGCAACAGGTTGAGGTTGCCGTGGGAAGACTTACTTGATAAACGGCGTGAACAAGAGATGTATTGCCGATGGCATGGCCTTCGTGTTCCAAAGGCTCGTTCAGCTAAGGTGTGGGGCAATCCATCATATTCAAGTAGTAAGGTCATAAAAGCACTCGAACGCGAGATTAATCAAATGCAACGAAGGTTGGATAGGTATCATTTTACAGAGCATGCGAAGAAAGAATGTACTAATCCAACACAACGAATTATAGACATTATTGAAGATCCGTTGCTGGTATCTGACCCAGAACTTTCGGACTTCTCAGAAGAAGAAGACGACGATGACTATATTAACTATCTACCTAGTAGCCTTTCGGTTGCTGGAAAACCATTGTATTGTTACGAACATAGTCCATAAAGCTTATTTATGTTTTTAGTTAAGTTTGGTGTGAAGTTAGTTAATATGTAACGGTACTATTTGCCATCTTATGTTCCATATAACATATCGATGTAGTGGTCATATTTGAGATTTTCTGTTTCATGTAATATGAGTCCATGTTATTCTACGTCCATGAATGTATAGAGACAAGAGAACTACCATTACATAACAAAACAAATTACATCCATAACAAAATACAGTTACTTAAGGTGTCCAAAATACATTAAGGTGTCCAAACAATAACTACTACTATGCCACTCGCCGAAGCCTCTCTGGACATTTTCGCTTGTCATGGCCAGTTTGTTGACAAAGACTGTAGTGGTAGCTGTGCTTTTGCCTGGAGGTGTCCATTTCATTACTAATACGGGCCGTTTTGGGCCGACCGGGCTTTGGATTAAGTGATCGCAAACGGCCTGTATTGGGGAGCAACGTCGGCATACTACTCAAGGGCCAGTAATCTTCATGGGGCATTGGGCTAAAATTAGAATCCCAAATGCGTGGGTATACATCAATTCTGTACTCTGGCGCCACCAAGTAAAACGGATCGACGCCTAAGTCCGCAGTAACAGCAAGCATGTGCGAACATGGATATTTGTTGATGATGTATTTTGAACAAGAACAGCTGGGCTGGTTAAGTCTTACAACCTGTTTGTGCCCACCCAGCATCCCGTGGTGTGTTGTTTCGACCTCGTATTCACCTTCTTGCCTATAAAGGAAATTTAAATCGGTTTCATTGTCACAAAAATACTAGTCAGCTTAAAAGTTATGGTAGCACATTTACCTGTTAAACGCTCTCAACAAATGTGTATTTCCTTTGCACTGGTATTTTTCAATTTGTTTTTATAGCTTGCGGCCATACCGCAAACCAGCAGCCCGATTCTTAATACACTCAATTCTCCTCTCGTCAAAATACTTAACAAGCCGGTGGAATGTAGTTTTCACACATGCCGTGATGGGCACATTCCGAGCACCTCTCAATACACTGTTAAATCCTTCTGATAGATTTGTAGTCAAAATCCCCCACTTACGACCTCCATCATGTGCAAGTGTCCACTTTTCAGCCTCCATCTCTTGCAACCAATTTAATGCCTCTGGTTTAAGTTTTTCAATCTCCTTCATAATCAAGTTGAACTTCCGAATTTGATGGCAACTACCAGCCCTCCATACCAAATCCATAAGTTTCGTGTTACTAAATTTCTTGTTGAAATTGCTACGGACATGCCTGAGGCAATATCGATGATATCCAATCGGTCGTAAACGCAGATGTTCCCAGTACCGCGCAACAGCATTCAACAGGCCCCTGTGCCTATCAGATATTAACGTGATGCCCTCACGATTAGGCACTACATGTCGTCTCAAGTTCTTAATAAACCATGACCACGACGATGTAGTCTCTTCATCTACAATGGCAAAAGCAAGTGGTAAAATGTGTTGGTCGCCAGTTGATGCGGTAGCTACCAGCATTTTCCCAGTGTATTTGCCATTAAGGAAAGTTCCATCAATGCCGATAACAGGAGGGCAGTGAGCGAATCCATCGATGGCGGGTTTGAAAGCCTAGAACACATAATTAAACACCACCTCATCCGGCGTAGTCGACGGCAACACATTCCAATCTACAACCATTCCAGGATTAAAGGTCTGTAGTGTCGTCATGTACCGGGGAAGCTTCGTGTACGACTCGTCCCAATTCCCAAATATGACCTCAATGGCTCTTGTTTTCGCAAGCCATGCCTTCCTGTAAGATACTGTGTGCTCCAATGTAGTTCGTACGGTGGTGATAAGCGATGCCACCTTCGTTTCCGCATCAGCCTGTACACAAACACCGACCACGTTAAAGTGTACACATAAACAACTCCCGTTTTAATTTTAAGTTACATTGGTTTAAAATAAAAATAGTTTACCTTAACTGAGTCCAGTATGACCGTCGTAATGAGATCAGTATCAATGTTACAGTGGTCCCTCTGCAATCTTGCAAACACACAATGATGTGGACCGGGATACGTCTTTACCTCAAAGAAACCATGTTTCTCTTTCTTTGAGGCTCGAAACCTCCAACTGCAATCATGTTTGCACCTTACATCCCAAACCTTCTTGCCCGTTTCCACCACCACATACTCTTTTCTTTTCTTTACATTATACATCTTTACTGCATACTTCACCAAATCTTTATCTTTAAAGATCATCCCCTTTTTGAACTCTACGGTCTCCGGGGTCCATACGTTCCCACAACAATAAAGCTCCCGACTAGTTACCGTAGCATCACCACCCCCCTCCAAGTTTGTGAAGAAAGGGATAGGAGTGTACCGTTCGGGTATAGCAACTGAAGACGATGGAAGTTCACCAAATTCAGGCCCCTCATCATCAGATTCATCATCAGCCATTAGTTCAGCGTCAATGTCCTCGTCCACGTCCAGATCAGGACCTGCGCTGTCAGGTACGCATCCCTCAGCTCCATCACCACCCATATCAACGTACTCGTCAACAGGCTGGTGGAACCTGTCAACTGGGGATGTCGATAGGTGAATAGGAGATAGACGCTCAACCCCTGAACTTGTACCAATGTCGTGATGCATCTGTGATCCCCCGGTTGCGTATGGCCCATACGTTGGATAATATGGGTGTGGAGACATATCGGCATACTGTGAAGCCCTGGTATAAGATTCTTGAGTCAACATCCCTGTGAATGAGTCGGGAATGCCACTGTATGCCCCCTGAGTCAACATCCCAGTGAATGAGTCAGGATCATTGTATGCCCCATAACCTGAATACATCGGATCTGGTACATTCAACCTACTCGTTATGTTCTCTTTCTCCACATACAGTTCAACATAATTCAGTGTGGGAAAACACGGGGGGATGTCCAGCACACTATCCAAGGTCATGTCATCATCGATGGGCACCTTCTTATAATAAATGAACCTCTCCCATTGTCTATGGGGATGTCTGCATATCAACTTCAAACGAATGTTTTCCCCTTCATTTACAACTTTGGGCATAAGAAATTGTTCTAATTCTTCCAGTGTTGTTCTGCGTTGTATAGTGTAAAACCCCTTTGCTTCGGTATCATATGATATGCCTTCGTCAGGGTCTTGAACTATTGTCCCGCCCCAATAGCACATCACTTTTACACTACCCATTCAATCACACTTACTGTAGCTACACATAAGAAAATAGCAGTTAAATGAAGCTTCGGTACAAGTAACAAGTTAAATGAAATTACATGAAAATACACCGAAACAACAAAATGTGAATGTGATGTGAATGTCACCACCCATGACCTATCTATTGCCCAATATTTCAGCCCCACATCTGTGACCTCACCCATGAAATTCTATGATTCATAAAAGGTTGTTTTACTCACTTAGTACACCAATAATATTATTATAATTCTTATGATGGTTGAAACTATAATTGTTTTAGTATTTCAGATTTTTGTAACTATTGCTGTAATTTTTATCTTATGGAACTATAAACGATCTCAATTCGCGGTATTTGCTTCAGTATCACTGCTTATTCTTACGCAATATATACTACATTTTGTTGTATCTAACACTCTCTGATCGATGACTGTTCTGTAATATATACATATTGAATAGGTTTGTGCAGTACAGAGATCGTTTTGATGGCCAGTGGATCAGATGCGGCCGTATCTACCTTATCACGTGCTCAATGTGGCAAGCCTGCACATCTTCAGTATATAATCATCCCGCTTCCGATAATTATTGATACTTTTTATGTTTATCGGTATCTATTATTGATAATTTTTTTGGTTTTTTTCTTTTCACAACTACACATTATGTATATCTCTGTATCTATATCTGGAGGCTTCACTTTCTTGATATCTTTAGGAGTAGAATTTTTGGCAATCAAAAGATACTTAAGTTATCTAGGAGGATGAAGTGTGTAGTTGGATAGTAGTGGAAATTTTAAGTAGAAGGAAATAAGAGAGGAAGAAGGATAAGGAAATGGGGGCTGGCGATGATTACTGTAAAGCACCTCTTTTTATTTTGTATCTTGCAAAGGTGAAATGACCTAATTATTGGATATATATACTTACAATATATATATATATATATACACACAACAAAGAAAGAAATAAATGATACCCATATATATACTCACAATATATATATACACACAGTAGAGAAATAAACAAATGATACCCACATATATACTCACAATATATATATACACAGACAGAAAAAACGGGTTACCTGAGAGAGATAAATTGCAATGTCAGATGAGGGAGGCCGAAGAGGCTCGAGCGAGACGATGGGTGAGCAAAATCGTTAACGTCTATTGATGTTGATGAAGAAGCAGCCACCAAAGTAGAGAGAGAGATCGAGAGAAGAGAAATTGATAACCTAAATGACGCTTCTGTTTACACGCTGTGATGTTATATCGACTAAAAGCGTCAATTTCGTTGACGTTTGTTCAAAAAACGTTAATCATATTGACGTTTTTGGTTACAATACAAAAGTCGTCAATAGTATTGACGTTTTATTTGAAAACGTCAATCCTATTGACGTTTTATTCCCGCTACAAAAATCGTCATTTGTATTAACGCTTTACTTTATTTTCGCTCAAATAAAAATTGAATAATTGAAATCGTCAATAGTGTTGACGCTTTTTCTACAGTCGTCACACAGAATGACGATTAACTGTTGTTTAATAAATATTTAAAAAGTAACCCTGATTTAATATATATTGAATAAAATAATTCTATTTTAGTAAAAGGCCCATTTAGTAGGTGAGTGGTGACCCCGTCGAAATGAGAGATGGCATTTACAGTAAGAATCCAAAAAGACTCTCTCTCTCTCTCTCTGCCCGTGCTTTCCAGGAAAATGCTTACTTTTTTAAGGCTGAATAAAAGGAAAGTGATAGCAATCAAAAGGAAAGCCAAAACAAATACAAAGAAAAGAAAAGTGAAAATAAAAACAATTTTATGCTCTTTTTCTTCTCCCCTTTGTTTTTTTTTTTTTTTTTAATTTCCAAAACGGCAAAATTAGATACCAAACAGTTCCAAATATGATGTGAAATGAACAAGCTTAGCTCACATATCTTGTCCATCTGACTAGCATTGAAAAAGCAGGGTTTCAGACCATGCTCAATTCTCCATTTGATAAAGTGTGTAAAATCGCACTTGCATTTATTCAGTTCATAAGGAGCATGAAGTAAAAATATATTGTTTGTGTAATATTTGCCTTATTTGAGTTTGAGTTTTGAGTTTTTTGTGTTTTTATGAAGCCTTATTAAAAAAAAAAACCTGTTATTTTAGTGTCTATTACTCTCGGAACGATTTTGCTGCGATTGAAATAGATGTTGTTGCTAAGGTCAATAATGTGGCCCAATAAAAAGCAATCGTGTAGCAAGTTATAAAAATCCCGATTGCACCAGATTAACAACCATCTGCAATCTTTTCCATTTTGAACAGAATTCTCCACTCTTTCTCTCTCATCTCTTTCCCTCTCTATAATATTTATTATTCCTATTCCCTTATGTAATTATCCTTTTCCAACAAAATCGCGGAGATCTACAGTAAATCCATTGCTAGAAAGCAGGTGGGAAACGAAAATACCTTGTTGTTTGATAAATTCTTTGGTTTCGTTGAAATGCCCAGTAAGGATTTGACGGATGCAAAGATTATGTGATTGAAACATTTCATATCCTATACATCATCAGGTGTTTGACGGATGCACATATTTTGTTTGATGAAATGTCTAATTAGAATTTACTCTCCTGGATCGATGCACTTCGTAGGATGTGATCAAAGATGGGTATCAAGGAATCACTCACGCTCACCCTTAGCACTTGTCAAAACACAACGTGGACTCTTTGGCCAAAAGGAGGGTTAAAAAAATGAAAGGAAAATTACTGGAAAAAAATAAAAAAGGAAACATTATTAAAAACGGAAAAGAGAGAGAGAGAAAGAGAGAGTGAAGGGGACTTCGAAAGATCAACAATGTCCTTAATGGTTTAACAATATTTTAGAATCGGGAGCAAACAGGATTATTATAGTGCCAATAATACTAAATTAATGTTTTTGTAAGAGAAAATACACTCATTTTAGTGTTTTTAGTTTATTTTTTTTTAATTTCATTAAAAACTAAAAATTATTTTTTAAACAAACGGTGTTTTTTGTTTTTTTTGGAAAAAAAAAACAAAAAACAAAAAAAAAAACGTTACCAAACGAGGCCTGCCAGTTGTTGTTCATTGGGCCACATCATCACCTGACTAACAACACCTATTCTTTTTTTTTTTCGGGTACGTAACAATACCTATTCTTTATTTGACAGCGTCTGAGTACAATTTACAAAAGAAATTCAACTTTTATGAGCTTATCAAAACCATTAAATACTCACACATACTATAACGTTTTGATGTATGACATTAATCTAAGGCGCAAACTCAACTCTCAGTCCTAGATAATTAAACCTCAGCTGCCCTATGAACTGCCATAGAGATATTGACTGAGCCGGCACAGGCCTCGCCCCATACCCAAACACAAGCTCCTAGTTTGTCTTTTTTTACAGCAATCCAAGTACAACTCACAAAAGAATCCAACAACTCTTATTCCAACAGTAGCAAATTCACTTTCAATTATTCTGAGACGAGCTACCTATCTAGGCGATTTGTGTCTTACTTGAGACTGATAAATTATAAGCATTTATTAGGAGTTTATTCGCTAGAGGTGGATCCGATGGGCCTTGCTTTAGACAGGTGTTCCTGTGTCATTTAAAAAGAAAAAAAAAAGGCCTTAAAAGGCCTTCAAAAATTGAAATCTATGTGCTAAGTTGCATAATAATTAATATATATATTTCTTTGTTGAGGAAAATAAATATGAAAATAAGTTACTTCACACATCAGCATTGCCACTCAGCACCACACAATTAATGGTGGACCTAGGATTTGAATTAAGCGGTGGCTAAAATAAAAATTTTAAAAATTTTGTGAGGATTAAGATAAAAATTTTAAAATTTTGAGAGGGCCCATACCTATATTGTTTTGTAAATATCAAAAAACCCTATATTACTATGGAGAATTTTGGGAATTAGTTTGAATCAAATGTTAACAACTTAACATCATTTTTTAGAGACAACCATTTTTACTAATGCTTTATTTAGAACTTGAATTTTAGGTAGGAAAAGTACAAGAAAAGGAAAATGTGAGAGAAAAGAGAATAAAAATACTTTTTCATTTTGTTATCTTTGCCTTCAATTTTTTTTTTAACTCAAAATTCAAGTTCCAAACGAAGCATAAATGTATCATTCTCATATTTTGCAACGTACTATCAATTTCATCAAAGTACATATCTTTTAACAGGTGAAATAAATAGAGTTTATAACACTTAATTAATACATTTAATATATGATGGGTACACTTAAGAATGTGGGTATTCTTCATTTTTTTGCAAAAGTGGGCATGATACCATTTTGAGAAAATAGTGTTTTTTATTTACAATTTAGAATCGTCTAATGATTTAACATTACTTCTCCCAAATGTTGACTATAATAGACAAGAATAAAGTGACCCCAAATGTTATAACCTATTTAGCATGGTTGTTAAACTCTCAATCCGGATCTTACAATCCTACAATTCTATGATCTATTTTGAAAAAATCGATCCTGATCCTACACAATTCATCCTGGAGGTAGGATCTTACGATTTTGGTGTAAGATCTTATTGGATCGTAGGATCCCGATCCAATCTTATCCCATTTCAAAACTTTATTTTGCTTTATGTGTCAAGTTTTTTTTTGTTGTTATTTTTATGCTTGTGGCCTACCCATTTTTATACTAGGTTCAAATCATATAAAACATGTTATATATTGAATCAACATGTGAGGAAAAATAAATTAGGACAATCAACATTGACATTCTCTCATTGCAATATTCAGGAAAAATTAGAGAGTTAAAAGAATATAAATGTTATTCAAGCATCTCCATCTTCATATCTAGCTTATTCCAGTCTTCAACAATAGTTTATCTACTCTCTCTCTCTCTTTCTCTAATTTTGTATAGTTGATTGTTCAACTGCAATTTTTTTCCCTTGTTTTTCTTAAGTTAATCGAATAGCTTAATTTTTTTTTTCTTTTCTCTTTTTATATATATTTTGTTCTCCTTTCTTTTTATTTTCTTTTCTTTCAGCATAGATTCAAGTCATCCATTAAACTGCAAAGCTCTTATTATTTTTTTTGTCTTTTTATCATGAATCCCTTTTTGTAAGACAGTTCTTCATTTCTTTTGTAATATTATATAATGTTTATATTTATATGATTTATTATGTTTTTAACATTGTTCATATTATAACCTAGGCTCATTTTGTGTCTACTTATAATAAATACTTCATGTAAAAATTATCATGTATTTTTTCTGTAGGTGGAATTTCTAGGAAGGCCTGACTGATCACTCCATTCTATTAAAGGAGTTAGAATGGATCGACCCTCTTTGGGCCGATTACACTCCGATGATTAAGTTAGCAATCTTAACCGAGAATTGAATGAATAAAGACAGTGAATGCTCGAAAATCAATTGTCCATACGTTCCTCGTTGGGGTTTCGGTATTTATAGTGTAATCGATAAAGTATTAATCCTTGTGTCTATCTTAGGGCTATCATGACCTAGATTGTAGACCACATCATTTGTCTCTGATTGATCAGATGTTGGTTCAGCTTTACCGTCGTGCCAGAGTTGGCTGATTGGACGTGATGGTGAACATTGCGTGGCAAGCCGCTACCGCATTAAATGCGAGTCACCTTCGTATTAAATGCTATGGTCAGAGCATTAAATGCTCTGATTATACCCTTAAATTGGGCTCGCTGCGTTGGGCTTGGGCCTGAGGTTAGCACGAGGTCAGCAGTGCAAGCTTGGCTGCACTTTTTGACCACTTGGGTTGACTTGTAGCCCAACTTCATTCACTTAATTCTTATTGGGCCTGACCAGGCAAACTAGGCCTGATTTTCTTGACCCACAATTGCCTCCCAACCCTTGTGCCCTTTCTAGTTCTTTGAAGGGTCAAGGGCTGCATCGGGTTATTATGACGCTCCTCCAAGCGTGCTACCGTTTCAGCAGTTACTCGATCACATGGACGACACAGATTTAAAGCCGCAGCGAAGAAACAATGGGGCATTGACAGTCGATGTGATGTTCCGCTATTACGATGTGATTGCTACTGTTTCACGTAAATAGACCAGCGACGAAGGCAAGTATAAAGGCAGGTGCCTTTTTTGGTAATAGGCACTTGTTTGCTTTATTCCCTTGTTTGAGAGTGCCCCTCACTTACCCCCTCCACCATAAGTCCTTTTTACGCTCATCTCTCTTTTTCGTGAAAGTCTCCTTTTGACAGTTATCCCCTGATAGTGACCCGTTTGAGAAAGACGGTAGAGACTCTAACGGCGATTACTACCTTTAAGGCTAGGTATGAAATCCCCGATTAGATTGAGTTGGAGTTAGTAGACTCCGATGATTTTCGTATGGATGAGACTGAGAAAGGGATGCCCTTCTCTATTATCGCCATTGTTGAGGGGGGGCTTAGATTTCCCCTACACCCCCTCCTTCAAAAGTTCATTGTCCAAAGTAAGATATCACTTTCCTAACTGTCGTCGAACATATATAGGATAATTTTTGGGATGTTCGAGCTTAATCGGCACCTGGGCGTGAACCTGGGGCTTGCCAAGCTCAACTACTATTACACACTTTGCAAAGTAGGGGGCAACTAACATTGTATCATAGGAGTGAGACATAACACATAACATAATTTCGTAAGGCATAATGTAGCTGTCATAAGCATGTCATGGCATGGTGTTGTAAGGGCATATCGTAATATCGTAGAAATAAGAGATATATCGTGACATTAGTACTTGTGGAAACATACGTAACTTGTTATGAAGCATTAGAACAAATCATATTTCTCATTCTAGAGTATAAGTGTGTTACGTCTCTATGTCAGAGCTAGGCTCTGCATTAGTAACCTTTAAGGTCATGTATAGGGCTTTTTAGGCTAAGATCTTAAGCATGTACAATATTGTCCACTTTGGCGCTTCATGTCACATATGTGCTTATCTCACGATTTTAAACGTATTACAACGGTAACACTTCGTCGTGCCTACTCCCTCGGGAGCCCTTGAGTTGTTAGAGTACGCAACACAATATTGTCCGTTCTGGCTCTTACCTGCCTACCTCCTCTCGGGCGCTTGGTCTCAGCCGCACGGCATGCATAGGGCTCTTTAGGCCAATATTAGATTGTCCGCTTTGGCTCGCACTTGCCTACCCCCTTTTTTGGGCGCTTGGTCTCAGCCGTACGGTACATATAAGGTTCTTTAGGCCAACATTAGATTGTCTGCTTTGGCTTGCACCTACCTACCCCCTTTTAGGCGCTTGATCTCAGCCGCACGGTACACATAGGGCTCTTTAGGCCAACATTAGATTGTTCACTTTGGCTCGCACCTACCTACCCACTTTTGGGCGCTTGGTCTCAGCTACACGGTACACATAGGGCTCTTTAGGCCAACATAGTAACCATGAAGGTCGCGCATAGGCTCTTTAGGCCAATCATACGAGTTAGGCTCAGTTATAGTAACCATAAAGGTCACATCTAGACTTTTAAGCTAAAGGACGTCTCCCAACATGGCGATAGATTATTTCGTGTCTCCTACCGTAGGACCATCGTTGCTAGTTTAGGGTCTTGCCACGAAAGACCTTACATGTCGATGGTTTATTTCACGTCCCCCATCCTAGGACTATCGGGCTAGATTACAGTCTTGCCACGAAAAAATCTTGAGTTAGATTTGTACGCTAGGAATTTTACATCTACTTTATGTAAATATTCTAATCCATGGGTTTTAATTCATAACATAAGTATAGCTTGCATGTATTTCAAAGTATGACGTTTATACTTAAACATAAACATTGATGCATTGAAAACATATGGAAATCATTGCATGATATGTAATTGAACTTAAAACATTTTAAAATTAATAGGGTTTTACTCATGGCATATATTTACTCACGGCATATATTTACTCACCTCTCTCCGATAGAACGAGTGCTAAACAAGGTGTCCCTAGACAAAATGCACATGGAAGTATAAAAGTATTAATACAAGACTCCAAGACAAAGCAACAATGTAAAATGAGAACATAAGGTTGAGGTTTGAACATGAAAGCCGGGACGTCAATTCCTTCATTGCGTCTCAACCACTTCTCAAGGAAGAATTTACAATCTAGGTTAGTTCCATTTGAAAATAGGCTTAAAGGGCTTTAATTTGATAGGTCATGGGTCGCAAATACATTTCGGACAAAGAAGTTATGTCCTATAGAAAATGGACTAAAATTTTGGGTTAACTTCAAAATTCAATATCTCTCAATCTATAAGGAATTAAAGTACAAACTTTATATGGATACAAAGGTCTATGAGTCTACTATTCAATGCTTCAAACGCTGCATTAATTCGAGTTTTCTAAAGAAAGTTATGTCCGTTTTACTAAATAGTGTCTGAGCTAAAAAGTGAAACCAAGGACTGGACAAAAGGGTCGACTCCAGAGCTAAAGAAATGAATTTGGGAGTGCTTTGGACAAAAGAGTCGACTCTAAAGCTAAAAACCCAGATTTCAAACTCGAAAATTCCCAATCTTCACTCAAATCAAAACCAAACTTCATCAAACATCTCACAAACTCTTTCAATGCTTCTAGGGTCCAAAGATTGACCCAAAAAGGCCACAATAACTCAAAATAAAACACTTTAAACAAGTATATCAAGGGGATCTACAATTTTAGGAACCCAAGCCCTAACTTGCATATATTGGAGATTTTAATTCCAAACTTTCAAATCTTCTAATGAAGCTCACAATACTCAAGATTCAATCAATTTGGGACTTAAAGAAATCACCAAGAACAACCCAACATCACCACCCACCAAGATAGATACATGCACATATACAATTTGTAGAAGAAAATGGAGTCTTACCTTTCTTTAAGCTTGCCCAAGTCCTTCAATGACTTTCCTTGGCTTGAGTGGAGACTCTCCAAGCTCCCTCCTCCTTTGATCTTTCCTTTCCTCTTTCTCTTCTCCTCTTCTCCCTCTTTTCTCTCTCTCAACCGGTTATGTGAGTGTGTCTTAGTGTGTGTGTGTGGTGTATATGTGTATATAATGATGATATACATGAGAATAATCCCATGTGTCTCACTCCATAGGCTTAAATTACAATATAAACTCTTATTAGTCATTTTTGACCCAAATGATGGAATAACTAACATTAAACCATGCCAACACTACAAGTTCACATTAATTTAAATAAATAAAGGTTCGAGATATTACACAAAACATAATATGTAATATGATTTTAGGAACATAATATTTTCTAATTAAATTTCTATAGATTATTACAATTCATACTATAGTCCAATAAAGTTTTCTACTTAATATAAAGTCTTATCCACTTAAGTTTCTACACATTATTTCATGAAATATAATACGTAATATGATTTTAGATATAAAGTTTCATCTAATTAAATCTTTATAAATTATAACATTGCAATACGATAGGTAAAATATTCATAACATTTTCTCAAATTTAATTTTTTTAAGTAAATAAATGGCCTTAAATATGATGCATATAGAAAATTTTATATATTACAAAAAAGGATTACAATAAGAGCATAACTATGTAGATCTAGAATTAAATTATTTTATTTTATAGTTATTTAGTTTATTGACTAATTTTTTAACAAATATATGTACCTCTTTTTTCTTTTATACGCATGTTGCACGAATACACCATTAGTTATTTATATACGTGCATCTTCATGGATATATACATATAAAGGTAGGTATTTATCGTCAAAGAGAATTAGTGTGAAATGGATATTGAGAGCCAATGAAGAACAAACAAATAAAAATAAGAACAAATAACTATGCATATGTTATTTGTACTCTTTTTAATCGAGTAAGAGATAACAAATTTGTTAAGCAAAATTCATTAAAATTTTGTTAAGGAGTGAAAAGCAACAAATTCTATAGAACCGATGTCTGTAATAAGTAATCTAATCATGAATTAGATCCCTAAGCTAAGGTTATTAAGTTTATGCACTTATAGCTAGTATTATTTTTTAGGAGTATATTTTGATTATTGTTAAGTTGTTTCAAATTACTTGTTACCATGACAGTATAAAAAAAATTAGATATGGGCTAGCGAATAAGCATATGGGGACCGTATGAGAGCTCATGTGAGGCTAATTTTCACATCGGTCAGTGTTTGTGTTGTTTATAATCTCAATTTTAGTTTTCTGCATAGGGTTTGGTTTTCTGAAAAAAAAAAACAAAAAGGTCATGCTAAAAAATATATAAATTGTACTTCTTTTTAATCTTTTTATGGTAGACTTCATTTGTGATTTATATTTATTAGATTAGTATATTTCATAATATATTTATTAATTTTTTTTCTTATAATTGTGTTTCAGCGAAGTAACTATTAATTCATCCCCTCTCACGTGAAATTTTGTACTCCACTTATTCTGGGTATAGGCTCCGTTTGCGAACAGAAATTTTTTTATTAAAAAATATTTGGCAATAAAATTTTTTGTTTTTTTTTTTATTTTTCATTTGTTTGGTACAAGCTACAAATTTTTGCAGAGAAATTATTTTAGTCACAATTATTATTTGACCAACATATAATGATTTAGACATTAAGAGAGTTTTTATAGAAATTATAACTCTTCTTTATGAAGTAGAATTATATAAATTATAGTATTGATAGAGAGAGGGAGATTGAGAGAAATTTGAACTCTTCATTTTTTAAGATTTCAACCAATCCTTCTTTTTGTTCATCACAAAAATAATTTACGAGATAAAATCTCGGATGTTATTTTCTAATATTTTACTTATGGTTTGGAATATATTTTATTAGAATTTAAGAATTTTCAAATAAAAAACAACTGAATTTTTTTAATTTCTCAAAAATAATTTTGTTCAATATTCTCAGATAAAACAAACAGAGCCTAAGCTACTCAAAAATCAATTTGAATATAGAATTACTAACCTAAACAACTCCTTTGACTAGACAAATTCAGTTAAATAAATTGATCGAAACTAATTATTTAATTCTTATTGAAAATTAGTACCACTGAGAATTGGCTTTTAAAAACCATAAATTTCTTTTTCTTTCTAAGAACATGAGAAAAAAAAAAAAAAAAAAACGAAATCGTAATGAAAGATGGTAAAATTTTGCTATTCCTCAATTAATTAAAAATAATTGTAATATTTGTTTGGAAAATTATATAAAATTGAAAAAAAAAAAAAAAACCCAACAGTCTTGCACTCCACCACTGCCGTCTGATGATGATTTCACCCATATAAAACCTTAACAAAACCCAAAACTTCCATATATGCAAGCAACCCAAAGCCTTTTCTCACACTTCATACCAATCAAACCCTGATTGTGTTCTTTGATTCTGTTTCATATAGTTATCTATATACGCACGCTTTAATCAATAAAAAAAAAAAGGAGTTTACATAATAGACAGGATTTGGAAGAGAAGAAGAACAACAACAAAGCAATGGACGAAAGCCCTTCTGCTAAGAGATGGCTTCCTCTTGAAGCTAACCCTGATGTTATGAACCAGGTACCCCTTCTCTCTCTAAAGTTTTGGATTGACGACACATTGCTTCGACTCCCCCGTTTTCGGTTTTAATCCATGTGGGTTTTTCATTTATCGATGACTGGAGGAACGCAGAATTCTATGTTTCTTTCTTCTCATTCGGTTTCCTTGGCAACGAAACAGAGGTCTAGGTTTTTTTTTTTTTTTGAACTCTTATATTGGGAATTTACTTTATTGAGTGGCTGTTGTCCTTTGATTGGGTGATGGATTTACAGAAACTATGTTGAAGTTTTTAATTTGGTTGAATGTTGGCCAGATTAGGTACTTGTTGAGGTTAAAATGATGATTTTTTTTTTCTTTTCCAAATTTAGTTGGCATTCCTTTTGATTGGATTAGGAACGGTATTGAAATGGGTTTTCATGTTTGTGCAAGTTACACATGCACAGAACTTATATGAGTTGATAGGAAATAAAGATTTTAGTGCACATGTTATTTATTTATTTATTTATTTTTTATTTTGTGGTGGAGCAGTTCCTCTGGGGCCTCGGTCTTCCAGAGGATGAGGCAGAGTGCTATGATGTATATGGCTTGGACGAAGAACTCTTGGAAATGGTCCCAAAGCCAGTACTTGCCGTGCTGTTTCTTTTCCCCATCACAACCAAGGTTTGTTATTTTGGAAAATGCATGTGTCCTGCTCTTGCATATGGTGGTGGTTTTTGAAGTTGTAGTCCTTTATGGATTTGCTTATTGGTAGCTATGCTTGTTAATAAGGTATGTGGGCTGATTTGAATGAAATGGTATGTTTTCAGAGTGAAGAAGAGAGAATTCTGCAGGACAGCGTAAAGAAGGTGAGATTTCAATCATGTATTGCTCATTCATTAGATGTGAAAAATTTGTATTGTCCAAAGTGCTACTTTAATGTTGATTTCCTCTCTGTAATATGGATATGTCTTGCATAAACAATATGTGTCTGGTAAGTGATTAGCATGTGAAGTTTGTGTGTACAATTGAATGTGATATTCCACATAGAGAAATCAATAGGATAATAGCAGAAATTCTCTTTGAAGAAGAAAGGAAAAATGGGTGTTTTTTTGGACTTAATAAGACGCAGTAACCCAAATAGATTGACAACTGTCCATGTTAATCAATCTGGGACACTTTAGACTCTGATTGTCAGGACTAATTGCTAGCATGAAACAGTTTACGGTGGTCAAATATGGTTGATGAAATATGTGATCTAGAAACTCTTATTAGCGTTATGCTGGATCATCTTGGAGTTTTTTGGTACGAGTTTGACCCCCATTCCTGCAGGCCCATACTCATTTGCCCCCATGAATTGCATACTGGCTAGGATCTGAAACAGTTACCATGTAATTCCAATGCTTTCATTTAGTTGTTATTTCTGGACGTGTTTAAAGTACGAAATACATCTTGATAACAAAGGCTGATCAAGTCTCACTTATGGTCATCAAGTAGGCTTAGCTATTGGTATGAGAAATCTCTCAGGTGGACAATGTGATGTTGTATCTACCTAGTTGAATGTTAGACACATGCATTGTCGTTGCAATTGCAGAGTTTCATTTGGATGTTGCTGATGGGGATGATTTTTTAGTCAAGAATGCATGGGGCTTAGTTTCTCCAGCAAGATGTCAATTTTAGTCCCCACAGTTGAAGCATAGCACTTGTATTGAGTCAGTTTGCCATTAAGTCGCAGCAAATCTATTTTCCCTTAAATTCATCATTAGTACTACATTGGAAGTTGGGGTTTAGCTTATGCGATTAAGTTATTCAATATCAAAACCATAGGGTTTCAAGACTTGAAAGTTGTAATCATGCATTAATGTGGAAGAATAAGAAGTGGATTTTTAGTTTTATGACTTCCAACTTTTTATTATTGTTATTTTCTCCCTCCTTTTTAATGGCCTAAATGTTATTTCTTCTTCTTCTTCTTCTTCTTCTTCTTCTTGCTGTTGTTGGCTCTTTATGTTCTTTTGGATTTTTGTCTTTCTTTCTGTTGTGGGGGTGGGGTTGGTGGGGCGGCATGTCAGTTACATCAACATGGATGTTCACTAAATGCATATCAAGGTGTCAGAGTAACGCACTTGTATTCTCAAATTATCTAATAAAATTTTTAGGATATTAAACGTCTTTGTGTTGGTTGTAGATACTTGTACCATGTCGTTGTATCAAACTGAACTCCATGAAAGCAATTTTTAAGACTAGAGAAATAATTTTGGTACAATTCTTTTCATACAGGTTGGTGCAGGTGGCCATCAAGATATTGCCAAATCTGCAATTAACAGCAACATTCATGGGGCCTAACATTAAAACCAACACTCATGAATGGGCAAGAGATGCCCATGTGGCTTACTCTTAATGTCCACCTGCACCACACTAGTATGTGAAGAATTGGACTAAGTTTTTTCCCTAAGATAAAGTGCTCATGACATAAGTATTTAGGTTGGTGTTTTGGAATAGGATTGGAGGGAGAAAGATGTTTTCTAAATTTCTGGCTATCAAATAACTACTATCAGGATTTAGAATATCTTTTTTTATGCTAGTTGGAGATAGAGATCGATTGAACATGGAGGAGATACGCAAAACCAAGTACAATAAATAACTTATAGAATGAATAGCACGTGATTGAGTACAGAATATCTGGCCACAAAATCACAAGAACAAGCTAGAAAAACTTTCTTTGAGACCACGATTCCCAACGGAAAAATAAATCTCAATCCATAGCCATGGAATGCTTTTGGCCAACCCTGTGCCCCCCTCCCGTCTTTCCACAACAAGCACACACTTGAAAAAATTTACCTATTGTGTGAGATTATGTGAGATTGTACATAATTTTGCTCTTTTTATTTTCCATCTAGCTTTTTGCATTTATATTAGATCTATTTATTCTGGACTGTCTGTAGGAGCCTAGTGGTAGAGTTTACTTCATGAAACAAACTGTGGGAAACGCCTGTGGAACAATTGGGCTTCTTCATGCTGTTGGGAATGTTACTTCTGAGATAAAGCTTCGTAAGTTTTCCTAACTTCAGTTTTAACCGATTATTTGGCTCATGTTTGTACGGAGATGTGGTAATTCTTTGCTCTAGTAACATTGTTTGGGTGGTGTAAATACGTAAACGGGAAAATGTAGTTTTTTTTCCCTTTTCTTTTGCTTTCTTTTTTGAAAACATGATTACTATAGAAGACGTGTCCAACATGCCCTGACACATGTCAGAGAACTGTCAGTGTGTGTCCAATTTTTTGTAATTTCTTTTTCGGTTGGGCACCTCTTCAATACAGCAGTGACATGCGTGTTAGATTTTCAGGCACAAGCTTAGACATGGTTGGGGCAATCTACCATTTTTGAAAATGTTTATTGAGGGTCCAAATGAAATACGGAAAAAAGTTTGTACTTAAAAAAAAAAAAATCATCGAGCCCTAGAATTCAAATGCACGAGTTCACAGAGAGGAGGAGGAGGAGGAGGAGGAGGAGGAGGAGGAGAAGGGGTACTGCACTGATAGCCATTCCCACCATCATTGACAAAGAAGAAGAAGAAAACCACCACCAACAAGAAGCAGCGGCAGCAACCCATACCTGGTATTCAGCCGGTTTTGTGTCTTTAAAGTGATACCTGCCTTCAGCCAACAATGGTTTTAGGCTACTGGTTTTCATTTTTGCCCTCCCCTTTGTATTCTTTCTATGGAAATCCCTTCTTCCTGCTACAGCGACCCATTTGGCTTGTCAATTATCAGTATTCCATGGACCAATTTTGGGCAAGTTTTGTTTGTTTCAAACTGTTGACTCCATGGGCAGTTTGACCCAATTCATTTTCATGGGCTTATTTGATAGTTGGAAATCAAGACATGATTGGACAAGCTCAAGCCCATTTTTGTTTATTTCTTGGGGAGTCCAATTTATGAAGAAAAAATGAGAAACAAAATAGAACATGTCCTGAAAAAAAAAAAATTAAAAGCAAGGACAACATAAAAGATATGACTCATTATTTTTCATTAATTTCTTAATTCATTTTTGGTGCATATTCCTATCATCCATATAAAAGTATATTTTCCCCCCATGTCCCTGCCTTTTCGTGTCCTACTTTTTTTGAAAATTGCTGTGCTAGCATGTTTATCACTCGTGTCCGTATTCGCATTTTCTTGGTTCAAATGCTTTGGGAGTCTTATAGATGCCATGGAGATGTTTTGACAAGTTGCTTATGGGACCTTTCATCCTCTTTCTTTTGGCGTTTCTTTGTTTTCAGTTGAGGGCTCATTCTTGGACAGGTTTTTCAAATCCACTGCAAGCATGAATCCATTAGAGGTGTTGTCTCTATTTACTATTTTTCTCATGACAATTGAACGTTGTAATGATGCACTTATATGGTTGTAACACAACTAACATATTTACTATACAATCTTTTGTAGCGTGCCGCATTCCTTGAAAAGGATAGAGAAATGGAAGTAGCTCATTCAGTAGCTGCTACTGCTGGTGAAACTGAGGTGAGTCTCCAGTTGGTTAATTACAATTTTAAGTAGGTTGTGTGCCACTTTTCTAGTTTACCATGGCAATTTTTCTTTGCAGCTATAGCCTTTTAATTAGATTAATTTGTTTTGATAAGTAATTATTAGATTCATTCTAAGGAGTTGGACCCCTTTAATGATTCCCTAGAGTTAGGACTTCAAAAAAATGATACAATGGAGAATGAGTGAAATCCTGACATGGCCTGTAGAAGTAATCAATCTGATTATTTTATGTGGGATCATTGATATTTCATATAGGACATTTTTATTTGTGGGGTTGCTGTGTGGCGGATTGAGAAGTTCCTTTCACAGGGGAATAACTAAATAAGCCTTTTAAAAGAGGAGGCTTTGGTACTTGAGGTTGAGACAGTAGGGGGAAGTAGTTTTTGGGCCTGTAATAATGAGCTGAAAGATCATGGGACCTTGTTCTTTGTCCCATTATAGATTGATTTATCCTATCTTACTCTGACAGGGCCAGAACCATAACAGCCTTGTGGTCTGGAGATTATTTTAATGATTCCTTTCAACTTTGCGCATTAGGTGTGACTAAAGTTTTAGGACTTTATAAACTTTGTCGATGGTATTGACAAGATTTGGCCAAATTATCACCTACATTTCTTGCTAATTAAAGTTGGTCATTATCAGTGAGAGCTAACACGATAATCATGGAACACCCTACAACTCTCAAACTAGAAAAAATTGCTCTCAAAACCAAGCAAAAGCTACTTCAGCTTTATATTGGTCAAATGTAACTTTGTTTTTGTTGATTGGAATAGAATCTAATTATCCGTCATATGCTTTCTTTTATATCCCATTAGTACAAAAATATGGATATTCTTAAGGTAATCACTGTAACAGTATTAGAGAGTTAAGCGGTCACTAGTCAACTGTTGCTATTCGGCATTGAGTGGAGCTAAAATGTCATGCAGAATTAAGACGTAGGATAGTTGTCATGTCAGATAAAGGGGAAGTATCAATTTCAAAGATTTACAGAGTGCAAGTATTTTTATATTCTAATGCCAGCAGTGATCTTATGCTTGGTTGTGGTAATGCCAAGTAGTTAATGCTCTCCTAATATATTTTCATTGAGAGGAATTGTTTGGGAGGATGCAGTGCTGGGCAGTATATTGGTAAGGAAAACCATCTAGTTCCCACTTTGGACTTTAATTTAACTAGAACTATGACTATAACGGTATGCATTGACTTACGAAAAGAGTAGGTTAGCATACGCAAAATATTAGTGAGAGTTTGGTGGTTTTGCGTTATTTTGTAATTTTCATCTCAAAAAGAATCAAATTTTGCAATTAACAAGTTGGTATTGTTGAGGGATTTGCCATCGGCCATGTAATTTAAACCCATTAGAAAGGCATATTCAGATCAGTGGCAATTCATAGCAAATATTAAGAGAGCATTCAAGTGCCTTTCTGAACAGTAGCTGCTATGGTAACCTCTGATGAAATTTTAACTCTTCATCACTTCCATATTTAATCAGTTTCAACACATACTATTTTGAAAGTAGCCATGTGTTCATAAACTTTTTTCTCCAATTACTTCAGACAAGTTGTGCTTCTGCGGTCTTACAAATTTTTCTCTACAGGCTTCGGATAACGTGGACACTCACTTTATCTGCTTCACCTGTGTGGATGGTAACTAGTTTTTTAAATCTCTCTCTCTCTCTCTCTCTCTCTCTCCACATTAAATCATGGAAACTGACAGTTCATTAGAGTTAATTGATCAAAGATTGGACTCTTAAATGGTTAAAGTACCTTTGTGCAGTACATGACACTGATATTTGCCCTGCACCTTTGTTGTTGAACATGTACCAAACCAGCTTGTCTGGGCTAGGGAAGATAAGAATGCATACAAAACTTACTACATATCTACTAGATATCTTTATGAAACTCTGTTGATATTCTTGTTCTGTTACCTGTTTCACGTTAGCTTCAAAATCAGTTTAGAGCCCATTCTAACTCAATGTTACATGACTCACCATTCTAAATGTATGCGAGCATGATGTGTGGACCTGAGGTCCTGAGTCAATGTCACATATATATATATTAACTCAGTTTTTGTTCTATGCATTTTACCTGATGAATTTCTGCTTAAATTTGATTTTGTAGGACTACTTCATGAGCTCGATGGAAGAAAATCAGGACCAATTTTACATGGTCCATCCTCTCCAAGTAGCTTGTTGCAGGTAATTTATTTTTACAGACATATGTATTGGAAGATGATTGTGATTGTGTGAGCTCAAACTTTTCTTTTGGACTTTGTATGATTGCTAACAGTAAAGAGAAGTACACATTTTGAATTATTAAAATCCGGAGATTGCTCTGAAATCCAAAAGTAAAATGAAATACATGAAACGTGGCAACCCTCATCCTAAACAATTTGGCAGGCTTAGTTGTGGTGTTGTTGACTGGGCTTGGGTTAGCTGGAGTATAATGTCCATTCATCCAGCCTGAGCAGAGAATAGCTGCAAGCTATGTTGCATGGCCTTGGGTGTGGGTGTCTGTTTTGGGTACTTGTCTAAGTGTTGTATTCATCTTATTCCCATTTTCATATTTTTTAATATACTTCTTTTATTATATAGGAGAAATAGTATTTACAAGGTGTTGCAGAGCATTTCATACATAACATATTAGTTTTATATGTATTTATATGGTAAATTAGGTGAATATCCAACAATATATTTTGGACATATATTTCATACCCATTCTCATATTCTTACTCTTACCCCCGTGTCAAGTATGCGGCATAGGTACTTCATACATTATAGAAGAGTTCATGTAACATCGGTTGCAAGGGTATCTAATGTGGTATTGGAGTATATCTATCGTTAACAGTTATAAAAACATAATCCAAGATCTAACCTTCCCAACTTGCTTGGAGTTCGGTTAGGCCTTCTTGGAAAAGTACTTCACATTCATAGGTTATCCTGGACCGCAACCCAAGGGTGCAGTGGCATTTCCCTGGCTTGTTTTCTTTATTTTTTACTCCAGTTCCAAATTGAGTGTCAGGTTGAAAAATTACATCATCTAAGGAAACACAATAGTGCAAGCCACTTCATCTTTTTGTTATCTCTCTTCAAAAATTGCCCTTAGCCGCAGTTGAGAAAATAATTGCTCATGTTTAAGGAACTTGTAATATATTTTGTTGTAAGGGGTATTATATAAAAGTAGAAAAGAAATTGCTGTCTTTCCCGCTAGGCATATATTTTGGGACGGCCAAAAGTGAAAAGCAAGGCATTCGATTTTGGTTATTTTAGCCCAAGGCATTGCTTTTATGTTACTATGTGGTTACATTGATTGGCTTATTTTGGCACTTTGTTCTATTTTACTACAGGATGCAGCTAAAGTCATACAGGAAATGATCCAAAAAAACCCTGACTCAATCAACTTCAATGTCATTGCTATTTCGAAGAAATCTGGGGGAGCATGTTAATGTTGAATTTTCAGCTCACAACATCGGCAGCCCTGATACCTTGAATGTTTCATCTTAGTTACAACTGGATGTCGGCATCTCTCAGCTTGTGAACTCTTCCTGCTCATGATAGTTTAGAAGAAATTTATTTACTGCAGCTACTTTCCCAGTTTGTTTCTGCCCCAAATGTCGGCATCTCTCAGCTACTTTCCCAGTTTGTTTGTGCCCAAAATGTCCCGGCTCCTGGCTGAACTTTTGCTTTTTGGCAAAATAATATCAATGTTTGCGGCTTGCTTTAGGCATTGCATGACACTTTTCTTCTCTCTGGTCTTGATCTGGGCTAACAATGACTATTGAAGGCCTGCCCTTTTTTCCCTTCGAAAGTGTTGGGCAGGGTCTACTTATAAGATTAGTTTTTGTGATAATGATAATTGCTTGGTATGGAATAGTTGGTAGTTAATGGACGGATCATGGCGGGAGCTTCAACACATTTTCTGTTTTGCGGCATTGGAAATTTTTTTTGCTTTCGATAATTGATTTCTTGGTTCTAGTTTGTGTTATTTTGCGGCAGATAATTCTTGGTTTTAGCTTTCTCAGGTAATTATTCGGTTTGTGTGGGATGAGGGACTTCACAGGTTTCGGAATTAGTTGAGATGCGCACAAGCTGGCTTGAACGCTAGTTAGTAAAAAAAAAAAATAATAATAATTTTTAGGAGGGCTCTAACCCAAAGGTATGGGAGTGCTTGATAACCACCAAGGTGGTAATTAAGTTGGCTATAGCGGCTTGACTTAGAATTGCGCTTTTTTCTCAATAATTGCGTGTTCAAACTTGCTTGCAGTAGTAGTTGCGTGAATCAGCTGTTGTTGAAAAGGGTTGAATGTTACTTGCGTTTTAGTGGAGTTGCAGTGATGGGTTGGGTCAGTAGCCATGACTCAAATTGAAGGGTCAGTAACTACGGTTGAAACCAACATCTTTTAGCAAGTGGAAACTTTTATGGTCATTTATTACGTTGGTTGTTCTTTTTTACTTTTTTGTTAAGCCAAAAAAAAAAAAAAAAAGCGAGAGTGCTTGATAGGTCCACGGTATTCAATCCGGGCCAAGTTCGTGACAGTCACAAAGGTTAATGTTGATGGTGATGATCTTAATTGATTGTATAATTGCTTGATCGATGGCATAAATATGGTCGAGAAGAAGATGCTGATGTGGCACGTGTATAACATTTTATTACTTAATTGGATTAATCAAAGGAAGAGCTCACGAGGGGAGCCATCAACTCGATCTCAAAAGGTTAATGTTGATGATGATCCTAATTGATTGAAAAGAATGCACAAAACCATATTTGAGAAGTATGGCAGTCAAAGTTTAAATTTGAATTTTTCTCCTTTCCTTTTAGGAGTAGAAAAATGCTCTGGACAGGTACAACGGTCAATCAGGTGTCGCCTGATTGCCGCGACGTCAGCTTGTAGCGGTTCTCTTTAGAAGAAAGACAAAATGACAATACTCTCATAAAAAGAAAACTCGAGAAAAGCAAAAATCTGACAGATATTTTCTCTGTAAGATTTAAGGGCACTATGCCAAGGAATTGTCCTCAAAAACTGATATATGAGTTGATGTGGTACATAAGAGCAACACAAAAATGTCAACATGCTTTGAAAAATGTCTGTATACTTCTATGCATGTCAGCAAAACATGATAAATTATCAAATTGTATGCGTGGAAGGAAAGAAAAAGTGAAGAAAAAAGGAAAAGGAAAAAAAAGGTAAAGAAATAAAATAAAAGAAGTTAAATTTCTTTATGTTTTTGGTTGAGTTAGAAAAATAAGAAGAAAATGAATGAATTGTGTCAAAAAAAACTCTTTTTTTGTTTGACTACTCCTTAAATAAATTCAAGTTCTAGCATTAAATCTCTAAGTAGAATTGGTAAGCCAGAAACATAGTGCATTAGGTCAATCTATATACGACTCAAAACAGGTTAGCCAAGATCGATAGAATATTTTAGTGTAACTCTTTCACCAAACAATGTTATCATTGATCCTATAAATAAAAAAAAAAAAACACAATGCATTAAGTCATCAATGACTCAAACACGGTGGCCAAGATGGATACAACATATATCAAATTTGATTTTCACAAAAACAAAAGGCATTAGAGGTTATATCTACTCATCATTCGAAAGTTCTATGAAGTAAAAATAAAAAATAAAAAATCATTTCGTAAATTAAGGCAGTAGAACTCATTCAATTTATCTTCTGAACTTCAACGGTTTTGACCAAAGCTCTCCATGGACGTGATAGTGACGGACAGAAATACTAAAGAATCTCCATACGTGTGCAAGAAGAACTTCCAATTAAGGAGTGTTTTCATCTGAAGTATTGTAGAAAAATGCTATTCTTTCGAAAAATCTCTACATAAAATTTTACTTAAATAATGTGACAACTTCTTGACTGCAACTTGATTCTTGGAACCAAATTTTAGTACACCTTTATAAACAATGCTGAAAGCATCTCTTCCCTGCGCTTCCTTGAACCCTCCTGTTGATTCTTCGAGCTCTTCGAAAGTGAAAATATGCAAACGTGTTTCAAGAACACTTGAATCTTGTACAACCCTTCTTTATTTTCTTTGGCGCCTTGACAAAAATATTAGAAAAAAGGTAATGCTATACAATTAGAAAATTCATACAAAAGTTATCACCAGATTGATGTGGCTAAATTGTGGACCTATCACTTTAAAACAAAGAACTTACCAAGATGCGTATTAATTATAAAATTGTCATCGCCACATTATTTTAGTTTAGAATTTGTTAGGACTTTTATTGTCTTGGCAAATTCCATAAATAAAATCTTTGAAGTATCTCTTCAATTGTTCTTTCATGTAAATGAGTTTAATAGAATTAGGTATTTAAACAAATGTTATGGAATGTTTGAATGACCCATAGAAGTAAATTGATTGTAATTCAATTTTGAGTTGTAATCATGTCTTGAGGATGTGTTTGAGTGAATTAGAAGCTAGAGTACAAGTTACTGAAGCTACAATACAAGTCTTTAAAGCATGCAAAGTTGAAACGTTAGAAGGCCTTATCTCAACGCTCAGATCTCCGTTTAGGTTCCATAATATATTGATATCATATAAATTTTTGAGATCTATAAAAATATAAAAGATTTGAGGTGATGCAAAGTTCGCTACCTTCTCACCACCTTCTTGCCCCCACTAGATCTGAAGATTATGGATAGTGGCTGTCGCCACCTTCTTGCCTAGCGAGATCGCAAAGATATTATCGCCACCTTCTCGCGGCTGCGAACTTCTGGACGTATTTTTAGGAAAATACTCCTATTTGTTTTCAAAGAGCTTCAATGCCTATATATACTTGAAGGATGAGTCTTCTAGGGTTGAACACTCATAAGAAATATATTGAGAGCCTCCAAAGAAAAAGAAAAACCTTAGAATCTGTTGACTCACGGTTGATCCCCATATTGATTTTGATTATAATTAAACCTTGTGTTATTCTACTAATGTATTTGCTTAGTGTGCAGATTAATAAATATTATAGTTTAGACTTAAAGTTCAACTTAAAGTCTAATACATGTTAAAGTGGATGCACAACAAGCTAAGTTCAAATAATACTTCAAGAGTTATGCAATGCACCAAACAGAGCAATGACACCCATTTCAACTTCAAACAAATGATTTGCATTTGAAAAGATTGAAGGTGTTCAAAAGAAGATTTCATCAAAGTATGCATAGACTCAATGAGAATGACTTAAAGTCAAAGAGATTGAAGGTGTTCAAAAGAAGATTTCATCAAGTGTGCAAAGATCAACTGAAGATGACTTGATTCTAAAGAAATTGAAGGTGTTCGAAGAGAAAATTAATCTTAATTGCAAAGTCTCTACAAAGAATTCAAGTGAAGATTTCATCCTGGATATAAAGAGCCAATGAAGATGATACATATTCAAAGAAATTGAAGGTGTTCAAGAGTATACTTCATTAAGCTTATAAAATGCTCATTGAAGTGATTCTAAAGAAGAGCTCGGCAATGAGGCATCATTAATATGAAGCTCTATATGAATGAAAAAGTGATTAGTAGCAGAAAGATAGACCTCGACAATAAAAGAAGGAGCTTGTCAATGAAGAAGAAGAGTTTGACATTAATGAAATGAAGTTTTGGCAGTTTGGAAACCAAGAAAAGATGATTATCAAATGATAGATTCAATCCAAATTGAATAGAAGACAACTTTGATGAATTGAAGACTTTGATCTATCATCATACCCCAAAGAGAAGATTCCTTGAAGATCTTATAGTATTGCTGAAGTTGAACTTGATCATTGGAAGAAGGAATGAAGATTTCTGGGCAATGTGTCGACACATGAAGACAGAAGTAAAAAATCTGAAGACGACATGATTAAGTGTCGACACATGGAATTGATGTGTTGACATATGGAGACAGTGGACAACATTTGAAAAATGCAGACCGGATGTGTCGACACATGAAACCAAGTGTCGACACTTGAGAAATAATGGCTAGTTTTTCTAACGTTATAACGGACTGGACTTGCATTAAATGAGCCTCAACCACCACCAATGGATGAAATCAATACAGGGGTTTATATACAAGCTTTCAACTACATTTATAAATAAGAGAGACAAGAAAAACATTAACAACTGACTGATCAAGCTGAGAAAATTTAAATATTCCTTTTGTCTTCATTTTGGCATTAAGTGAGCTTTTAGTTTCCTATCTACTCTTTATAGATAGTTTGAATTTCATTTGTACAACTTTATACACCTATAAGTGAGAGTTTGAGAGTTTTCTTGTAGAAAAAAAACTATTGTAAGTTGGAGTGGATCTTGGACAAAACCACTTGATAGCTGGAAGAACTTGGGAAGAAATTCTTGTATAAAAGTGAGCTGAGCACTTGGTAAGTCAGCACCTACTTTGTAATTGGAGATTACATAGTGGAAGAAGATTTTAAGGAGATCTTGAGGTGAGGACGTAGACCACAAATTGTGGTTGAACATCGGTAATTCTTGGTGTGCCTTCTCTTGCTCTGTTTTCATTTCCCTTTTGATTGTGTTGCATTTTATATATTTTGATCATTATTCTATTGATTAGATTAATTTTTAATTAGTCTTAATTGCTATTAATTTTTAAAAAACCCAATTCACCCTCCTCTTGGGTTGCCATTTGGGCCAACAAAATTTCCTTAGTAAGTTGAAGAGTTTTAAATCTTCATTGGCTTCAAAGTGTCTTGGTGGAGCATCAAAACAAGGATTCACAGCGTTGTCACACCCGATCCTAATCAAGCGTCATTAACGCCGTCTTAGGACGAAGTGATCGCACAGGTCACTTACCTGTAAGCGAAACCTCAACATAATTCCAAAGATAGAAATCTTATAAGAATAAATAACATCATATTAAATAAGTAAAAACCATCTCATAATCTTCCAACATACATCATTAAGAAAACTCTTAATCCACACTTATGAATATTACAAAACCACAAAATAAACAAACTCCAACAAGACTTTAATACAATGTACAACAATATACATGACTAATAACTCAACTACAGAGCTTCTCGAAGCTCCCTAACTCAATACCAACAGTGGACTGGACATTCCCCCATTTTCCTGCAAAATAACTTGTGTGGGTGTGAGCTATATATCAACGTGCTCACAAGATAATCAAACTCATAAAGAAGGAATGATAAACATCCACTGAATTAATCATCAATAGATAATACACCATCAATAATAAACAAAATGCCTCTTGTGATGTAATGTATGATACACCACATATGTGCGCGCTATTTTGATAACATTGGCCCAATATATCGATGACTTGTTATCAAAGATGTCCCACATCGACACCCTTTAGGTTAGCCCCACATCGGCTAAACCTTAGGTTAGCCCCCACTCGATTAAACCTCCTCTATGCAATGCAATGCAAAGTATGCACACAATGTATGAATTGTATGCAATTATCACCTCAAAATCAAGCAATCACCACCAATATAGATAATACGACATTCAAGTTTGTATGAGAAAGAATATCTTTAATTCCCACAATCAATTACCATCATTCACAACAAAGCATTTAGTTCAATATGAATAAGATCATCAATATTCCCACCTGATACCGCTTACTCTCAAATTGAGCTACTCTTTCGGTTGAACCGGAATAGTATGATCCGCTTCTGAACCTACCAAACACCACAACATCAAACATGATGAAATAGAAGCTATAATTCATAACCAATGCATAATTATAGGTTATACTCTTTAAACATATGATTGAAAACATCCATGATGCATTAGAACTCAATAGGATGTTAAACCCTTCCCCAATACAACCAAAGACAAGAAACCACTTTCACCGAAACCCAAGACATACAATAGGTCAATCTCATTTGAAAATAGGTTTAGAGACCTTTAAATTGATAGGTTATGGGTCAAAAATACATTTTAGATGAAGAAGTTATGTCCAATAAAAGTTAGAATAAAATTTTGGAAAACTAGGCTATTGATAAAAATTTTAAGTCATTTTTAAACTGCTATATCTCTCAATCTACACAGAATTAGAGAATGTACTTTATATTAATAGAAATCCCCATGAGTCTAGTTTTTAATGCTTCAAACGGTGCATCATTTCGAGTTTTCTAGAGAAAGTTATGGCCGTTTTACTAAAGTGTGTAGAGTTTGCCAGTCAGAGGTGGCGACTCCTCAATCTCATGTGTCGCCTCCTCGAGCCAGTGACTCAAATTTTTGTTCAATGTGTCGACACCTCCGCACCAGGTGTCGACACCTTAGACTATAGACCAAAGTTTTGCAATAAAATGCTTCATGTGCCACCTCCAAAGGTCTGGGGGAGACCCCCCACACACTTTGGCTCGAAAATGGACTTCTCAACATAGTTTTTAAACTCTCGTCACCATTCCAACACCACAACAAGTATCTCAAAGGTTCAAAATGAAACTCTAAGACTATAAACAAGTTCTCAAGCATCCAAAAACATACATAACATAACAAATTCAAGGCTTCCTCTTTGGAACCTTAGTCACCCTTTTCCTCTCTATTTCCATTCAACCTCCATGACATGAAATGGCATGCTATAATACAACAATAGATAAAAATACAATGGAACAAACATCAGTACATATAGTTCTCACCTCAAAGAATAAATACAAAAACTTTCTCTCTTGAATTCTTCTTCCTCCTTTTCTTTTCTCTCTTCTTCTTTCTCTCCCAACAATCGTAGAACCAAGCTCCTCTCTCTCTTGTCTTGCAAGACACAAAATAGATACAATGTGTATCTATTATCCACACATGTCACACACACACCCTTGCTAGCAAAATTAGTGAAACACACACCTCTCACACATGAAGCACACACCTAGGTGTCTTAGGGTTAGACCCCCCACCTAGCACCTCCTTGTTTCCTTAATCCACCTCTAATTCACATAATTAACATAATTAATCACACTTATGATAATTAATCATGATTAACATAAGCTAAGTATGAAGATTAATTAAGCTAATTAATCATGAATTAAGCTCACTAATCATGCTTAAAAATATGCTAATCCCCCAAATGTAAGTTCTCATTAAACCATGCCAATAAAGCTTCTTGATTAAAGATAATCATGCACCATAAACATGCTATTAAGTTAAGTATGATGCTAAGCTAGTTAGGGTTTCACAGGCATGGTGTTCGTAGTCGTTTAAGCACGGGAGAACAGTGAGTTAAGGGATATGTAAGCAAGGTTTAACTTCAACTTAGATTTGTGAGTTTCGGATTGGTACAGTTGTAAATGTTCTTGTAAACTGTTCGATTGTTGATAGTGCTTGAAACTTGGGCTGGACTAGGTCACGTGATTTTTTTCCGATTTGAGTTTCCACGTTTTACGTTTCATGCATGCGATTCTATTAGTGTGTGATTGATTAGATAGTTTAATCAAGAGTAACAAAGTGCACTTCCAAGTGATTGTAAATCCAAGTAGATCAAATTTTTTAAAATTCTATACAAAAATTCTGAAAGAATATAATGTTGAAGATCCCAGAGCGAAGTGACCACAAGAGAATTTGCTCATCTTTCCTTCCATAACTACCCCGAAAGAATAGCGCTACAGGAAGTTTCTTCCGGAATAGCTAGTGAACCATCAAATCTCTCATTAGCTAGCAAAAGCTTCTTATTCCAACATGTTATACCATTAAATATGGCAAGAACACACGAACAATCGTGCAAACAAGATTGTTTGCATTGCTTCTGATTGTAAGGTCCTAAACTATCGTATACAAGTCTTTTGGTTTCCTTGTTCCATCATCTACTCTATAGCTTTGAGAAAAATATGACCTACAGGTGGGAATTATTCGAATCCAACATGACACCCTGTGATAACACTTGGGTTGGCAAGATGGTATCTATGGGATAATCAAAACTCTGCCATGCATAAACAGAATTAGAATTAGAACTACCCGAAAGCACAAAGTTTCCCGAGTCGAGCATCACACCATAGGAGATGGTGATGTTGGGTTGTGCCATCCATATTGTTAGAAGTAGTAGGAGGGAGAAAGAGAAAGAGAGAGTTCTCTATGGGATGATTTAGATATATACATCTTGGTCCTATTTATAACACAACAAAAGATGGGGGAAGACATTCTTAACCAATATGGGATTGGATGTACTATTACACTAAACTAACATATTACACTAACCTGCTGGAGAAGGGACTAAAAGTCACTAGCAATGAAGAAAGATGAGGAGTTGGCAGAGGTGGGTGAATTTTCAGCAGTAACAACAACATGAGAGCCAGGTTTGGAGTTATGACTTTGGAACTGATGACCCCAAGACTGAGAATTCCTGGAATGACTGACCAACTTAGGACATTCATATTGTAAGTGGCCTGGACCAGTCTTTGTGGCAATGTTTACAAACGTCCACCGGACAGTGTAACAAGAAATGGTTAGGGCAATGACAATACTTGCAGGTGTCTTGAGATGAAGAAGTACCTAGCTGAAAAGAATAAGAAGGACCTCGAGAATGATGAGTCACTAGCGCAGTATCAAAATGAAGAGCCTTGAAGGTCCCCAGTTGTATCTCTTCTCAAAGAAGCTCGGAAATGGCCTGATCCAAAGTGGTTAAGGGAGTGCACTATAGAAGAGATGGTCGAACAAGTTCAAACGTATCTGTGAGAGCCATAAGAAACATGATCAGATGTTGTTGATTGCAGCACAGTGAATTTGGCTCTATCAGAAGAGCATTACCACATAGGATTAAAGTAGGAGAGTTGATCCCAAATAACATAGATCTGAGAGAGGAAGCTACTGATGGATTGACCAGGATCCTGTTGCATATGGTGAAGGGTGTGAAGAAATTGATACTGGTGAGCGAGACCTGCGGTGGTGTAACGGTTGGCAATGAAATTCCAGACAAATTTAGCAGTGGTAAAATGACCGTACTGAAGAACAAGAGAAGGAGTGGATGTGTTTTGGAACCAAGTGATAAGATAATGATTTTTACTCTCCCATTCTTCAAGACTATGACGTAATTTATCATCGCTCTCCTTGTTGTCTTTGACAGGGTCTATGATCTCACCAGTGAGATACAGCTATAACTTGCAGCCTTTGAGGAAACTAGACATAGCTTGGGATTATGGTATAAAGTTGTTGCCCTCAAAGAGAAGAAAGATAAGTCGGGTAATCTCAGAATGATTCATGACCTCAAACCGGTTAAAAATGAGAGTTAGAGTGAACCGGATGATGGTTGCACCGGGCTGGTGGATGACGAGATGTTAGCAACTATGAAAACTCTGAAATGATGAAAATTTTCCGTAAAAAATATAGCATACAGTGATATACAGGGAACTCCAAATTCGAAATTTTAGAACCATGCAATTAATCACAGGACAGAATCGTGCAACAGTACATACCTTAATTAAAAGCGATTTTGTGGCATTGAAGTAATTAAGAAGACCTTGAATATGACAGTTTTGTGACTGGGAGTACGTACCTTAAAAGCAAGGACGACATGATCTACTTGTAATGATAGAAATGAATGTCCAAGATTGGTTGCCATCTTAAGTACACCAACACAGCTCAGGCCAACAGCGTCAAACACGGGCAAAGCCAAATATGCTTCAACATCGTGAGGTAAAGAGCATAGCGCTGTGGATAATCTCTTCTAGAGTAATACTCCACACGGCCGGGAAGCCCAAGGTTTTCTTCGCTGTCCCCGTCCACATAAAAATGATAATCCTTAGAGATCATCCCATACCAACAGAGTCCTTCATGAGTATCGGCAAGAATAAAAGGTTGGTTTTGAGTTGTAATCCAAGACCGGCCGTCAATAGTAATGGGTGCCCAATATTGAATTAGCAACCGTTCATCTGGCAAATTTACTAATTCAAGAGCGCTTTTGATCTTCTTTTCGAACTATGAATTACCTGGTATTGAATTGATAATGAGCAAGTCAAAGCAAACAAATGAAAGTAACACGCCGATCAACCACTCAACGTTTGAGAGTAGAAAAAAAAGGAGGAACGGGATGGAGTCTTTACATTGTCTAAACTACTTTTGAAGAAAAATAAATTAAACTTCCAACCACATAATTTTTTTTTATTTCTCATAATCTCCAAATCAGATTTAAACAAGGTCATGTCTTGAGCTTATTGTATATCTAATTTTTTTGGAAATAAAATTTGCTTACCTTCCCAAAAAAAATGTTAAAAAGAAAGCATAAAAAAAATTGAAAGGTAATGCGCTGATGAAATTTGTTAAAAAGAAAACATAAAAAAAAATTGGAAGAAAATAAACGAAAGCAGAGAAAGGGAGATAGAGAGAGAAGTTGTTACACACAGTGAGAAAAATATGAAGGACGGGGCTGACAAAGTAAATTCATAACCATCAACTTGTCCAATTATACCATGTTAAATGGGTTTGGGTTCAACAATTATCACAAATGAGTTATTATTGAACTAATTACAAAATACTTATATAAATGAGTTTAAACGAGTTAACCTACCAAACCTATTCTACGCCCACTGAATACAAACCAAAACTTACCCATTTGGCAACATGAACCCCCCAACGGCCCAACCCTATTTGCCTATTTGGTAATCAGAATTCTTCAATTTCTCTATACTCTTTGAAGTTTGGCTTCTGCGGCAAACCCAGCTGCTCCAACGACAAACCCAGATTCTATACTAACCTAGCTGTGGTTTTTGTGATCGGAGGTGTGAAATCATTCACCCAATCTCTCTCCTTCTCTGTTACGACCTATTTCGAGAAGTTTTTGTCAATTTTGAAGAACAACCAACTTGTTTCGTCTTTGATTTGTACCATCACAGCATCAGAGGTAACATTTTCTGGTTTACATCCTCCTTCTGTGTCATTTGTTCGATTTGTACCACCACAGCACCGAAGGTAACATTCACCCAATCTCGTTTGGTCTTTGTCAAAGTTATTGTACATCTACATCCTTCTTCACTCATGCTATTCAGCACTGGTATTTCATTACTGTATTTCTAATTGCTGCACTAATTGCGAGTGTATTTATCATCACTGTATTCTCATAAATTCATCATATGTTAGGGCTTGTATTCTTTTTTGTTCTTGTATGACAATTTGTTTTTTGAGTTTTTGGTTTCATAGTCTTACTATTATCATGATTGTCAGCTGTTGTGCTGCTTATTTGTTTTTGCTACTTTAAATCTGTGTAATTCTTAGAGCACTGCAAACAATGTTTGCTGGACAAATCCATGGCTGCTTTTGTCTCTTATTGGGCATGTTGGTTTTTCTATGTAAAAACTTTTCTTAGTGAAGCAATTTTTTTACTTCTTTAATTTTGGGTGCAATTTTTGAAGTTATGTTTTTCCAAAAATACTTTGTATAGTACAGTCATTAGTGGAGTACATGTGAAAGAATTAAAGGCATTGAAGTCTGGATTGGGAAAGTTTTGGGGCTGAGGAAGTTAAGATAGTAAGCTAAATCTGTGCCTGCTGCTGTATGATTATTGATTATTAAAATAATATGTTCTTAACTTGGTTTAAAATGAATGGTATGTCCAATGGTTAATACTTATTATTTTTCTTTTCTGTTTTCTTCATCATAGTGCTTGATATGAACCCCTTTCTTTTTATTTTTTCTGTATCTGAAATGTTTAATTTGTGTTTGCCATCAAATTGGATGTCAAAGCTGGTCAATGCTTTTATTATGGTCCAAGTGCTTTTGTAGGATTTAGGCATGGTTTAAGGGGCAGCCTCTCTGGACTATGAGGCTGAATAATGAATGTTCACAGCCCTTTTGTTCCCAATGGAAAAAGCAAAAAGGAAAACAGAGGAAGAAGAAGAAGCAAGGAAGAAAGATAAATGAAAAGAAGAAGAAAAAAGAAAAAAAATTTTCATATGTCTAATTATTCAAGCTGGGCATTGAGAGTATTAAACTGGGACATTTTGCACCTAAGTGGGATATCAGAACTATACACTTTCTATACTTTTTCATGCTTATCATCTTCGTTCTGGTGTTCTTAGTACCCACTTTTTTTTAGTGTAATTGTAGTATGTTGTATGGGAAAGCCAAATCATGGTGTGATTTTCTCATGGAATAGCTCTATGCTCTAATTGTAATAATCTTTTGGCAGTTGACTTCATCTGCTTTGTCTTAAGATAATAGGAACTTGGAAAATGGCCTACAGAATTCAGAGTGACTAGTGTTGACAGTCATTATGCGCACTATCTAATCAGTGTTTTTGACTACCTGCTGTAGATTCATGTAGTTATCACTACCACGTGGAAGCAGCATTTGTTGGTCTATATACCCTTCTAAGTGATTGATGCCTCCTCAAACTTAGGTTATTTGACTATAGTTTGATTCTTCAGATCTGCTTAATTCTGCATTACACTTCAATTAGTTATTGTAACCTTTATGTTTGTGATTGATTTGTGGCATTAGTATTAGTTTTTCTAGTGTATTTACTCCTGACTTTGCCAGCTTGACATTGATGTCGGCTTCTTTATGTATTTCTTAATCCAAGCAAGTAGAATCTTGTCAGAAAAAAATTGTACTTGTATTAATTGACTTTTTCTGATGTAGTTCTGGAATTGATTTTGATTGCTCTGGTAGGTTCAAAAAAGAATTGATTAGAGCTCTAAAATTTTGATTAGAATCTAGTCAGAAAAAAATTGTATGTGCATTTTTACCATTGATTCTTTGTCTGGTATGCCTTCACAGCATACAACATAAGCAATCAAAAGGGGAATGATTTTTATTGACTGGATAGCACCATAGCACTTTACAAGCACATTCATCTCTACAGCATATGATTCAAATTTTGCAAATAATCAATAAATAAGTGAAACCAAAACGGATATTTGTCTTAGGGATAAAGCCAACTTCGACAAACACCTTCAAAGACAAAGATGAAAGTGTAGAATGCCAAAGAAGATAAAGATAAATTATTTTACTCCTAACTCCTAAGAGAATACCTTACTATTATTTTGTCTCTACTTTGAATTTATCTAATCTCTTCAAGGCACCATAAAACTAACCTAATTTCAGTTTAAAAAATAAAGTTACATTATCTTATTGTCTCTTGAATGTCTTATTTATGGCTTTTTTTCATGTATCTCTTAATTTTCTTTTTAAGGTAATTGTTTAACAAAATCCCAAGTAGTTTAAACATGTTTCACTTGTGATAAGGGAATAGGATGGAGAAAACTAGTGAGGACCATGTGGAGCAAAGCTCATCTGTTACTTCATAACATGGTAGAAGATCCACTTCTATATTGTGGGATGAATTTCTAAAGTTACCTATTAGTGTTGATGGGAGACAAAGAGCTAAGTGTAGTAAGTGTGAGCAAGTGTACATTGCAGATTTAAAATCAGGCACCTCAAATTTGCTATGCCATATTAGTGTTTGTCATAAACGGGAATTTCATGATCTCTATCATTCTACTGAATTTGGTCAAAACATGTGCCGTGAGACATGTACTGTGAGAAAATAGCCACGGCAATAATTAGGCACAACTACCCTTTTATGTTTGTGGAACATGAAGGAATTAGGGAGTTGCATTGTTTTTAAAATTCAAATGTAAGATCCATCACAAGAAACACTACAAAATCTGATGTCTTAAAGATGTACGGAAGATAGAAGGAGAAATTGAAATATGTGTTGGAGTCCAAAGCATCAGCTTAAGCCTTTCATGAATATTAAGACTCCATAACATCCTCCACTGCTGAGGATTAAAAGTATGAGTAGAAGTATGTTGTCTCTCCATATCACATCGATAAGCAGAGCTGGTTGCAAACTCCCCTGATGATTCGACCATCCACCCCCATGAATCTTCCCTTGGGCATACTGGAATTGGGATGTTGATAATTGTCTGCACCGAATTCTGATCAAACAATCCATTCAGAGCTTCCAAGTTCTAGGATAAGGACTCAAAGTTAATCAATTCGCAAGCTTTCAACTCTTCTTGAGAAACCTGTTGGGCAGCAGTAGGTTTAAAATGAGGAAGGTTGGGGACCCAGGGATCCTGGCGGCAAGAACCTTTGCTAATCAGATCTCTATAATCCAAAATGCCTTCCCAAGTTAAAGAATTTGAAACCTTCTTGTCAACATTCATGAAATTTGACTTCTGGCAAAATACTTATGAAGGAGGAGGGAAGACCATAATCTGTTGCAACCATTAAGCAACTGCCATCCCAACTTGGCTAACATTAAGACTGTAAAACAAAAGTTATTCAAGCTCGGCTCGTGTTCGGTTTGTTAAAAACTCGTTTAGGATCAACTTGTTATACAAACAAATCAAGCTTAAATACATTTAAGAGCTTGTTAATTTTCTGAGTTCTATTCGAACTCAGCTTGAGAAGTTTATATACACTAAAAAATTCAAGTTACTCGAGCTCGGCTTGAAAGTTAAATAAACTAAACTTAAACAGATTTTCAAACTCGTTAAAGTTACCAAACCAAGTTTGAACAACTTATGCTCGGCTTGGCTTGACTTGGCTTGTTTACAGTCCTAGCTAACATAGCCCTATTGGTCTCGTGGAATTTCCTGAAGCCTAGACCTCCAACTTCCTTAGGCTTGCATAAATAGCTTCACGCTTTTGTACGGCATCCTTGATTATCAACGGACTTACCCCACCAGAAATTGCATAGCTTGATTCAGGAATTTTGAAAGCAAACATTGTGTAAATAGGAAGAGAAGAAGCTGCGGCCTTAATAAGTGTTGACATCTCAGCATAAGAAAGGAGTTTGCCCTTCAGCCAGATAGCCTAGCATTAAGCTTATCCATGATAGGGGTGAAAGATTGTCTTCTTGATTGCCCTATAAACATGGGTAGACCTAAATAGATAGCATCATTTTCACCTTTTTTGAGGCTAACTCTTTCTTCACATCTTGGATAACACTTCTCGTTGCATTATTGCTAAAGAAAATGGCAGATTTAGTCTTGTTCACGACTGACCAGGCCACTCTTCAAATACATAAAAGCACCGGTGCACTGCATTAGCTTCCTTTGCATTAGCTCGACAAAAAATAAGGAGATCATCTGTAAACATAAAGTGGGACAGAGACTGACAGTTGCGGCGCTATTTTTATACCATTAAAGGCCTTCATTTCTTCAGCAAACGAAAAAATTCTAGACACAACTTCACTGCATATAATATAGAGGAAAAGGGAAAGAGGGTCCCCTGTCTGTGGCCGCGTTGAGGACAAAAGAAACCATAAGCCCTCCATTGATCAATAGGGAAAAGGATTCAGTGGAGGTGCACTGAAAGATCCATTGCCTAAACAACTCAGGGAAGCCGAGACATTTTAAAACCTGCATCAGGAAGCTCCATTCAATTCTATCTAAGGCTTTAGCCATGTCGAGCACTTCTTGAGCTAAAATTGTATTTTCATTTATGTTTCTATCAGGTACAAAGGCTGCTTGATTCGAAGCAACAAATTTGTTAAGAAGAGGCCTCAACCTATTAGTAAGGATTTTTAACTCACCATATGCACCACATTGCATAGACTTATAGGTCTGAATTGTTCAACTTTACAGACATGTTGAGACTTTGGAATTAATGTGACGAAGGTATGGTTTAGAGCTCTTAGCATGAAGCCATTCCTGAAAAAAGTAGAAACCATTTTACACAGATCATCACCAACATCATTCTAGTAGGTTTTGTAGACTATTGCAGACATCCCATCTGGACCTGGAGCTTTAACGGAAGGCATGCTAAAGAGAACTGATCTGATTTCATTGAACGAAGGAATCCTGCAAATGAGATCCTTGTCTTCATTAGAAAGAACTGGCCGCACCAAGTTTGAGTCAGAGATAGCTCTGATATATTAGATGAAGAAAACAAATTCCTATAGAAATCTACAAACTTTTGGCCAATGTCCTCCTTGTTTGAAATCCAAGAGCCATCATCTAACTTTAAAGCATCTGTAGCATTTCTTTGCCTGCGAATTACTGTAGAAGTATGAAATGTTTTTGTATTAGAGTCACCCTCAGTAAGCCATTGGTTTCGAGGCTTTTGCTTCCATAGAATCCCTTTCCTTAGAAGAAACTCTTTCAACTGGGATTTTAAAACTGTTGAGATGATAGTTACCCACGGAGCGGGATGCTTGCTGCAGCCTATCAATTTGGTTAGTTATCTCTTGAATCTTCAAGTCATAACCGCCAAAATGCTCTCTATTCCACACCTTCAAAGCCTCCTTTGTATTCTTAACCTTTTTACAGTACCTATAAGCTCGAGAACCTTGGAAATGAACTGACCAAGCTTGTCTCACAACACATAACCAGACTTATCTCGGTCCACATTGCCACAAATTTGAAAGGTCGTTTGACATTACTCTTTTCCTCATTTGTATTTATTACCCAATGTTTTAAAAATCGGACTGTTGAGTGAACCGAAAAAGTCACCAAGTCACGGGTCACCGGTTCAACCGTCGGATCAACCGTTATTGACCTGTGACGTCATAATTATGTCATTAATTAATTTATTAATATTAATAAATAGTATCTTATTTTTTTACACTATTTTTTATATTTAAAACATAAAATTTTGCCTTCAAATAGTGAACCGGACGATTTAATACCGGTTCAATTGACCAGGTCACAGTTCAACTGTTATTTTGGCCGGGTTTGACCGGATTTGACTGAGTTTCGACAAAAATAGATATTAAAGATTAACTGGACCGTCTTTTTAACCGGGTCACGGGTCAACTAGTTGAACCAGCCGGGCCGGGCCGGGTTTTAAAAACACTGCTATTACCATTGGAGAGTGGTCTGCTCAATGGCAGGGAGATGAGAAATGGATGCCTTTGAAAATAGTTCTCTCCATTCCGCCGTAACGAGACCTTGGTCCAATCTTTCTTTGATATTAGCATTGCCAACTCTATTATTAGACCATGTGGTCAATCAAGCTCATTCCTTCCACCACTCCTCTAAAACCTCCATTGGATGGCTCCGCATAAGGTAAACCTCCATGCTTTTCCAATTGAGATGTCACATTATTGAAGACCCCTATGAAAGCCGTAGTACCTTGAAATGTTTCAGTTATATAGGACATTGATTAGAGGAAAGACTTGGGCCTCAAAAAAGGGACATTAGACTAGCGGAAAAATCATAGTGCTCCGGAGGAGCTAAATAACCTAATCCTTCAAATTAGGTGAATAAACTGTGATTCTTTTTGTATTGAGAGCAAATGTTCGTCAAATGCTCCTAACTGATTTTTTTATTAGTTTTTATCAATAACTAATTGTCATGTATGTTGTTATATATAAAAACACATTTTCTATTTAGATTTTGCACTAAAAGTTCTTGTAATTAAGTAAAGCTGAGTCTCTTTTATTTGTTTATATGTACACATTGGTCGGCAAATTGTTTACTTAGACCAGAGCAACCCGGGTAAAAACAAACCCATCGAATGATTCAGATCAGGGCAGGAATTTTGGTGAGGGGAGCCATAAAAGACTAAGGCAAAATCAAAATTTTTTTAATTTTATGAGAGGCTACGAGAAAATTTTTTAAATTATAGAAGGTCAAGCTAAAATTTTTTTAAAGTTAAGGTGAAAATTTTCTAATTTTGTGGGGGTTAAAAAAGAAATTCTAAAATTTTGAAATGTCAAAAGGAAAAATTTTAAAATTTTGAGAGGGTCATATATATTCTTTTAATATAAAAATACTCAAATTGTTTACGTTGGAAATGAGTGTTAAATTTGAAAATCAATCGGAACTTGCCACCACTTCAACAGCTCTTCCTTTTCCCATTATTACTCTAAACCATCAATTAAACGAAGAATTTCATCAATGAAGAACGGCAAACTGCAGCAACATAGGTATTTTAATCCAAGGGCGTAGTCCAAAAACTTGAAAGATGAGACATTTGAGTTGCATAATGCTTGCATTCCTATGTGTACAAAAACATTCAAAACAAAAAGCCAAAGAAAAAAAAAATGAACGAAACAATATGTAATTACTAAAAAATAAACCACAATCATCAAAAGGAATTCTGAACCCCTTTTTTCATAATATTAAACGTCGAAACTCAATACAGTAGCTAATAAGTAATTTGCCATACTATATTTTTAAATTCAATACAAGAATTACATTGTATCTCACCCACCAAGCATATGGTACTAACCATTATCAGAAACAAATTCCATAGTCCGGAAATTGAAAAAAATAATAATAAAACAAGTATGGTTAGATATTCCATCACATAACATGCATATCTCAACCTTAAACTTGAAACATGATCCTAATACCATATTAGGAATTACGAGAGGCAGAAATAAGGGAGTTGCTAGATCCCATTGCTCTTCCACTGTTGGTTTGAACACAGCATGAGCATCGTAGACTTCAGCAAATCGTGTCTTGAAATTATGCATCACCGTACAATTTTGGACAGAATGATGGGTGAAAACACATTAGAGTTGTAAATAAATGGTTGCGGAAAATTAAAATGAAAAAACCAAACGGAAATGTGAAATTTGGAAGCCTTCAGTCTAGCATGTGAATGTTTTTGTGTTATTATGGTTATAAAGATCTGGGCTGACCCAAAATCATGTACGGTCTACAGAGAGAATGAATAGTTGAATAAAATCTACAACCAGAATGTAATTTTATGGTGAGTTGATCTGAAATTTCAGTCACAAGCATACCTGCAACCAGCTCTAATGCTGTTGAGAACTTCACCAAAAGAATCACCTCATATCAAAAGCTGCGAGAAGCTGAATTCTAGGTTACTATATTTTGGTTCCCAAACATTTAAGGTTGATCTCGCTCCATAAGTACTTTATCTCGTTCATCATAAGCTATTGCATGCAGCTTACACCCCAAAATCGACCGAAGAAAAAGAATACATTTAATTCAAAGAAATCATCAACAGATTGAGAAAAAATGTTGAAGACCTAAAAGGTTCTATTTCCTTTTCATTTTTCTTTACCTGATGACCACTTTCGTTGATAAGTTAGCCAAGATTTGCAGACCTAGGCTGAGGGATGGCTTTCATGCTTCCTTTTCTTTCCATATATTTTCAATTTCTTCCTCAAATTCAACTAAAATCTGGATACTACTTTATCATATTACCGTAACTCTTGAATTGTGTTATCTCTAAAATCTTGTCTCAAACATGAATTCACACACCCCACCCCAACCCCCCCCCACCCACCAAAAAAAAAAAGGAAAATTAAAAAAATAAAGATATAACTAAAAGTGCAATAAGCAATCAGAGAGTAAAAATTATTTCTTTATAACACCACTAAAAAAAAACAAGAGTCATACAGACAAACTTACAATGTCCTTGCAAAAGAAGTAGAAATTGAAGCACTCATAACTGATATCATGTCAAATAGGCAATAAAAAAAGAATGATCTAACAGAGAAATATATATATCCTTCACCACTTTTTATCCAAATTACATAGTTAAGGAAAAAATCTGAAAATCAAATGTCCACATTAACTTACTCCGCAATGTAGCTCAAAAACTCATAGCCGCCACCTCTTGTTGTAGTGCTGCATTGTCCATAATTGATAATCATCTTGATAGCAAGGGCAAAAACTTTTCTTGAATGTCAATCCCAAGTACGTACGGATTCAACACTATAAGTAGTTATCTGGCTCTTTAGTCTATAATTATTTTAATTTATACTCATCAAGTATATTACAACATATGCATCCCGTACAATTTAAACAAGAAAAAATAAACTAAAAAAAGTGAAAAAAAAAAAGAACTTAAAAGAACCCAAATTGAGAAAAACAATCAGCATAATATCAATCAACATAATAGTGATAGACATTATAATTTGTAAGTTTGTGTTGTAAACCTCAGATGCTCCATTGATTATTAGATAATGAAGAGCTTAAAATTTGCAATCCTACCAATAAGCAAAACCAAATTCTGAGTATAAACATGAAGTCAGGTGGCGGAATCATCATTTGAGTGTTTTATCAAAATGTAGATAGCCACTATAATCAAGTAATAAGATTTTGTCCCATAATTCTGAGTCTAGTGAATGGTAGGTACTAAAAATTCTAAATGAATCCACCACATCTGAGCTAAAGCTGGGAGCCCTGATACATATTGTATGCTGCCTTACTACACTGCAACACAGACTGCCATGATCTGATACATTCAAATATTTAATATCAATCAAATTCCACATTTTACTAAGTTCCCCAAAAATGATGTAAAAGCATTTTTCAAATTGCATAGTTGATTCTCATCAAAATAGCTGTTCTTCGGTAAGATTCTTTAACAAAACAAGATCCATCAAATAGTCTGAAGCACACTTTCACAAGAAGAATTTAAAGAAAATAAAAATATTTTGTACCTGGGAAATAAACACGAATTTTATCCTCAACTTCTTTTTGAAGTACAATTCTCTCTCACCAAACATCTACAACTGCCCCAAAAATTACAGTCAGGTTTAGTGGTTATAGTCTACCTTTCTCCCTTCTTCTATTCAGCTACATCTCTCTAATTGGCTAAAGCTTTTCCAATTCGAACCCAAAGCCATGGGGCTTCTCCTGACTGAAAAGCCATGACAAGCCAACAAAAAGATGCAACTTGCATATATTATGCATAAGGTATAATATTATAATTTATATGCAGATATATCATAGAAAGGCTTTAGCCAATTAGATTTGTTACATGCTATGAGATTTTGTCTTCCATGAAAAATCTAATAAATCTAACAAATTTCATCCTTATGCGGACACAAACTAACGAATCTAACAAATCCTTGTGAGGGCGTAATAAACCTTCATCCTTTCAAAGAAAGAGAGGACAAAAATACAAACCCTATACATATTTGGTCAAAGGAGGACAGTCAAAAGAGATGAAGAGAGAAAGAGACCAAAAAAATAAAAATAAAAAAAACCCAAGGAAATCCAAGAGAAGAATACCATAACACACAATGGGGGTTTAAGTGAAAACATAAGCTTCCACTGCTAAAGCTCTATCCGTACAAGATTCACCATCCTCTCGTTCACATCTACAAAGCAATTGAACTACAAAAATATCAAAACATTTCAACAAAAACTCATAATAAAATAAATTTTAATTTTCTTACCTTGGGTGCCTGAAGCAACCAGCAAGAACAACGCAACAGTAATTTGATTCACAAACAAAAGTAGTTTCATCATTAACACCAGCAACTCAAAAACAATACACTAATGAACAAACAAACAAATTGAACGAAAAAGAGAAAAATTCAGAACATTAAAAAAATAAAACAATCTAAGTACATACAAAACAAGATTTATTTCTTATCATCTAGAGTTACTCGATGTTACTTCGAAGAACAAAAGTGAGAGAACCCAAAGCTTACGACCAGAATAATCGAAAAAGTTGCAGAGACATGAAGCAAAATAGAAAACCAAAAATTCCCAGGGGATGCTGCTAACCAAATATGGAATCAAATAAATTTGGAACCTGTCGCTCACAAAACCCACTTTCCTCAGGTGAATCAAGCACACCCACCAGCACACCTGCACCTCTTTCGTTTGCTGTCAAGAATTGAGATCCAAGTTGAACGCTAAAGCGAGATGAGAAGAGGTGGTGAGAAATAATGATTAGCCGGAGAAGCCGTATATGCAAAACTTGAGAGCACAAAACAAAACAAGAGAGCAAAAAACAAAAAAAACAGAGAGCACAAAACAAAAAATGGAAGGCGACTAATGATGAAGGAAGATAAAAGAAAGAGTAAATTACACTGACTACCCTTGAAGTTTCATGAAATGTGACATACTACTCCTCACATATTGACAATTACATTGACCTCCCTTCCTTTTCAATTTTAGTAACAAATTACCCCTTCCCGTTAAATCATCGTTAGTCAACAAACAGAATTTGACTAAGCCAACCTATAAAATTTTATAATTTCCTAATCTACCCTTTGTAATATACTTAACAAAATCATCAATTTAATTATGCAAAAATTAAACTAAAATTTGAATACACTTTGAAAATGCAAAACTCAATTAAATAATTAAATAAAATACTTGATAAAACAACCAATAAAATCAAACAATTAATTATCAAATAACTAATTAATAAGCAAATCCAAAAACATTCCAGTAGCTCACCACACAGCAACCCTCCCCAAATTAAACCAGCAGCTCCTCCCCAAATCAAACCCAGCAGCTCACCACGCAGCAAACGAGGCTGCCCAAAACCACCTCCAGCCACCACTCCGACCCCCAAAATCTCATCCACAACCATCGTCAGCCCCACCCCAATCCAGATCCGGCAACCCCCCATCTCTCGTTTCCATTTTTTTCTCTCTCCATGATTGTTATCTCCTCAACAACATCACCATTACCGTAACCTTCAATGGCCATCAAATCTGAAAATAACATTAGAGGTGGTATGTGGGGATGGTAGGTAGGTTTGGCCGTGGGCGGGCAATTAGTGCTTTCCGGTTAGGTATAAGAGGTGGCGGTAATGGCTATCGGGCCGTGGCCGGAGCTGATGGGTAGGTCAGCCAGGGAGGTTATGTGTGTGTGTCTATATATATAGAGAGAGAGAGAGGGGAAAGGGCGTGTTGATGGTTCTACTGTGTCAAACCAAACCCACCATGGCTGAACTTGTTCTTTTTCAATTTTTTATCTGGAGTGTACAATTTTTGGTCAACACAAACCCTTCGCTGCAAGCCATACCCATATATTTCCAGCCAACAAAACTCCTCCTCTTTCTCTTCCCGTAAGTACCCATTGGTCGGTGAACTGTCACTGTCCCATAGCCGCTGCGTCGTCACTGTCGTTGGATGACGAGCACATGTAAAATACATTTGTTTTTACTAATAATATGTATTGATTTAGGGTTGGAGGTGTTGAACAGCAGAACAGGCGAGGGTTGGAGTGATTTTGTGAGGTGGTGTGGTGGCCGAAGGTAGTGTTTGTGTGTTGTTTGTGTTTATGTTTGTGAGAAGAGATGGGGGTAGGGTTGCAACAGGGGTGGTAGTTGATGGGTATGGGTTTGGGGTGTGATGGAGGTGTGGGGCTATCCATGACAATTACCCCCAAACACCTTGAATCTTATTGATTAAAACCAGTAATCTGATTCACAAACAAAAGTAGTTTCATCATTAAAACCAGCAACTCAAAAACAATACACTAATGAACAAACAAACAAATCGAACTACAACAGGAAAAAATCGAACGAAAAAGAGAAAAATTCAGAACATTAAAAAAATAAAACAATCTAAGTACATACAAAACAAGATTTATTTCTTATCATCTAGAGTTACTCGATGTTACTTCGAAGAACAAAAGTGAGAAAACCCAAAGCTTACGACCAGAATAATCGAAAAAGTTGCAGAGCCATGAAGCAAAATAGAAAACCAAAAATTCCCAGGGGATGCTGCTAACCAAATATTGAATCAAATACATTTGGAACCTGTCTCTCATAAAACCCACGTCCCTCAGGTGAATCAAGCACACCCACCAGCACACCTGCACCTCTTTCGTTTGCTGTCAAGAATTGAGATCCAAGTTGAACGCTAAAGCGAGATGAGAAGAGGTGGTGAGAAATAATGATTAGCCGGAGAAGCCGTATATGCAAAACTTGAGAGCACAAAACAAAACAAGAGAGCAAAAAACAAAAACAAAACAAAAAATGGAAAGCGACTAATGACGAAGGAAGATAAAAGAAAACCCGAAGGAGTCGAGATATTCCAAGAGCAAAGAATCGTGGGGTAGGTGGACACCTCTCAACTGCTTTTTGAGCTCTCCCTGGGATTGGACAATACTTCACAGACATCTCACACAAAACGAAGAAAACCCAGCTGTTTTCTTGGTTCGCCGCGAGAACAAATCTAAATAGAGGGATTTTTTAACACTTCTTTCCATTATTACCCTAGTCATATAAGAGAACACCGTCAGGGATAAAAAAGGCACAGAAGATATTTCACAAGCCACCAAAAGGACACAATAGACATTTTATAAGGGTTGGAAATCACTGTAGCAAGGTGAAAGAATATGTATACATTAGAAGGTGCCCACGGGGTGAGATTAATTTTAGTATGGAGAGTAAATAAGAATTATTACGTGGATGAAATTAGTTTGTAAGTGTGAAAAAAAATAAAAATCACTATTATTTGTATAACCTCTCCTCACACATTTTGCAAGCAAAAAAGAATATGTATACATTAGAAGGTGTCCCACGTGGCTGAGATTAATTGAATAAATATGAAGAATAAATAAAAATTACTATGGGATTAATTTATAAGTGTAAAGAAAAAATAGACATTAATATTATCGGTATACCCTCCACCCACCACGTTTTGCTAGCAAAAAAATTATTTAATAGTTGCAAAAGTTAGACTAGTCAATTCAACCGCGTCATACATCTTTATCCTTTCCTTTTGCGAGAGGTCTTTGTTTGATTTTGGTTGCGGGAATGAGCCCTTTGAACCCCTAGGGTTGAAAACAAGAGGCAACGGAGAGCCTTTGAACCCCACAGTGGTTGCAAAGGCTTTGCTCTGGGGCTCATCTTAGTCGAATATTCATGCCTATATATAATAGACAGAGAGACCGTGGAGGAAAGAAATTAAGGCATTTCCTACTCAATAAGTGGTCGCAATTTCTCAGCAAATGCCTGAAACAGAGGCATACAGATCTGTGCTGGACTGTACTATGAATGATGGAGAAGGACAAGGTTTCCCCGACGATTTCAAGGAATATATGGAGGCGGAACTGTCCTTGTGCCGAGAGAATCGTTGGGGATTTCCTAACTGGGTTTTCTTTAGCCGGGTCGCCTACGAGGTCGAACGTCCTCACACTTCCCCTTCCTGTGAGTGGCTTCTAACACACACACACACACACGCTCTCTCTCTCTCTCTCTCTCTCTCTCTCTCTCTCTCTCCATTTATTACCATTCAAATTTTTATGCTTTCTTTTTAACTCAATTTCATCAACAAGTTACGTTGTTTCGCCGGATCCAGAGATAACGAGGGAAAGAAAACTTCACCCTAGGCTTCTATGGTCGAATTCTCTTTTTTTTTTTTATTAATTTTTTGTTAATACAGTCTGCAAATTGCATTACTCTTTCCTTCAAATGTTGCTTCTTTTTGAACTCTTAAAAATCCAGAAGGTTTATTATTTGCTCTTGACAAGTTCGTTATCAAATCAATTTTGATCCCAGATAGTACAGACTTCACTACGGTTAAGCTGACTTCCAGTCAAAAGTTTGAAGAGATGATCAAACGTGCGCTTCAAGAATTATTATTCAATTCTCCACTTTACCCGTTATTGGTTCAATTTTGGACACTCGTAACTATTGAGGGCCGGAGTTTCCTTACCACTCGAAACCAACCTTTTGCTCTTAGTACAATAGACAAACAACTTTGTCAGTATAGGATGAAATCTAAAGAGTATAAATTTTATGTGGATGGGGAGAATGATGAAGACTTTGGACTTCTTGGCCGCGTATTCCTACGTAAATGGCCCGAATCCACTCCCAATGTTGGGTATTACTCTACTGAAGAGTACCCGCAGCGTGAGCATGCTTTACATTGTCGTATTAAAGCGTCTTTGGCTTTGCCGGTGTTTGAACGCCAGAGTTGTGTTGGTGTATTTGAGCTGGTAACTACTGTAGAAGATTCATATATATACACGCAGCAAGATCATGCCTTTACTGGTTTAAAGGTATGCACCGCGCCCAGAATACTTTGTGTTTTCTTAAAATTCATTTCTTCTCTTCTTTTCTTTTCTTTTCTTTTCTTTTTTGTTTGAGCATATGATGGTATATTTTTCTTCATGAAATTGGAGCATGCTCATTTTTAGTTCTATTTTGTAGTATAGTAAATTGATTAACTACTAATAGCATTGAGTCAGTCCTTTTTTGCTGTCATTCCTCCCTCTCATATAAGTGGGCTTTGTTGGGAGAAGGAGCTGTGGCCTCAGCGCGTACGGGTAAGGGTACTGTGGAAGTCTTAATTTTCTTAATTAACTAATTCTCTAAATTCTCATCTTCTCTACTTTTCTTATCCTAGTAGTTAGTGGGGAGTGAACTCTAATTGCCATGGGCATATTAGAAAAATTAATTTTGATATCAAACCATCCTCATGGGCTTATGATTAGCTAAATAAATACTGTGCGCTACATCATTTACTCTTTACTTTTTTTGTACTTCAGCCATAAAAATTGGTATGGACTTTCTTGCATTATAGTTTCTAGGTTTCCCAATGGACATTAAAAATGTGATGTTAGCCAATTTCTAATGAAATTAATTTAAGTACCAAATATGTTGCCAGATCGGCAGAGAAGAGCGTTATGTCATTAATTAAGAGGCTCGAAAATAACACATTTAGTTTTTTTTTTTTTTTTTTGAGAAATATACCATATTTAGTTAACAAAAAGCCAAATGGCAAGTATTTTTTGTAGTCATCAAAACTGCTAAGTTGCATATATCCATGTAAAAACCACGCATCACCCTGTATTCATCCTGTGCTGGTTCATGTGGCTTTGAAATTCATCTTCTCAAAGTGTTCAAAATTCCTCATTTTTCATACCCTGCAGGCAGTAGGTCTGATATGTCCAGATGTACGTAAACACTCTGTCATGCTAGTAAGTGGCTAATTGTGATGCAAATCTCGATTTTCTGTTTTTCTTACTTAAATATGATAACGAATATGTTCTCACAAATATCTTGACATGACAATGCATTCAATCTAGGATAAGCACAGGAATAAGCACAGGAATACCAAAGCCGCGTGTGATGAAATCAAAGAGGTGTTGGGAGTGGTGTGTAAGGCTCATGAATTATGTTGTGTACAGACATGGGTCCCGTGCAGTTTTTGCAGTGATGTGGTCGATGGTCATCTCATGTCCATAATTAAGTCACTTCCCGATTCTGAGGACAAAGATGGATCGCATTTCACAAATATATGCAAGTCATTGCATTTGCGAGAGGGACAAGGAGTTGTTGGGAGGGCACTTTTATCCCATAATCTGGTCTTCTGTGCAGATGTAACCCAGTTTAGCATAGCTGATTACCCCTTGGTACATTATGCACGAAAGTGTGGATTAAGTGGTTGTTTTGCAATTTGCTTGCAGAGCAGTTACACTGAAAATGACGTTTATGTATTGGAGTTATTTTTGCCTCCCAACAATGAAGCCAGTGGAAACCTACGAACTTCATTGGGCATGATATTGAGAACAATGAAGCAATCTTTCCAAACTTTTAAGCTTGCTTCTGGAGAAGACTTGGGGGAAGAGTTACCCATCAAAGTCATTGATTTTTGCAACGGTGAGGGTCCATTTCAAAAAACCCAAACTACTGGATCTCCGCCTATGCCTGAAGCCTTACAAAATGGAAGAAAGAGGGTGCAGCTAGATCCATCAAATCAGCGATCCATGGATCTTACAATCAATGGTAGGAATGTCACTAGTGCAGAACAAAGCAACGTTGCTGTTACTCATTCACAAAAAGAAGGCACGCTAAAGAAGTTGGAAAGACCACAAATAAAAACTGGATTCCAAATTAGTTTCAAGGATCTCCAACAACATGCTGGAATGAAACTTACAGATGCTGCAAAGAGCCTGGGGGGTAAGCTTACATTACATGCTCTGAAAAATATATTGTTGCTTGTGATCGATCCTGCTAACATTGTTGAAATTTAGTTAGTAATTTCTAATCAATATCTATGCTTCTGCAGTTAGCCGGTCTACACTGAAGCGCATTTGTAGGGAATATGATGTCCCAAGGTGGCCACCGCTGAAGATGAAAAAGGATTATTGCTCCCTCCCTAAATCTGTCGAAGGTGTTTATCAAGAGCAAATCCTACAGTCGAGTTCTGATACATCTTCTAGGCAAGCCTCGAGGCCCTCAACTACCACTGCTTATATTGAGTCACGTGATACAGCGATGCAAGATGCAAATATTGTGACCATAAAGGCAAAATATGTAAATGATATTAATATAAAGTTTGATCTGTGTTTACCATCGGGATTAGTACAGTTGCAGAAAGAAGTGGCCAAGAGGCTGAAGCTAAAGGGTGGAGCTTACCGTATCAAGTACATAGATGAGGACAATGACTTGATTTTAATCAGTTGTGACGAGGACTTACAAAAATGTATTCTCACTTGTAGATCGTTGGGCAACACTTCAATCGTGGTATTGCTTGAGCCAAAGAAGCCAATTACCCCCAAACACCTTGAATCTTATTGATTAAGCATCTAATTTTTTTTAACTGTTCTAATTTATTTTTCATTATAATTTTACCTTTACAATTTGTTCCGATAATCCATCTTTTGATGTGTGTATATAGGTTAAGTTTTTCTTCTTGTATTTTTTTTTTCTTCACGTTTTTTCTCCTCCTACAAATATTAGTAACAGTTTCAGAATTTATTTTAACTACATTTTCCTAAAGAAAAAAGTTGAATTTTGACTTGTACATCTCTTAATGCGAGCTCTTTGGTAATTTCATAGTGGGGATTAGCCCTTCGAGATCTTAATTGGTTGAAAAGGAGTTAAGAGAACCCTTTGAACCCAGTTGTACTTAGAAAACTTTATTTTTGGGCCTTATATTCGTTGAATATTCGCATTTAAAGGAAATATCATTTTATCGGTTCATTATCATCCTATTTTTCTAGGTGATGTCCCTTTTTTATGTCATTAAAAAAAATAAGCTTATAGTTACTCATCATTGATTTATGCCAATCTTTAAAATTGGTCAGAAAAAGCAATGTACACCTTTGGTGATTTTTGTTTGCTAACTTTTGATCGGATGTGCCCAGAAACTATTTGAAGTTTTCAAACTAAGCATATCCCATGTTTGAAGGTGATGGAGTCAATGATGGTTATTGAACGAACCCGAATTTTCAAATCATTAATAAATAAAATAAATAATCTCAAATAAGATTTAATCACGCTGTAACTTTAAATATACCACTAATTTTAAATGACTCCCAAATTTATTTTTGAGATAAGATTATAACTTTAAATAACTAAAAAATAATAATAATTTTTCTTAGACTTCAAGATACATAATTGCTAACAATAATATCTTTAAAATAAAGATATTTCTTCACATGTTCAAAACAATATTTCATCGGCACCTTAGATGCTTCTATCTGAAAAATAAAATTTAATCGAGAAATATACAATACACAGGAGCACAAGTGCTTAGGTCAGAATATTTAAAAATGAAACTCAATGAATAAATCGGCTTAATCGATCAGATTAAAAATAATATTATATATCATAAGCCAATCAAAGTCACAGAGAACCATGCTGGTAATAATCAATTTAATATTTTTATTGGGTCCAATACTTGACCATTCTCAATACCATGTCAAACGCTACCCCGTCGGGTCACCATTCCATAACCAATTTTCAACAGCAGGCCAACAGGTATGTTTGTACATATATTAATTAGTTTCATGGCATATCAGCCAAAACATAACCCAAATAATTTTATTTAAAAATAATTTTATTAGTAAGTTTATCAATAATCACGATAATCAAGGATGTGTAGGAAAAAATATAACAGAGCCAACAATAATATAATCAGAAGGTTTAACAAAGCGTACGAATAATAGGAATAAATTCTTTGCAATGAGATTTAGAAATGAGCATATTATATGTAACTCGGTTACTTCAAGTGATTTCCATCAATTTTGACGAAAGCACCATTGCCCTCCAAATAATAAAAACTAGAGCACTACTTCTAGTCATCGAATGGGGAAGAGTCCAAGACATTGGGCATGCTCCATTCCGTGCTTAACCTCAAAGTCTATGAATGGCGGCCGGCGGCGGCTACGGTTAGTGGGTCGACTGACAGCATGCTAACATTAATCATGACGGTCAAAAGGACGCTAAAGGGGCGTCAAAGGATGGTCGGAGGAGTGCTGAAGGGCTGAGAAGAACTTTAGGAGTTTTGATGTAGAAGATCCCTCAACGGGTAATCATAGAGCATACTTTCCTTTGGTTCAAAGGAAGAGAATAACTTTAAGAGTTCTGATGTGAAAGATTTTTCAAAGGACAACCACAAAACATACTTTTTTTAACTCTGATACCATGTTAAAACTAGTAGGCGGGAGAAAGAGAAAGCAAAAGAAAAAGAGAGAATTCTCTATTAAATGATTTAGATATGTACATCTTGCTCATATTTATAACACAACAAAGAATGAGAAAATACATTCCTAACTGTCACGGGTTGCCACCCGTGGCACGTCGGGGGCCGCGAGGGACCTTGGTGTGGGGCATGTCTGAGCATGATTGGCCGGTGGCATGGCAATCTCGTAATTTGTATTTTCCATATTTATTGGATTTATGGATTATGACTCCTCAAGGGGGTAGGATGTTTCCTCCTATCAGTTTGGAGATGGCTCAGAATGCTATTGTAAGGGGGGGCATGGTGTTGACTCTACCACCCCCTGGTGCTACCGAAAGGGACAACATTCAAGTGAGTCCCCCAAGGGAGTGGGCGAGACTTGGGGGCCGGCTGTGGCACGTGGCTACAGTCCTCATGCTAGTCAAGGAGTTACATGGGCGGCATTGTGCCCGGTGGGGCAAATGTTGGGCATTAGCGTCGAGGATGGGGTTGTGGCATTCGCACCCGCTACGCCATAATTATAAAGTGGTGGGGCTTATGTCCATGACGGATTGGACCTCGGTGTGCACACTTGCATGCCGTGTGTCTCGTGTGCACTTGCGCATTGGGTTCACGCTTGTGCACACGGCCGCTTGGTTTGGCTAGCATTGGTGACGCGGGGCACTATGCTGTGGGCTTAACAGTTGCTATTTGGTGGTGCCTTCCTTGCGGGCAACCTTGACGCGGGGCGCTAAGAGCTTCAAGGACGAAGGCGTTGTGCCTAACAGGTGATGCTTGGTTGACGCGCGCATGTCTAATTGCACATGGCCATCTGGCTTGTGTTTCGAGAGGGACTGGCGCTAAGCACATTGCTTGCCATGTGTGCGCGCATTTGAGTATGGCGTTGCTATCGCCTATAGCTTGGGTTGCCTTATGGCTTGAGCATCAGAGGTCCGTGCTTAAAGAGTTATGCGGGGCATTATGGATGGATCCTGGACAAGCGCATAATCTTATGCCTTGGTGTTTGAGTTTGGCGGAACTATTGCTTGGAGCATAGTCGCCTCACGGGTGTATTCCACTGCGTATGATCATGGCAGGTCGCATTACTGTCACCGTGTGGTGCCCGGCTTACCAGCCCGTGACACTAACCAATGTGGGATTGGATATATTATTACACTAAACTAAAATATTACACTAACACATATTATTCGGCCATTGGGATTGTTTAGTGTTAGCCCATTTGCTGTGAGCTCAACCTTTGATCCTGTTTGTACTGGAATCATTGTGTTAATTGCATGCCAGACGATTGCTCTGTGAGGTATTTTGGCTTACCAGACTGCAAGCAAGAAGGTGTTTGTGTTGTTATGCTGGCAGAATCCGAAGCAAAGTCCCCGGAAGGCGAAATCCAGGAAGATTTGTCACCCGAGGCAGAGAGTGATGAGCTCAAATATTGGCAGAAAACGCAGAAGGGAGAGTAAGAATAGGAGATTAGGGATAGCAGAAGAAGCCATTGAAGGTACCAGGCACGGGAATTAGAAATTTTAGTTAGGGGAGGCCATGTAAGACTAAAGCAAAATTTTTTAATTTTTTTGAGAGGTTAAGAGAAAATTTTAAATTATAAAAGGTCAAGTAAAATTTTTTGAATCTTATTGAAGGACTAAAATAAATATTTTTGAATTTTTGAAAGATTAAGGTGAAGGATTTTTAATTTTGTTAGAGCTAAGGAAAAAAATTTTCAATTGTGAAATTTCAAAAGGCAAAATTTTAAAATTTGAAATGGACAATATAATATCTAATTGTAAAAATATTCAAAATTAATGAGAGTTATTTAAAATTTTGTCAAAGTTAAATATTGTGAAGGGGTTAGACTTGGCTTTGTGTTTCCAAGATCGGTCCTACGGGGGAAGGCTGTCTTTCGTTTCTGTTTTCTTATAAGCAAAGTTTCTTTTTTTTTTTTTTTTTTTTAATTTTATCTTTTCATACGATAATAAACGGGCCGGATAACTTTGGACCCACGCAACAGTAAAAATTCTGAATACTTGTAATTACTTATAAATTGTTATAAAAATAAAGAATATAAGATGAAAAAAATAAATATTGTGTTTAAAATTATTCTAGACATATCTATTTATAGGAATGAAAAGAGAGCAAAGAAGAGGAGGGCTGTGGAATAGATGGCGACTAAAAAAGGATGGCCAAGAAACTTAAGGTTAGCCATTACGTCACGTAAATCACATATATTGACAAGTCTGAGAGTTTTTGACGAGAGTTAAACTTTAAGGCTCTGTTTGGTTGTGATTCGGGTTCCAGTTTCAGTTTTGTTTTTCGTATTTTCGGAACAAAAAAATTTGAGAACATCCCGTTTTTCTTATTTTCGGAAACAAAAAAATGGGACCATTGAAAACACTATTGTTTTTATATCGCTTTCATTTTCGAAGGACAATGGTTTCGAAAATTCAAAAAATACATTTTTAATGGTTTCTAAAATTAGGGTGTTTTTTGAAAAAAATTTTGAAAACAAGTTTCGAAATCGATTTACTAAACGCAGTTTCAACGGAAACAGTTTTTGAAACCAATCTGCCAAACGCAGTTCCGTTGAATTTCAAAAAATAAAAACAAAAAACAAAAATCAAAACCGTAACCAAACGGACCCTAAGAGTCTAAGATTACAATTCGTCTCAAAACTCAATCCCTTAGCATTACTGTACGAGTTCACCCCCTTAGTAGTTACATTGACAGCAAAGCACCATCTAATCAGTGGATCATGCACACAAAAAAGGGCCATGACTTGATGAATTTTTAGCCATTAGATTCCAATGATGATCCTTGAAATATCGCAAATTACAGAGTAATGTTATTGAGATAATGTTCTGAGTAACGGCTAAAACTCATCACAGTAATTAAGCAATATTTGGGGAGAGTTCTGATAGTTTACTGCAAGTTTCTGAATCACTTAGTAAGGGTTAGAATCGTCATAATAGCTTATCCTTGCTGTGTAGATTTTGTTTTCGTGTTCCGAATTTATGATGATAAGTTGCAGCCAATGGCAGACGGAAGGGGAGGCGGGCTGGGCCACAGCCTTCAAAAATTTTCAAAATTTCTTTTATCTCTTATAAATTTTTGTATATTTAGGGAAAAAATATAGCATATGGGCTCCCCAAAATTCAAGAAATTTACTTTGACCTACTTTTTAATAATTTTTTTTGGTGTAATTATACTTTATCCTCTTGTAATTTGAGACAAAATCAGATGACCATCTTATAGTTGGACTTTTCTGCAAAATGTATGAAAATTATTAAATTTAATAGAAATTGTTATAGAAGGATTTTTTTCATTTTATATATTCAAATTAGAATATTAAATAGACAATTTGATGAAACAATAAAAAAAATTCTCAAAAGAAAATCCTATATTTTGGTATAAAAGGGCTAAATCGTTATTTTAATATTATAATTTGGAGATATAAAATGAAAAAAATATCCGTATGACAAAATTTTCATTAATTATAATGATTTTTATCCACTTTGTAGTTAAGTCCAAACCATAAAGGGTCACATGTTCACTTTTAAATTACATGGGTCATCTGATTTTAACTCAAATCATAAGAAAGTAAAGTGTAATTACCCTTTTTTTTTTTAAAACTTAGCAACATATAGCTAGGAATGGCAGTGGACCGAAAAAATGTGAATATTCAACCGAATTCGTCCCGTATGGAGAATGTATGGAGGATTTAAAATAAAAATGAAGGTGTTAAACTAAACCTGTATAGATATGGAGGCAGGGATGAATTCAGGTTCTCCCCTGCCCCTCCCATCCCGCCATACCCGTTAGGTATTAGTGTAATTAGTAATTATTTAAGACTCAACTATAAATATTAATACTAAAAAAAAGGAGATTTAGCTTTAAATTTTAAAACAAAAAATAGAGACTCACCTGTGAATAATAAAATTTAAATTTTGTCAACCATATTTTTTTTATTTTGTATTTTTTTTTAATTCATTTTTTTTTTAGTGTTATTGGGTTTGGCAAGAGCAGGTGCGGTGATGGGTAGACGGAGATTTTTACCAGCGAGACGAGGATAGATGTTTAACAAAATACCCATATGAGCTGGAGACAATAATGAATGTAAATTTTTTTAAATAAATACATAAATAAAAGTGTTAATTCCCACTCTATTCCGGTTTACTGTCATTTCTATTTATAGCTGCTCCTAGAGCGATCCTCTAACTAATCCACTAGTAAAGTTTTTTAGATGCCAAGCCCCAAACTCAGTCCACACCTCGGGGTGGACAGGCCTTAGTTTGATCCGTCTTCGGCCTATTGACTAGGCCTTCAAACCTGCTCCAGGACAAACCATGGGCTTTAGTTTCAGTTGTTTAAGGCTGGGGCCCACCTTATATATATGGTGCCCAGGTGGTTTTTGAGTCCTATACCCAACACCAGCTCATAAGCCGGAGCCCACAAGTTCTCTATTTTTTCCGCACAAAAAAAAGGAAAAGAAGAAAAAAAAACAGAAAAGAAAAAAGACAGAGATACAGATTGTACTCCATCAATTGCCCTTTGTCATTGCATAGGCTTGGGCTGGGCCATCTCTACTGTGTAAGGCTGCAAATGAGCAGAGTGAAACGGTTCTAAGTCGTTAAAGTTTAGTTTGACAAAATTTAACTAATTTTAAAATGTATTTAAGCTTGATTTATTTACATTCTTAACTAATCTTAAACAAACTTTAATCGAGCTAATTATTACTCAAACTCAAGTAATTTATTTATTTTTAATATAACTGTAGAATATATAAGTTCATCAAGTCAAGTTCAAAAAATTAATGAACTTTAAAATATATTTAAATTTAACTTATTTATATGATAAATTAATATAAAATAAATTTTTAATAAGCCAAACACTAAGTTAAATACAAGTAACCGCATGGATGATTGTAAGAGCTGTTTGATCAGTGTGAAACCAAGATTGACCAGTAGTGAAAACAGAGACTCATCTGATGCCTACATGGGAGCCCGATTCATTTAACCACGCATTGAAATTGAATAAATTAGGCCTATCAGGCAATAATTTGAACGTACGAAGAGTCATCTGGATGCTAGTCTTCTCTTTTGAAATTGAAAAAGGTTTTGGAAACGTCAACCGCAAGATGAAAAGTCTGGTCAAATTTTGAGAGTCAAAACTTTTGGATATGCTGTTTCTTCACTTTTTTGGGTTGGTGACTGAAACTTAACTCCAACCATTTTGGGTGTGCACGTTTGAAGCCTGAAATAACGTGACTAAGGGAGTGTTTGGACAACATTTTATAGCATTCACATTTCATAAACTTTAGTTAGTTTGAAAAAATTACTTATTTTAAACGTAAAATCAAGCTTAAGCTAGGCTAAACACAATTTAAAAAAATTACAAGTTTAATTCATAAATTACTAAATAATCCACCATCCAAACACTCCCTAACTATAAGTTGTGCCGGAGCCAAATGAGAAATCTAAATTAAAACTTAGGAAGCCTTTAATGTTTTTTGATAAGCAACAAAAAAACATTACACTAACTCCTGTTATAGATGCAACCCTAGGAGACTTAGGCCTCGTTTGGTAACGTTTACTGTTTTTGTTTTTTGTTTTTTTTTTTCAGAAAAAACAAAAAACGGCGTTTGTTTAAATTTTTTTTTTAGTTTTTTACAAAATTCAAAAAAAGGAAACTAAAAACACTAAAAACAGTGTATTTTCTCTTACAAAAATATTGGTCTAGTATTATTGGCACAACGAGAACCTATAAACGCTTATCATCAAACAACAAAAAACACACAGTAAAAACACAAAATAAAAACACACAGCAAAAATAAAAATTGACAGCGTTACCAAACGGACCCTTAATTATTCTGTTTTTATTGGATATTACAAAGGGTCCAATGGTTCTGGTTAATAATTTTCACAACTTTAGAAGTTGGGCTACTGTTAAAAATTTGACTCGACAGGTTGGGTGTGCAAAAGAGGAATAAAAGAATCCTATAGAATATAACTATAACAACAAATAACTTGCTCAAATTATAATATGTGGAATAAGAGATCATACATTCCATTTTCTTGTTTGTAGCTATGCCTCAACTTAAAAGCTCCTACTAAAGTAGGGGCTATGCATTGTGGGATAAAGATGGGAAACTTAGATGGTAAGAAACAAGCCATGTCCCAAGCCTTCTGTGATTTTCTAGGGAAAATGTTAAAAGTCATCACAAATAATTGAGTGGGGTAGGGGTAGACAAGTATGCTAGCGTGTGAAATTTTACTTCCTTTTTAATTAGCATAACTTATCATCCAATTTAAGTCATCATTTGTCTATTTGGGATTGCATTTTAGGTGTAATTTAAAATATTATGTGATTGCATCATCAAATGTGAGTTTTCAATTTGACTATTTGAGATTATATGATACTTTGAGGTTGAAAAGATGACAGAAACAACGTGTAGTAGTAAAACTCCATTACTAACAAAGAAAAAAATTATCCATAGAAGAATTTCAGTAGGTAATTTCTCTCCATGAATAAGTGAATTTAGCAATACACAGAGCAGAGATGCGTGTGCGTCGGTTCGGTTTGAACTAGTATCAAACCAAAATTGAATCGACTTTGGTCAGTTTTTATTTTTTAAACCCAAAATTAATTGTGCAGTCATTGAATTCGACTAAACTAGACCAATAAACCTCAGATTACTTCGGTTAAACCCATTGTTCCAGTTATAAGTTACTATTATACGGCTTTGAAATATTCATTCAAATACATGTTTTAACTTATAACTTGAAAGCATCTCAAATATATTTTATGAACTATGTAGAACGGTACGATTTTGGGTTGGTTTGGGTTACGTTATGGTTAAAGACACAGCAGAATTGACATCTTCATATTTGAAAGATCTCAAATATATTTTACTGTTCTTTTATGCACCTTTACTCACGAATGGGTGTCTTTCATAGAACTTCACTGCCTTTTTTTTTATATTTGCCACCTCGTATCATTTGTCAATCTAATCAAATATCTATATGTATATATATTTACATCAAGAATAAACCGGTTTGACTTTGAGGGTGGCCTCAAAGCATTAATAACACTTAACTGATTTTGAACTTAATATCTTAATAAGTGCATAATCTAAAATTAATTAAAATGTGCATAAATTAATCCAAACACCCGTTTAGTCAAAAAAAAAAAAAAAAAAAGACAAAAGCAGAATTTTATTTTGAGAACCAAAACTCTTTTGGAGCCATCAATTATATATAACTAGAGATACTAAAGGCTGTCATAGCATTTTAAGAGATTTTTGTCAAATTAAGGACGCTATGGCCTACTACTGTCTACCTTAATTTCTGACCTGATTTACACTATGATTAATTTATTTTCTTCAACATAGTAGTAAGTGGCAAAACTCCATTTCCAGGATCATATAACATTGATAGTTTTATATCAGGAATGGTTGAAGAACAATGGCAATTAGAAGTAATAGAAAGATGATTGACTAAGTATAACACTCATTTCTCCTTCATTGCAAGACTCAAATATGATTCATATCCACGAGAACCAAATGTTTTATAGAAGAAAAAATGGTTCCCATATAAGAAAAGAATCTATCAAACAATTAACAAAACTTATATTCACAATCCCAAACAGTCCTTAGTCCATTTTTCTTTCTTTTGCCCATTTTTTTTTGTTTTAACCATTAAATAGGATAGTTTATGATCCCAGTGTCCTTCCAAACCCAGTGCCTCTACGTGGTCGAACAGAGACTGTACGATCAGCAACCACTGACCAACAGATGTTCGCCACGTGGAATCAAAACTTCAATAGTTTCTAATCCACTCCCTGCTTCCACCTTAGCTTGAAGCACCACCGGCTCCGCCGTGGCACCAACCTTCTTCCTCCTCTTTGGTGACCCACTCTCCAACGACCCCGATGATGACGAGGAAGATCGCTCCGGCGATAACCTTTTTGAGGTAACCCGAACGGGTTCCGGCTCACCGGAATTAACCCGGAGTGGGAAATTGAGCAGAGCCCGTGACCCACGCATGCGGTAAGCCGCCCGGTCATAGGCCAGGGCGGCGTCCTCCGCCGTCTCAAACGTCCCGAGCCAAACTCGGGCTCCGTTCCTCGCCGGATCCCTAATCTCCGCCGCGAACTTCCCCCATGGCCGCCTCCTCACTCCTCTGTAGTGCTTTCCCTTAGACGGCACCACCGCCGGCGCCGCCCTCACAGCCACCGTCTCCGGTGGCACGGCTGGAAAAGCAATTTTTTCCTGCAAATCACTAATTTCGGTCTCAATTTTGGGCTCCAACTTCACAGCAGCGGTGGTGGTTGCCGTCGTGAGTGAAGGAAGCCACCCCACGTTAACTGCCTCGTTGAGCACACCATACACCAGCATGTCTTCTGAATCGTTCTCCTTGAGAGGCAATTCTCCCCAGGTTTCAGTCAAGCAAGGGAACAAGCTGTTACTCCGGCAATACACTGCCGGATTGTTCCAGGAATTTGTCACCGGAGCTTCGGGCTCACCCAGCAAGTGACGTCGTATCGAATCGAGCAGAGCCAACTCCGCATCAAAATTACCTTGGGTGTACATGGTCTTAACAGAATCAAACCCAAATATATATGTATATATATAGAATTTTGTGTGTATCTAATGTTTTAATTAATTCTGCAGCGAGAGAGAGAGAGAGAGAGAGAGAGAAAGGATCTTTTTGGGGAAAAGAAGGGTGGCAGGTTTATATAGGGGTTGATGGGCAGGACTGGGGAAAGAGGTTCATGAACTTAGTTTAGATCTTTCAAAGTTTCTACATTTTTTTAATTTAACTGTTTTTTGGATTTTTGTTCTGTATTTCTGAGGGACTGAGTTTCTTTGAAAGTTCTACATAATGGGAGTGGAGAGGAGGTTTTGAGTCACGTGACTAAATTGAAGGGTTAGAAAGGGTTGGTGGTCCCGGATGACGTGGTTAGTCTTACAGCAGCAGCAAAATTGGGCTTTGTAATTGTCGGCATTACAAAATGTTTTGCTCGCCGATCTCTCTCTCTCTCTCTCTTCTATATTTTTTTTCTTATTTTTTTCCCTGGTGACTTCTGCCTAACTTTTTTTTTTTTTTTCTTGAGGTGTAATGTGAGGAGAGAAATGTGTGACAATTCAAAAATTATAAATATTATATAAAAATATTTTTATGTGAATACTTTATTTAAAATAATATGGTAGAGACATTTAAAATTATAAGTTCAAGCGAGAGCCTTACTTTCAAATTATGGGATCAAAGTAATTTAAATTATTTTACATAAGAATGCTGTTTTAACAACAATACTCCTAATAATTTTGTTTGTGGATTAATAATGAGTTAATTGTCTTGCAAATTTAAGAGTGATGATATGAAAACTTTCATTATTCAATATTTGACTGTATTTCATTTTTTTTAAAAAGAAAAAAGAGAAGAGGTTAAATAATTTTTTTACATTTATGATCAAATGTATTTTTCTTTATTCTTTTTGAGAGGGGTTCCAAATATAAAATTTCTAACCCAATTTCAACACCATGACTCTTGAGAAGGCTTACAATGCGTCTCGTTTGAAAATTATAACTTAATATGTTGTCACATAATTTCTTATTTTTCTTATAAAAATTTGAAAAAGAAAATTCAAAGAACAAGGAGGAAAAATTTATCGGGCTTAGGCTAATTGCAAACAAGAGAGTCTCAAGCTCTCACAAGACCATTGCTAATCAAACTTCAATTAAAACACTGTATAAATTGAAATGAAATTGAAAAAAAAATTGAAAACCATCATGAGGCTGCCGATGAATCTGTGTAAAGAAACGAGGATAAAGAACGTGAAAGACATTGCTTTCGGGCCCATTACGGATACATCGGACCTAGACAAAAAGTTTTCGGTTGGATAAGTCTTGCCGGGCAAAAGTCAATAACCCATTTACATATCTGGTGGACCCCTTCTTTTCTCTCTCTCTCTCTCTCTCTCTCTCTCTCTCTAAATTTATTGAATAGTATTTGTTGTCTGGTTGTCCAATGTCCCACCATTCAACTTGCATTTCTCTTTAATGAAGCTTCAAGGAAAGTGAGTCATAGCCCCTCTCTGTTTTTCCCATCAGAGGAAGATATTGAACAGTATCCAATTCAATTGGTCATTTTGCAGTTCATTTGGTCATCCTCTGTTTTAATTTTCTAATGAATTGGACATTTTGCAGTTCATTTGGTCATCCTCTATATTAATTTTCTAATGATATAACTACGTGTGTGTGTGTACATGAGGATGTTCTTTGCCTTTCATTGCTAGCCTTTTAACTAGGGAAAATTTAATTATTGCAGAAAATTTGTAAGAAAAATATTATCAACATGATGTACATAATATTTTAATAATTAAATGTCGCTATAAATATTATCAAAATGATGTATAAATTTTTTTTATTTTTCTTATTGTATAACGTTATTTTTTAATTAAAAAAAGCATTCCAATTTGACTCTAGGAGTACATTAGTGAATGAGATTACATTAACCGCTTTTTGTAAATTTTTTTTATGATGTAGGCTAATCTATCCGAGGCATGGCTCTTTGGACATACTCTTAATGAGTAAATACTTTTAGAAGCTGACAAACACCCACAATACATCAGTTCCAAGTGAAGTAGAAGGTAACCTCTCTAAGCAGGCCCCTTCAGATTGAAAGACACTAGTATAATGGTTTATTTCTCACTTAACAAGTGGGTTTCACTCCATGTGACTGGATGAGTAGAGAAGCTAATTATCCAAGAGTGCTGAATAATTTTTCAAACAACCAACGTAGTCTTGAGGTTCTCTAGCATGAAAAATTCCAAACACTTAAAATCACAACGAAAAAAGAAAAACCAACGAACTGATTTTGAAGTACGACAAATTGCAATAACTATAGGCTTTGTTTTTTTATTTTTGCTTTCAAAGTGTTTTTGCCCTAACTTTCTTGGTTTATCCTATAAGTATTATTTTTAGTAGGGATTCAATATACATAGAAAATATAAAAATAAAAAGAGAGGTAATTCCATTGAAAAAGGCTTTAATGTTGTGTTTTGATTTTGTATTTGTCAATGAAAAAGAAAATAATATCAACTATAAATATTCATTTTTATGTGTAACAAAATAAAAAATTAAATTTTTTTGTAAATACAAATTTATTTTCTTCTTGCATTTCTAATCAAACAAAAATAAATAAATTAACTTCTTTTACCTTTTACATTTCTTCTCTCTCCCCCTTAAAATCCAAACATAATGTACATTTTTTGCAGTCTTTTTATATTGTGTTTGAAACATAAATTTATCAAAAAAAAATTAAATAAAAGAAAAATTTTGAGAAAAAAGAGAAACAAGTAAAATAGGATTTTTTGCTTTTTAAAATTTTTTTTTTCTTTTCTTATTTTCATAACCAAATCATTGATTTATGCACCGCCTTAATTTCCGTGCATGCTATGTACGAGGGAAATTAAGTGTTGGATAATCTGTAGTCGGACAGATCAACGGTCGAGGAGCATAGAGGATGGCACGTGCTACGGGAACTTTCACCAATTTGGTCACATTAGACTTAGACTAGGAACATTTCTATTTTCTATAAATAGTAAACCCGGTGTGCTGTTGCTCCGTGCCAAAAAGGCAGCAAAGTGGGTCCCACAAGCTGGAAATCGCAATAGAAACCCAAAACGTGATCAAATAGGAGGGTGCAAGGGACCTTCTCTTGTCCTATTTTCTAAGTTTTAGGTATATTATATAGAAACTTTCTTGTTGAATGGAATTCCAATCAAAGTATTTGGCTATAGTTTACTATATAAATATATATAATGTCTTCGTTTTTCAATTATGGCTATAAAATAATGGGTTTTGTCAAATTGCATTAGTTTTACTCACCATTTGCCACCTTTTGTTGGTTACGTCAGAAGGAAGAAAGAAAGAGAAAAAGAATTATATTTTTTAAAGAAAATGCCAATCATTAATTTATTGACTATTTTTTCATATGTTTGCCTGCAGTACATCGTGATCTAATGGCGTGAACGGCATTCAAAGTTCTAACGGTGTGAATTACATCAAAGTTGGGTTTTGGGTCCTTAATCATTTTTTTTTTGACTTTCTTGCTGTATTGCCTTTTAAAAAAAAATAAAAAATAAGAAATCATGAGAAAGAGTCAAAGTTAGAATGTGAAGAAAGCATCCTAACATTATCAATTAAGGGCATGTGGGTCAATTTGGAAATTAAAATAAAGACCTATAGCAAGCCGTAATCAATCTGCATTATTGGTTTTTTTTTTTTTAATATTTTGTTTGCAGCCATTTAGATTTGATTAAATAATGTCAGCGTATGCGGCAAAGATGTCTTCAGTAATTATCAGTTCAGTGAGAAATGAATCTTAAAATAGCGGTTTTTAATTCCATTTTGTTATGAAAAACATAAACGAGAGTGTGAAAAGTAAACTAATGGAGCGGTCCAGAGGCTCGAAACACCGATATATTAGCTTCAGCATATAAACTCTCTCACTGCAAGTGGACATTAAATAAAGCTTACAGCAAAGCCGCAATGAATCTGCATTCATTTAGATTTGATTTTCAAATAGGCGATAATACGTTTCATACCGACAAAATTCACAAAATCTCAGCGTTTGCGGCAAGCATATCGCCCGTAAGCATAATACTATACAAATAAAAGATTCATACAAAATTTATATAAATAATAATATGATTGAATAAAAGTCTTTTATTGTAAAACAAAACACTCTTTAGAATGATTTTTAATTACTAAATTGCCATTGTCACATGTGTGAAATTCTGTACAAAAAATTTCTATTACAGAAAATTTGTATAGAAACTCCCACCAAAATAAAGTGATAGTAATAGTTTTGTATTAAAAGTCATTATGATGAGTGGTTTATTTTAAAATGAAAGACTTTTATTCAGACACATAATTCTATATGAATTTTCTGTTTGTATAACATTAACCTTCAAATAACTATCAATGAAAAAGGTGCCCTCCAAAATGAGGGTTTTCAATTTCATTGTCACGAAGAAGAAAATTTATTAGGCTCTCGTCAAGGATCTCCTGGCATTACTACTCCGTTCACATACCCGTAAGTCCTCAACTAGGTAAGGGTGTTCAGGCCCAATGGCTATAGTTAATTACCAATGAGAAATGAGTCCTAAAATGAAAGTTTTTAATTCTATTGTCATGAAAAGAAAAAGGGTAAATTATACAGACCTCCATTGAAAATTTGCAAAAATATAGAGATCTCCTTTAATCATTTCAAATTTACAGTGATCTCCCTTTTAAATTTCATTAACAAATTTGCCCTTCCGTCTAATGTTGGGCAAACGCCTTTAATGAAAACTGTTAGATGACAATTTTACCTTTAATTTTAAAAGCTAAAATATAGAAAAAAAGGTCTCTCACTCTTCTTCTTACTCTCCGGCTAAACTCACCCACTGCCGGTAATCTTCTCTCCCCATCCATCCCTCACTCTTCCTTCTTCCTCTCCGGCCAAATCCACCGACCACCGGTAATCTTCTCTCCTTGTCCATCTCTCACTCTTCCTTCTTCCTCTCCGGCCAAACCCACCCACCGCTAACAATGTTTTTGCATCTAGGTATTCCCCAAATCCACCTACCATATCAAGCTCTTAATAGTTTGCATTTGGATATTACTCATGTCCCGAGCACAAAAATAACAAGAACAGGAGGAGATCATAGCGCTGAAGAAGAGGAGATCATGGCGCTGAAGTTCAATGGGAGTCAGTTATTTCAATTCGGGAAGTGCTTGACGGGTTGAACGCTGACATCGTCGAAAGGCATGGGATGAATATAGACGATTAGATCATGGAGCTAAAGAAGAGGAGATCATCCTAATCGGCCACCCCCGAATCTTCTGCACCTCACAGATCTTAACGATCCTCTATAAATCTACATTGCCATCCCACTCCACAGCCCCTGCCACGTTGGAAGCCACCCTACAGCCCGTCGAGCCATGGTTACGTTATGCACAGGACTACTTCTCCACTACACTTTGCTCCCATCACTCCACCGCCACTCCTTCCAAGCCCATCTCTAAAAGCCCGAATTTCTCTTCTTCAACGCCATGATCTTTCTTTCTCTCTCTCTATATATGCATATAGATGTTGTATATATCTACAACAATGGCAAACGAGGGTAGAGGCAAGGTGTTAGGGTTAGCCACAAATGTATTGTGTAGATGTAGAAGAACGAGGAAGAAGAAGAAAGAAGAAAGAGAAAATAAAAATATTTAATTTATTTTTTATAGTTTTTAAAAAGAAAATTTTTTTGAAAATAATATTACAAAGGATATAATAGATATATTACTGTGTTATGTTACTTACATTACCCTATTCTATTTTGATAATTGACGGTAGTTAAATGGAAGTGAGAATTGATTAATGAAATTCGAAAGTAAGGGAGACCACTATAAATTTGAAATGGTTGAAGGAGGTTCATGTATTTTTGCAAATGTTGAAGAAAAGTCTATGTAATTTACCCGAAGAAAAAATTATTAGGCTCTCTAAAAGTATCACATGACATTACTACTATTCTCACATACTTGTGCATCTAGGTGGGGTTGTTCAGGCCCAAATGCTCGAATAACTTCTCCGTTGTTGTTTGGTATCTTGGTTGTTTAGATCTTGAGTTTCACTCTCCTAGGAGTAGATTATATGCAATGGTTTATTTGAGATTGTTGGACTTGTAAAAGGAAAAATAAAAAATAAGGAATATTTTAGTGAGAAACAAGTTGTAGATGATGGGATTGTCACACTAGCTAGGTTCACATAGTAATACTTAAGATTAAGAAATGATACCAAACATTGCTTTCCTAAAAAAAAAAAAAAAAAGAGGTTAAGAAGTGATACTAAAGATTAATATTAGGACAACGACCACGTATAATAGGCTGAGGAAGTGTGGGTATACGAAAATAATGGAAGGAATAATTTAGGTACAACTCCAGGCCTTTGTTGTTGGAGAGAATGAAGTTGAGTTTTTAAAGCTATTGGAGGAGAGAAAGGTCGAAGAAAACAAATACTTCCAATGTTTAATGAAATCACAAAGGTGAGTTTGAGATATAACAAACATCGTAATAAGATAAGGCATGATATAAAAGCTGTTTAAGGCTAGAAATGTATTTAGAAAAATAAAGTCAAGAATCTTATTATGCCTTGGACAATATTTTAATTAACATTGTGTTTGGCTTAAGGATTTTGTGAGGGAAAAAGAAAGGAAAGATGATATGAAATTACACTATATGTTTAGTTGTTAAAGAAAGTGAAGAGTAAAAGAAAATAAAATAAAAAAAAGAAAGCATTTGTGATATCTTATTTTGTTGTCTTTTTTCTCATCTCTTTCTTTCATTTTTCGTTGATAAATTTGAATTCCAAACATAACATCAACACCAAACATATGGAATTAATGATTACCAAGTTGAGAAAGTTTATGAATAATTTAGGTCTCAAGCAGTAAAAAAAACACCAAAGGAATGGTTAAGTATATGGTAAACCATCATTTTGTCTCTCCAACTTTACTTCATATTTTAATGTCATTCCTGAACTTTGATTTCTTCTATATAAGCTCTCGAACTTTTAAAATGAAGTCAATGTGGTTCAAAATTTCAAAATAAGTAAAAAAATTAAATATTAATTATATTTTGACCCTTTAAACTATAAATTAATGTTACTTTACCCCCATTCAACCAAAAATAGTTACATTTTCACTATCATGAAATTTAAAATTGAGAATTTGTTTGGTCCAAAATTTTATACTAATCTCTAAAGTAAAGAGAAAAAAAAAAAATTTCATGGTATGAAATATCATAAACCTTCTCAAAATGCCTAAAAACATAACCAAAATGATGCATAAAATTTTACTTTTGTGGATTACTAGTTATTAGCCTTGACAATATTATAACTATGTATTTGTTAACTTGGGACCAAAAAAAATAATATTGTATCAAATTATAAATGCTACTAGTACTCAATTTGATTTTTTTTTTCCATCAATAGTGCTAATACGAGCTTAAATTCTTGTAGTTAAGGGGGTAAAATGTAGCAACTTTTAGTTTCATTGGTAAAGTAAAATTAAATTATAGTTGAAAGGATCAAAGTATAGTTAATCTTTAAAATGATGAACTATATTGATTTTCTTTTAAAAATTAGAGGGCTTAAATAAAAAAAAATTAAAGTTTAGAAATGATATTAAAATTTGAGACAAAGTTTCAGAGACAAACTAATTGTTTATCTTATGTATTTATAAGATACTGTTATCAAATACCATTATGCTGTTGAATTTTGTTTTTTTTTTTTTTGGGTCAGTGTTTTTTTAATTTTTAATTTTTTATATAAAATATAGCTCATGCTGATTTGGGCCGGCACAACGTAAATTTAATTGGACCTGAGCCAGCCTAGCCCAACACAACTTATGGGATAGGAGCACACGACTAATATGAGAACCTGAATTATTGGTTCTAGCTAGCTTTTCTTTGCCCCCATTTGGCCAGCAAGACACATTTATGCAGATTAGTCCAAATCCAAAAACATAACAGAGTTATTTTATTTTTTTTCAAAACAATATATTATCCTATAAGTTGAGTCTGTCTTATAACCTATTGTCATTTTTTGCCCCTACTCTGAAGCAATGTTCTAAATGCATTTTCTATGTAATTTATCAATAATTTTCCAGATTGAAGTCAAATGGTTGAACTCATCAAGGAAAAGTTGTGAAGTTTGATAAGTTCTAACCTTAAATCCATTCAGAATTAATCTTTTTTTTTATTTTTTATTTTTTTCGATAAACTTACTTTAAAAGTATGAAGTTTGCTAGGTCCTATCTTAGATCAGTTCAGAAATAAAATCTTTGATTGAAAGACTTACTTGAAGCTCTAAAACACACATAATAGACAAAGTTTTAGAACTTTACCCAATATGGGTTATATGCACAAGTCGGCTTTGAAACTAATCTGGGACCTGGTCACCCAAAAAGGCTACCTAAGAATGTAAACTTCTGATGTGAAACTCAACAGATGCCTAGTGCAGGTCAGAGTTAGTACAACTATAGACATGATTCTATCAGCTATTAAAAAATAGTTGACGAGCATCTCCTTGCCAAATACTATTTTGATATGATTTTCATGCTTTAAGCTTTAATTTTGAAACAAAAACAGTATTGGTGGAGATGTAGTAACTCTAGATTCATGAAAGGGATTAATAAGAGAAGATGTAACCCTTTTGGGCATTATCCTATGGATCGATGTAGGCCATAATGGCTGAACCTTAGGTTGATCTGTGATGGAGGTCTCTATATGAGATTGGCCAACCCTCTTCTATATAAAATACATATTTATTGTCCTAGCAAAAAAAAATTGTACTGGCACTCCAATAATTTAAAATCTTTCTTAATGTCATAAACCAATAAAGAAAAATGATATTTTTGTAAAAAAAAACTTTACCTTGATAACATAGTGATATATTTTTGTAATTAAAAGCAATCATGATGTGTATTTTGTTTTAAAGTAAAAAATTATGACTAAATCGTATTATTTTGTAAAAAATTATGTATAAATATTCTTTTTTTATTTTATAGTATTAACCTGCAATAAACTATTAATTTTTTTGTATAGTGGACTACGGTCCTACTCATTTTTTCACGTACATTCTAATATTGTAACAGTTTGTAGGGTTTTTATTGATCACCAATCCAACAACCAAATAACTTATTTATAGAGTGACCAAATTAGGTTTCGCAACAAAATGAAGAATGACCTTCTCATGGACTCTTTAATTTTGTACATTGAAAATAAAATTTCACTAAATTTAGTATAATATTAATCCTAAATGACTTTCGGCATTTAAAATGACCTCGAGTTTTATTTTGATGGATGATTAATTCAAAATGTACTAAAAAAAATTATTATTATTTTATATTTTTCTAAAACTGAATTAAAGTTGGTTCTACTTTTTAAGTTTTTATACGCTTGAACTTTAAAAAGTGCAAAGAAAACTTAAAATATAACAAATTTTATCAATAGGTGAACATTTATTTTACAAGTTTTGCCACCTTCGACACACAATCTTGGTTCCGCCCTGCACCTTCTAGAATGATGAATATTGTCAATAAGAGAAAAAATAATGAAAAATGATATTTTCTTTAATAATTTCTGGGATAAGATTTCACTAATTTTCTAATCGTATTATAATATACACACGTGAAGAGAGTTTTACGCACACTAACAATGGCGGCAAAAAAAAATGAATTTTCATTATTTAAACACCGATTTAAAGCAGCAGCCAGCGCCCACTGTTCATTATTTAAACACAGATATGTGAATAGTGGATTTTTCATTATTTAAGCTATGCTTCCGAACATGTCTTTTACGTGTTGGACTTGGCTATGGCATAGACCAAGTTGATACCTTCAATTTAATGAATGCACTTGGCTAGTTAGTTGGTTCGAATCATTCTTCTTGTTACTCAAAATAATTTAAAAGAAAGAGAGTGCTTGAGCTCTGCATGTATAAGGCCAAAGACTCCATTTAATAATACAACCACAAACCATTGACTGCTTCTGCAAGTGGGTATTTAAAAATTGGATTCCTTGTATCTTTCTTTACGTCTTGTTTGAATGTCGTCAAATATCCCATCTAGATATCAAATTTAAAAATGAAGATGTTTTGCAAACTGGTCTTCTCAGGTTGATGCAAGAAAGCAGTGTAAAAATGAAATAAGCAAAATAAATAAATACGGTATATAATAAAATTAATTTTTTCAAAACTGTCAAATGATAGTTAATAGTTCTTCTAGAATTATTAGAAATAAATTTTCTTGATCACTCAAAACCTTATTTCTATTATATAAAATACAATTTGAACTTAAATATTTTTCCTACACTCTTTGTTTTCTTCTCTCTTTTCTATTCTTTCTCTTCTCTTCTTTCTCTCCTTTTTCTTCTTTTTTTTTTTTTTTCCTCTTTCTCTAGCTCTATATATGGACGAAGAAAATGTACAGTAATAAAAGAAAAATATCAGTACTTACGCTATAATTTGCAAAAGTCATCCATAAATAGTATTTTCACTATGTTAATAACACTCTCATTAAATGATTTTTACACAAAAATATGCCTTATTAAAACCTTATTAAGAAAAATTTAGTAGGAAAAAAAATCTAAGCAAATGAAAAAGAGTGTAATATTCTTGTGCAGCATAGCAAAGTATGGATGCTTTAAAGCTGCCTCGTTAAAACCTTGCCAAGAGAAACCTTGTGAAAAAAAAAAATGTTGGCGAAGGAAAAATAGTACAGTATGCAACTCCCTCTCATTCATACATTTGGTATGAAGTTGATAGTTTCAATTGTTCAAAACAAAAGATCTTTGAGACGACACATGTGAATGTTGTATACCAATTTCTCAAATGTTGCAGTTGGGAGTACTTTAGTAAATAGGTCTGTTAAGTTGTCACTTGAACGTATATGCTAAACATCAATATCACCATTTTTTAGAGTTTATGTGCATAAAAGAACTGTGATGATATATGTTTGGTTCCGTTACATTTGATGTAGCCTCTCTTAATTTGTGCAATACATGTTGCATTATCTTTATACAATATTGTTGAGGTATCTTTGATTGAACATAATTCGTAATTGCCTTGAATATGATGGATCTCAACCAAATGCACTCTTGACTTGTTTCATGAATTGCGATTATCTCAGAATGATTTGAATAAGTTGCAGTTAGTGTTTGCTTCACAGATCGTCAAGATATAGCAGTGCTACCATAGGTAAATACATACCCTGTTTGTGATCATGCTTTATGTAGATCGAAAAGGTAACCAACATTTGCATAACCAACTAACTCTAATTCTAGTCACTTTGAATAGAATAAACCCATATCTATTGTTCCTCGGAGGTAACAGAATATGTGTTTCACCTCTTTCTAATGCTTCTGAATTAGTGCAGAACTATATCTTGCTAGAAAATTGACAAAAATTACAATATCAGGTCTTGTGCAATTTGCAAGATACATAAGAGCCCCAATAGCACTGAGATATGGTACTACAAGACCAAGAATTTGTTCACCATCTTCTTGAGAATGAAAAAGATTATTTTATACATCTAGTGATCGGGCAATCATGAGAAAACTCAATGTATGAGTTTTGTTTATATAAAATAGATTTAGAACCTTTTCTGTATATGTAAACTGATAGATGAAAATTTCATTTGATAAGTGCTTAATTTGTAATCCAAAACAAAATTTTATTTTTTCAAGATCTTTCATTTCAAACTCCTTATTTAAATAATTAGCAGTTGTTGTAATCTTTTCAAGAGTTTTAACAAGATTCAGATCAACGACATAAATTGCAATAATAGCAAATTTTGATTCTGATTTTTTAACAAAAATGTATGGACAAATTGTATTATTCACATGTCTCTTTTTCAATAGATATTCACTAAAACGATTATATCACATGCGTTCAGATTGTTTTAACCCATATAAGAATTTTTGAAGCTTGATAGAATATAAATTTCAAGATTTTGAAATATTTGCTTCAAGCATTTTAAATTCTTCATAAATTTATATATATATATATATATTATCTAATTCACTATATAAGTAAGTTGTTACTATGTTCATCAAACGCATATTCAGTCATTTTGAGACTGACAAACTAATCAAGAATCTAAACGTAATTGCATCTATTATAGGAGAGTATGTCTTGTAATAATCAACACCAGGTCTCTGCGAGAAACCTTGTATTACTAGTCGCGCTTTATATCTCGTGAATACCCATTTATATCCAACCGGTTTTATATCTTCTGCTATTTAGACATTTTTCTCATTTCGTTTTTGCATAAATGCCCATTTATATCCAACCTGGTTTTACATCTTTTGGTGTTTGGACTATGGGTCCAAATACTTTGCGTTGTGCTAATAAGTTTAATTCTGTATCAATAGTTTCGTTTTATTTTGGTCAATCATTTCTACGTTGGCATTCGTCAACTATCTGTGATTCAATCTCTTCATTATTTCTTATAATTTCAAGAACCACTTTAAATGAAAATATGTTATTGACAACCATCTTATTTCAATTCCATCTTTCCCATGTATTCATATAACTTATTGAGATTTCATTACTTTCAGGTATCATTTCCTTTACAAGCGATATCTTTTCAAGAGGTTTCTCTTTTAGGAATTCTTTTACAGGAGTTCATTTATTTGAAGGTTTAGATATTATGGGTTCTTCAAGAATATTGATTTGCTTATGTATTTGTGCCTTTTTCTTTCTAGAAATTGGGTCTTTTGCATTAATAGATCTTGCATGCTTCAAGCGTGCTTTAGATTCATTTGCTAATATATTAATAGATTGTTCTACAAGGATATCAATATGTACTATGGTATTAGCAGCTGGTATATATAATTTTGTTTTCTTTTTTGTGTTGGTAAACACATCAGGTAATTGATTTGCAATCGTTTATAAATAAATGATCATGTGAACTTCAAATTCATATTGATTTATTTGAGAATCAAAATGAGATACCGTGAAAGCATTCCAAGTGATCTCATGTTGTTTTTCTAGATATCTAATAATAGATGGAGAATTAAAACCAATATGAATTCCAAGTTGACATTGGGGACCTATTTTCGTGCGGTGTGGGGGCTCAATTGGTATATATACAGCAGAACAAAAAATTCGTAGATGTGAAATATTTAGTTATTGACCCAAAATATGATGTAATAGAGAATATTGGTGGTAAGCAGTAGGTCAGATATGGACTAAGGATGCAGCATGCAATATGACATGTCTCTAAGCATAGACAGATAATTTTGTTCTCATAAGTAAGGTTATACAATCAATTGAAGGCGTGTAATAAAAGATTCTGTTAAACCATTTTGTGCATGTGTATGTGCAACAAGATGCTCAATATCAATCTCTATAGATATGCAATAATTATCAAAAACTTGAGATGTAAACTTACCAATATTATCTAGTCATATTGACTTAATTGGGTAATTTGAAAACTGTGTTCGTAATCTGATGATTTGAACGAGAAGCCTAGTAAATACAACGTTACGAGTAGAAAGTAAACAAACATGTAACCATAAAATAGATGTATCTATTAAAATTATAAAATAACAAAATGACCCACATGGTGGATATATTAGCCCACATATATCCCCCCTGAATTTTTTGTAAAAAGATTAGGGATTCAATTATTACGTTTGAAGGGGATGATCTCACAATTAATTTCTCTTGTGAACAAGCGGGACACATATAATCATTTGACAAAAGAATCTTTTGGTTCTTTTGGGGATTTTTATGAGAGTTCTCAATTATTCGACGTATAATTGTTAATCTCGGATGACTAAGACGATTATGCCAAAGTATAAAAGTTTTTGGGTTAAAATATTTTTTGTGCATCACTTCAGGTGATCCCATAATTGTTATAGTTGTATAATATAATCAAAAAGAGAATGTAACAAGGTTTTGTAATATATGCTTCTGGCATGAAATAATAGAAGTAATGTAAAGATATTATTTATTACCTTAATTTATTGTCTCTATATGATACCCATTACTACGTATATCTTTAAAATTGAGTAAATTCTTTGTTAATCTAGTTGAGTACATAATATCATCAATATAGAGGTTTATTCCTTTTGGTAACAATATATTGGCTTTTACAAAATCTTCAATTAATTTTGTAGTGCCAAATATGGTCTTAACATTATTTTTTACTAACGTCAAGTTGACAAAATATTTTTTCTCTTCAAAAATTGTATAGTTTGTTGCATTGTCTACTAGAGATATATCTTTATCATTCATTAAGAAAGCTATTAATGTTTTGGTAGATTTCATGTTTCTATACAAAATATTAAAATTGTTTATTCATAAAGAAACGAAAGCATTCATTAACAAGGAACATGCTTAGAAAAACATCACAAAAGATGGCAATAAACTTAAAAAATAAGAACATAAACTAGTTAGTGTGGATATTTTTATCATCAATTAAGTAGTCTATTTTCCATCACGATTTTCAAAAAAATCTGAAATATCAAGGTGAGAGACTTCTACCGAGTTATCAAAGTTTGTGAAATTCATTTCAATACTTTTTTCTTTATCTTTTGTTGATGCTTGATAAAGATTAATAAAGGGTTTGGGCATACGATATGTACGTGACCAATACTCTTTCATACTACACTTATAACAAACATCTTCATAATTTTTAAAATATTTATTTATTCTGTAAATCTTTTTTCTTTTCTTGTTTTGTTTCAAAGTTGTTCTACGAGTTATTTCACTGCTGGTGGTGTGGTGTAGTATTCTTAACTCGAAAACTTGAAGAATTATAACTGTTACCTCCACGGTAACCCCCACGATTATAAAAAATTATTTCTACCACCGATACGTTCGGGGTCACGTCCACGACTACGCCAACAAATGAGCTTGCATTCACTTCAGGAAATGGTGTAGAGCCAGTCGAGCGAGACTGGTGATTTATCATCCGAAACTCATTATTTTGTTCAACCAGAAAAAGACATGTTATCAATTCTGAATATTTTTTAAAACCCCGCTCTCGATATTGCTACTGCAAGAGTACGTTCGAGGCATGAAATGTGGAGTATGTTTTTTTTAACATATCTTCATCAGTAATATTTTACCTATATAATTTTATTTGTGAGGTGATTTTAAATAATGCAGAATTGTACTCACTAACAATTTTAAAATTTTGTAACCTCAGGTGCATTCAATCATAACGAGCTCTGGAGAGAAATATAGTCTTCTGATGCTCATATTTCTCTTTTAAATTTTGCCATATTGTCAATGGGTCTTTTATCGTAAGATATTTAGTTTTCAATTCTTCGTGAATATGATGACGAAGAAAAATCATTATTTTTGCACAATCCTATTGGGATTCTTTATTTTCTTCTTCTATAGTATTTGCAAGAGTTTTTGTACACAAATGGATTTCAACATCAACTATCCAAGATAAATAGTTTTTGCCCGAAATAGCAAGAGCGGTAAATTTTAATTTTATGAGGTTTGACATTTTCAAAATCCTACACCCACAAGATAACAAAGTTTTTAAAATCTAAATCACGATAACACAAAAATAATATAAATAAGACATATTATAAAACTTCGGTCACATAATATTCTTATATGGGAGATCGATCAAGAACAAGAATATATATTGATCAATATAAATTCATTAACAATTAAATATATTTGTATGTGTTGTTAGGCAGTGGGTTCTATAGAATTGTACATCTGTGTCTAGGAGTTCTAAGGAGAAAGCAACCAAAGTTTGGTGGATGAATCATGGCCGCATGACATTAACAACATTTAATAAACATTCTACAAGAATGTTTAATTTCTTTTATTACTTGTATTTCTAAAATCCATTACTTCTGAATGGATCTTGACACAAAATATAAAGTTGTACATATCTATAAAATATAATTGCACAATAAATTAATAATAATAATATCATGCAATCTTTTCAAAATTATTAAACAAACAAAACACCGTATCTAACACTTTAGGGTTAGGTAGCATGTGATATGAAAAGTAGGAGAAGATTTCGGAAAAACAAGAAGTAACAATACTATTCATTGTATAATTATATACATAATCACTATTTATCTAGTAAAATCACTGTTTATGAATAATAATTATCAATTATAAATGATTATTCATTTCAATTATTCAACCATTATTTATACTATTCATCAACAATTCAACTTTTAACAGAAATATAAATATGCGATGAATTGATAAGTGAATAGTAAAGAACCCAAACTAAAGATAAATTAACTGAATTATTAATTATACGTAAAATGAAGTACCATCACATATACAATAAATTACCTTTCTGAAGTAATAAAGAACACAATTATATTTTTTATGAACACTTGAAAGTTTGTGCTAATAACATGTTATAAAACTAAAAGAATATAAAATAAGTAAAATAATCAAAGACAGTATATAATAAAATTAGTTCTCCTGCAACTGTCAAATAATAGTTAGATAGTTCTTCTAGAACTATTAGGGATAGATCTTCTTCATCACCCAAGACTTTATTTGTATCATATAAAATACAACTTGAATTTAAGTATTTTATCTACACCCTTTACTTTCTCCTCTCTTTTTTGTTCTTTCTTTCTTCTTCTTTCTCTCTTGTTTCTTCTTTTTCTTTTCTTCTTGCTTCTTTTTCTTTCTTTCTCTGGCTTTATATATAGATGAACAAAACGCACAGTAATTAAAAAAAAAAAGTCAATGCTTACGTTATGGTTTGCAAAAATCATCCATTAACAGTGTTTTCACTATGATCATAACAAGATTAATATTTACAAAAAATATGCCAGTTTTATTACAGTAGTGATCAGATATGTTTACAGACATACTCGGACAAAAATGTCATTTTATTTTTTGGGTAATTGCACTTAACTCCCTCGTGATTTGAGCAAAAAATAGATGACTTCCATGTGGTTCAAAAGTAAACATGTAATCTCCTTGTGTTTTAGATTTATCTGTAAAATGGATGAAATTCGTTAAATTTAATGAAAATCCTGTCATAGAGGTATTTTCATCATTTCATCTCTTCAAAATAAAATACCAAAAAGATGATTGGTAAAATAACAAAAAAATTTATGCAAAAGACAACCATTTAGTTTAACATAAAAGTGTAAAATCGTCTTTTAATGTTATATTTTGGAGAGATGAAATGTCAAAAATACTCTTATAACAGAATTTTTATTAAATCTATTACATTCCATCTATTTTGCAGATAAGTCTAAACCACAAGAGGGTTATATATTTAGTTTTGAACCACAAGGGAGTCATCTGATTTTTGTTCAAACCACAAGTTGGTTAAGTGTAATTACTCCTTTATTTTATTTTACAAAGTCTTGAAACTAAATTTTGAGGGTAATGATATATATTTAGAAAATTCATACATAATTTATCATCAGATAATGTGACTGAATGAGAGTTATTCATTTTAAAACAAAAATTTTATCATAATGATTATTAATTACAAAAATGCTACTGTTACTGTCACTATCACTATATTTTGGAAAAAATTTTAATACAGAATTTCTAAAAAGAACAACATTTTCCAAATTATGGATGTAAATATTGAGTTGGGAAGTAAATGAGTAGACGGAGTGAATCATAGAGTTTGCACAAACAACTAGCTTATCACCATAACTGTTGATAATTAAGATGGATGGCCTACTATGTGTCAGGATGAATTAGTCTTCTGAATTAGCCATATTCTACTTATCAAAGCTGAAACCTTCAAACCATTCTTTTCTACTTTAAATTTTTTAGTTTCATTTTGATTTGTACAAAGATTTGAAACCCATGACTCAGTTCATCCACCAAACGGTTATCATATGCAAATGACCATTGAAGTATGCACAGTCTAAACCTTGTACTCACTAAAATTGAGCGTATGTTAGCATGCCAGCTCTGTATTTCATATACTAATATACATATACATGCATATGCATATATGGCTTTTTTTTTACTTTAGTACTTGTCATTAAGCTTTTTCCCAATTATGAGCACATTATTTAACCCAGAGACTAAAAATATGTTCTGAGATTGTAGTAGTTTTTTTTTTTTTTTGCTTAATGTATGTAAAAAATGAAAACAATTGCCACTGAAATCCATCACTTTTAACTTCTTACACTGTTTTACAATTTTTATGTATTTTTCACAACTTCTTTTTTAAGCATATGTTTGCTTGTTGCTAATGGCGATTTGTTCCATCCTACAATCCAAATTTAAAAGTCAGTTCCATCCATATTTTAACTTTATTCTTATTGTGTTTCAATATGTCTGATCTTATCTGAAGAAAAATTATACAATTCCATATATGAAGTTCTAAACCAATTTATCTAATCGTGCCCAATAGAAGGAAGACCCTAGTTTTAAAAGGTTATTATTTTAAATAATTTTTTAAAATTTAAATTAATTTTAAAATGTCATTTTTTTAACAAGAACTAAACATAATTTTAAAAAATTATAAATTTAAGTAATAAATTATTAAAAAAATCACGTCCACAAACTCCCTTAAAATTACAATTCCTATGTCATCCATGGCCTATAAATATTAACCAGAAAGTAGAATTTTACGTACTTTGAATCGTAGCCGTTTGATGGCTCCTTGACTTCCCATTATCCAAAGCTTGGAAGGAGATTGAACTGTCAGGATCAAAGGAAGAGCTCCTCCTCAAGTACAAGCATTTGCCTTTCCCATTATTCAAAGCTTGGCAGGAGATTGAGCTGTCAGGATCAAAGGAAGACCTACTCCTCAAGTACAAGTGGGAGCACGATGCTTCTTACTACCACCGTTGGAACCCACGCTCGAAGCTCGCCTTTGTGGAGTCGTTTTCTCTCTCTCGATCTTTCTATATATAGCTTTTCACTCTCTCTTCCATTCTCATCCCCCATCTCTCTCTCTCTCTATAGGTTTATTTCACTCTCTCTCTCTCTCCAAGTCCAGTACATATACTTGCATATCCTATCCTGATATAGCAATTCAGAAGAACTAATTTCTCTCTCTCTCGTTTGTGTTTTGAGAACTTCAGCTTGAACTTAGAAATGGCGACACTAGATGAAGTCTCAGCTCTCGAGCTCATCAAACAACACCTCCTCGGCGAGTTCTCTCCCCTTGGGAGCTTCGTCACAGATCTCAGCGACACCAGCTCGATGTTTACCTCACCCAATTGTAGAATTAGTGTCAAAACTGAAGTTTCGAGTTCTCAATCTGATTCTCTCTGTTCACAAACCTCGAGTTGTGACTCTTCAATCACAATCTCAGATTACCTCAACTCAAAAGAAGTTAATAATATAGATATTTTCGATTTTGACCCCAGTTTGATCAATTTCGAGCAAAATCAAACTGACTTCTTTGAATTTGAGTCGAAGCCTCAAGTCATCGATCTCACGACACCAAAACCAGTGATTTCGAGCTCCGAACCGGGTTCTCAGTCGAGTTGGAGCGATCGTAGGCCGTCGCTGAAAATCGATCTGCCTCCGGCGAAGAAATTGGAGGGGTTGGAGTTGAGCGAGCCGGCTCAGCCAGCAGTTTCCGTGCAGAAATCGTCGAATGCGGAGCAGACGCGGCACTACAGAGGCGTCCGGCGACGGCCGTGGGGAAAGTTCGCGGCGGAGATCCGAGATCCGAAGCGCCGGGGATCTAGGGTTTGGCTAGGGACATTCGACACCGCCATTGAAGCCGCGAAGGCCTACGATCGAGCCGCATTCGAGATGCGCGGGAGCAAAGCGATTCTCAACTTTCCTCTCGAGGCCGGCAAATCGTATGCCACAGCCTCGGTCGCCGCCATCCTTGGCGGCGGGAAGAGGAGCAGAGAACCTGAAGAGAAAACAGAACAAAAGCCGGTGAAGAAGGAGAAAATGCCGGAATCTGACGTATCGGTGGTAAGTAGTCAGGCGACTTGTCCGTTAACGCCGTCAAGTTGGACGGCCGTGTGGGATCAAAATGAGAATGGCATCTTTGACATCCCGCCGCTATCGCCGTTATCTCCACACCCGATGTTTGGCTTTCCACAACTCATGGTCATGTAAACGGCAAATGATCATCTTATATGGAACTGCGTGAGATATACTTTCGGATGTACATACTGAGGCTGTGGCACTGACCGGCCCGTTTAATTTTCAAGATCACCACTTTTTTACGGAGCAAGCAAATGTAATCATTTCTACTTTGTTATTTTTTCATGAGTAATCAAATGAAAAATTAATTTTTAAGTGAAAATATTCTTTTTTTTCTAGCACAATCAAACAAAAGTAAATAATTAAAAGCTATTCTTTATTTATTCAGTGTTTGAGTTATGAAACAATCGTGTTTACATCATTATTTATTCTTACTTAAGACCCTAGTAAGATTCACATTAATAAATGTAAAATATGAGACAAAGATTTTGCATTCTCAATATTGGGGCTGACCTCTCAAAGAAGAGATTTGGCCCAACCTTCCAAAGAAGAGGTTTAGATCAAGCCAATTTGCATGAGAGACGGGAATTCCACTAAGAATGGCGGTGCTAACTTGGAAGAGGCTGGCCCATCGTGTACCAAAGTAAGCCCAAGTGCCAAGAAAGGCCTATGGGATAAAGAACACTAGTTTGACCTAGAGTAGAAGTGTTAAAAATAATCTACCCATAAACCGATCTAAAGAGAGGTCTACTCCTAGAAAGAGAGAGAATGCCACTACTAGAAGGAGTGCGGCCTTTGAAATTTATAAAAACACCATGTCACTAAGAAGTAATGTATGCATTGCTGAGAGCTAAAATAGAGTTCTTTCTTTTAATTTATTGATACTAAATTTGTCTGACTTAATCTTTGGAGTGGCATTGGCCTAAAGAGGGTTGACACAATCTCACTGTTTCTTGTTCTTGTAGGCTCTTTGGTATTCATCTTAGTGGTTCGCGGAGTGGATCAAGGCTTACGAAAAATCCTTCCCAAAATTGGCGTCGTATGTGAGAAGTCTTGGAAAAGATGAACACAAAGAACACATGAGTGGTACCCGAAGCTTCACGCTCCCAAGATGGCGAAGTACCTTAGGAGTATCGAAAGGACTCGTCTTACATGTGGGCCTGGGGAAACCGACGGCTCCGATCAGAAATCCATCGCGTTGTGCCCGGCTCACCAATAGAGGAAGACCCAAGAAGGTGCGACTAGGAAATCTCTGATTTGAGAGTGGAGATTAGGTTACTGAGCGATGAGGTCAACAGATGAAGAGAACAGCTACAAGGCTAAAGGGCCCCTTCAACAGGGTGTCCTAAAAGTCACACCTCCAGCATTGGCTGACATCAACAGTGAAGTCAGTCGCATAAACGAGGAGATTGGGAACACCTTACAAGATGGCTGAATAACCAGCTGAAAGGAAGGATCGCACACCCCAAAGGGAGAATGGCCCGGGACGTGTCGCGAAAAGCTTTGGAGCGAATAACGTCTTCCTTGTTCACTGAGGAGATAGACACGCGCTGACTTCCCCGAAAATTTATGCCACCAAAGTTCATTCCCTACAACGGGAAGTTAGATCCCATCAATCACAACAAGCACTACAAGTAGATGATGGCCCTGTGGAGCGGGACAAGTCACTGATGTGCCAAGTTTTTATATCCAGCCTAGGGGAATCAGCTCTTCGTTGGTTTGACAAGTTACTCTCGGGGATGGTTGGAAGCTAGAAATAGTTAGCCGAGCTCTTCACTATAAGGTTCATAGCCAATAGCAAGTAGTTAAAGGAAGTAGACTACCTGCTGACAATACAGAAAAAAGAAGGTGAAGGATTGAGGCAGTATACGAGGCGCTATTAGGAGGCCTACAATAAAATTTTGAAGAGTGCATCGAGCAACTCGTGGTTGCACAATTTAAGATTGGTCTGCTGAGGGAGCACCGCCTGCGATAATTCTTTACGAAGCGACCTACGTGTGATATGCCCGAACTAATAGAAAGAATTGACCAGTACTTTAAACTAGAGGAGGATCTACTGCCGCCAAACTAAGAGATGGCCAATTCAATGGAAACATGTTCAGAGGATTCTGCTTCAAGCTCGGAATTAGAAACTACTAGTCAATGCATGCCTACCCTCAGTGCAATGGACAAGTATAGATCTCCAACATGACAGTGTTGAACGGGATCAAAAAAAGGCTGGAGAAAGTAGAAAAAACAAAGTGTAAAAACCTAATCCTGCCCAAGTCAGGCAGGTCGGTCCAAGAATGGCCAAACTTTAAAAATCAAGTAAGGATCCTTAACCCTGCCCAAGTCAGGCAGGTCGGCCCAAGAATGGCCAAACTTTAAAAACCAAGTGAAAACCTTGGTCCTGCCTAATTTTGGCAGGTCGCCTCAAGAATGGCCGAACTTTAAAAACCAAGTGAAGACCTTGATCCTGCCATTTCAGTAAACTTTTAGACTTCCTTAATGTTCGTCAGGGCCTAGATATTTTGGATTGCGCTTATTTGCTGCGAATCTGCTTCAATCCCTCAGTGTGTAACCAAAAATTCAAAAAACTTTGCAGAGCTTACCTCGAACACACATTTAGAGGCATTCAGCCTCATCTTATAACTTTTGAGGATATTGAACAGTTCGTTTAGATTGGCTAAGTGTGATATGTTGACTTTGCTTTTAACTACTATATCATCAATGTATACTTCAATAATGCTGCCGATGCGTTGCTTAAACATTTTGGTGACCAATCTTTGATAAGTGGTGCCTGCATTCTTCAGACCAAAATGGCATTATTTTGTAACAGAAGATGCCCCTTGGGGTGATGAATGCAGTTTTTTCTTGGTCCTTTTTGTGGAGCGGGATCTGGTGGTACCCGCAATAGGCATTTAGGAAACTCATCCTCTAAAATCTAACAGTTACATCCACGAGCTGGTCGATCTTTGGAAGAGGGAAAGGGTTATCGGGGCATGCTTTATTCAGGTTGGTGAAGTCAATACAAACTCTCCACTTGTCGTTCTTCTTCTTTACCACCCCTGTGTTGGAGAGCTAGTGTGGGTAGTGGACTTCCCTTATTGCCCCCGTTTCAAAGAGCTTATCTACTTCTTCGATTATAGCATCCACATGTTGAGTAACTACCCTTCTTCCCTTCTGGACTACAGGTCAGCACTGCGGGTCCACTCTAAGTCTGTGGCAAGCTATTTCCGGATCAATTCCTAGCATGTCATACAGTGTCCAGGCAAATATTTTCATGTACCCTATCAATAAATTGACCAATGATTTCTCTTCAGATTTGGGCAGCGAGGTGCCAAGAATAAAGTACTTTTCTTTATCGTGCCGATCTATATAATCCTTTTTCAGGTCCTCAACGGCTTTATTTTTTGGTGTCATCCGGACATTATCAATCGTAGGCGTGTCCTCGTGGAGTTCCATCATCTGAACCTTTCCCGTCTTTTCCTTCGTGGAGCAGGCCATCAAGAAGCACTATTTAGCTGCTACTTGGTCCTCCCTTATCTCTCCTACTCCTCATAGAGTCAGGAAACGGATCAACTAATAATAAGATGAAGGAATGGCCTCATAAGATGTTACCACGTCTGACCCATGATTGCGTTGTAGGGGGAAGGCACATTAACCACCAGGAACTCCGTCTAAATACTAATTTCTCCTGCAGTGACCGGGATAGTTACCTTTCCCATCAGTCAGACTGGGTCCGAGCTGAATCTGATCAAAGGGTTCGGAGATGGTAGGAGATCGGAATCCTTTAACCCTAGCTTTTTGAAGAGGTCGTAATACATGACTTCAGAGGAGCTTCCGTGATTAATCAGCAGTCTCTGCAGGTCATAATCCCCTAATCGTAGCGTTACCACCAATGTATCATTGTGTGGCAGTTGTACTCCTACCAAGTCGTTATCGGTGAAGGTTATAGCCTCTGTACTGCTGCTGACCTTTGCCTTTTTGTTTGGGGTTTGCACCTACATTACCTCCCTAAGGTGTATTGCTTTTTAGATCTCCGCCCGATATTTGTGTGGGTTTACTATTACCGACTTTGCCGATCTATGGAGGACATTGATTACCCGAGCAGGTTCTACTTTGACTTCTTTCCATGGAGCGGCCTTATGCTTTGCCTGCTCCGCCTTTCGCTTTGTCATTTTCCAGTCAATGTACTAGTCGAGATGTCCTACCTTTGCCAATTCCTCCAAATGGTTCTTAAGATTTCAATAGCTCTCCGTCTGATGCCTTTTCTCCCTGTGATAAGAACAGAACTTCCTCTGGTCTTGTGTGGCAGAGGTTCTCTCCCAACTTTAGGGGTCACTTGAAGAAGAGTTTGTCTCGTATTTGAGGCAAAATCTTATATATTGGGTCATTGAAGATTGTGTTAACCGCTTCTGTCGCTTTCCTGCCCCGACTGTTGTTGTTCTCTTCACGTCTAGGCTTCTTGCTTTCACGCCCATCTTTCTTTTCGTTTTTCTCGCTGACCTTCTCCTGTATCGGTTGTGCTACATCTTCCTCCACCCGTGCAGACTGTCACGCCCCGATTTTTAACTAAGTCCTTTCGGCTTGGGTAAAAGCACAGAACTCTATCATTAGAACTCATCATCCTAGAAAGACGAGTACGACTAAGTTTGAAGTTGAAATTGATCAGATTAAGGGCTTGTTTTAGAAAATAGGAGTTGTCATCTAACTTGATTAAAGCGAGTTAAGTCACCTAAAACTAAGTATAATCCCAAAATTAAACTTAGGGTTTTAGAAAAAGGTTTTAAAAAACTTCCTTAAGAGAGGGTTTTTAAGAACATAGGTTATTTGGCAACCTTTGAAAAGTTTTAAGCCCTTTTTGAAAATTACCCTATTTTTGTCTTTCGAAAATAAAAATCTATGGTCTGGGGGTTGGTTACATGTAGGGAAGATATCCTAAGATTACCACCCTACCCCGCTTTTTCGGTACCTACATGCCTAATCACCCTTAATTCACTCACTTGAATATCCGGCTACTATTATCCACATAATATCTACTTTAGAGTTTTGAAAACAGGGTTTAGTCATCACTTTTTGGATGAACTATACGTGATGCAAGTTTTGAGAAAAATATTTGAAAACATAGAAGTTTTGAAAGAATTCAAAATAGGGATCTTGAATTGATAGAGAGTTTTGAAAAAGGACTTGAGTTGGAATAAAGTTATGACCACACCATTTTAGGTTGTCTACGTATCTCATTTGGCGAGAATCAGTGTAAGCATCCCATTTTTGCTCGCTCGGCAGTCTCCAGTCCGTCCATACTTGTATTCAAGTCAATATGAACGTATTTTAATCTAAATCAACTTTCCAAGTCTAATCTAGTCAATCCATCACTTCGCGGGCCCGCCGAACCCAAATAGAGGCAAAATGACCAAAATGCCATTGGAGGCATTGTTCGGTCCAATTTTAATAGGCATGTCTTCCCAAAGACGGTAAGTCCCCTTTCCAATTCTAATTAAATCTGGCACACCTTTCGAGAAATTTGATTCCTCAAGGTGGTAAGACCCTTCAATCTAGCACGTTTCTGAGTGAACTCTTCGAAATGGTAGGTCCCTTAAAACCCGTTGACCGGGATAAGACCCTAAGTCCCCGAGATGGTAGAACGGTCCACCTTTGGCGCCTATTAGCCCGCCAATGCAGGAATGCCCGTTTTAGAACGCCTTTTAAGAAAGTTGATTCCTCAGGCGCTAAGTCCATTTAGTAGCTTTCCGAGATCAGACAATCTCGGAAATGATCACAAACTGGCAAAGTAGCGAAAGTACTCGTAAACATCGCAACCGTCAGAGTGGCGGAAACACTCGTAAACAGGTCGATATAGGGAATTGCTAACAAACCCCTGTATCATGGGACCGTCGTCAGAGTGGCGGAAACACTCAAAACCTCGGTCAACATTGGTGCCTGCTAGCCCACTTCGGTGAAAAATGACCAAACTGCCCCTAGGGTCATTTTTGACACGTTTCTCGAGAAAATACCTAAGTTCTTAAAATGGTAAATCCACCTTTCTAAGATTATCTTAAAGGAAATTTGGCATGATTAGGTGCCTTCTAGTTAAATTCGGGCCAATTCTGAAACTTTCTGGTCAAAATGACTATTTTGCCCCCAAGCATCCGAACACTCTGGGAACCACACTGGCTCTAGGTATCAAACCGGTAACCTCCCGAGAATGTTTCTCATAGTATTCTCGACCTTCCATTGTCTTTCCGGATCTTTCCGAGTTAATTTCGGCAAACCCAGTGCAAAATGATCATTTTGCCCCTAGTGTGCCGGTTTCCTTTTCTAACCACACCGGCTTTGGATATCAAACCGGTAACCTTTGGGAACATTCTAAATAATGTTTCCAAATCTCGAGTCTTCTTCCGGGCTATTCTAAGTCCATCCCGATAGTTTTCCGGCCCAGTTGACCGTTTTACCCTTAATGGCCCGGTCAACCCTTCTAGTACATCTTGTCATCATTTTTCAAGTCTACTACCTTCGGGACACTGTTCTCTGTCCCTTTCCCACCTTTCGGCTCATTCCCGGACCCTCTAAATCCTTCCCGAACCTTCCGGAGTTATTCCTAGTGAAGCTAGGCTAAAAATTACATGGTAGTCACTAATACAGGCGCCTAAATCTTCTAAAGATACGTTATTTACCGACTTAAAAACTTTCCTAAGTGGTTGGCGCCATTACTAGTGGTGCCAAGCCAAATTTTGGCCTGAGTGGCGCCAGGAGGAAATTTTGCCTGGCGCCACTGCAACAGGCACCGAGTCATTCTTCTCTCTATAAATACAAAGCCTATTCCAGCGTGAAAGAGGTCCCCAAACTCAGTCTAAAAACTCTCCTCTTCGATATACAGAGCTCTTAGCCTCCCTAAACCTTAGTTTTCTTTAGGTTTTCCAAACCCTAGCCCCCATACACAAACCCTAGCTCACATGTACTCCCATACACTCATACACTAGCCTTCAAAGCTTCCATTGAAGACTTGAAGTGCTGCAACCTGAAGCTCTCGAAGATCAAGACGAAGACTGAAGTGAAGATCGAAACAAAGCAAGAAAAACAAAGCACGCAAAGCAAAGCAAAATAAAAAACACACAAGGTAGGTTATCTATTTAAGTTTACGCATTTTTTTCCTCTCTCTTCTCCCTCTGAACCCACTTGGGTGTTCTTCTATTTTAAACCCCCATCTTCTTCTCCCCTTTCTTTTATGCTTGAAACAAGGGACTTCTCGGTCCATGTGTAGGATTAGGCTATTGAGAGTCACCATGTCGGGGGATTTCTCTTAGTCTAACTGGAGACCACGTGGTGAAGTCTTAACCTTGTATGTTCACGACCCCAACTTGCATTGTGCATATTATGATCATGCATCTCTCCAAAATCCGTTTTCAAATTTGTTTTCAAAACTTGCATTAAAATCGTTTTCAAAGTTTGTGTTAAAATCTTCTTTCTCAAAACTTGTTTTTAAAATCACAATCCTAAGGTGATTCTAGCATTTCCATGGTTAGGGTTGCTTTAGGAAGTGTTACATTTAAAGTGACGAATATGGTCCATATTTTCAAATCCTTATTGTTTTCAAAACCACTATCTTAGAGTGGTTCTAACCTTCTTATGGTTAGAATCGCTTTAGGAAAGTGAGATATTTTATATACTTTCTAAAAACTCTCTTTTCAAATCTCTCTTTCTAAAAATCTCTTTTCCAATATACTTTCTAAAAATTCTCTTCAATCTCCTTTTTCAAAATTCCTTTCCAAAGTTGTTTTCTAAAACTTTTCTTCACAAAACTCACTTTTCTAAAAACTCATTTCTAAAACGCTTTTTTCAAAATTCACTTTCTAAAAACGCTCCCTAGGTCTCCTTCCTAAAAAAACTCTTTCCAAACATCCCTTTCCAAAAGCTCTCTTTTCAAAAACTCCTTTTTAAGATCTTTTTCTAAAACATCTCTTTCCAAAAACTCTCTCAAAGTTTTACTTTCCAAAATCCCTTTCGAAAACTTTCTTTTCAAAATTCACTTTTTAAAAACTCCTCTCTAGAATTGCCTTCCAAAAATCTCCCTTTCTAAAAGCTTACTTTCCAAAATCTCCTTTCTTAGAGTTCAAGTTAAACCCTAGAGCCAACGATTAGGAAACCCTAACTTCTTTTCTTAAAACATGATTTTTAATTTTGCCTTAAAACATAGGTTTCCAAATCTCCCCTTTTACATCAAAAATCATAAGTTTCCAAAAACCTCTTTTCTACGTCAAAACTATAGTCTACCAAATCTAGGATTTTCAAAACTTCATCTTTCAAATCCATATCAAATACAATCTTCCCTTTAGGAAACCAAATCCAATCTTCCCATTTAAGAAACCAAATCCAATCTCTCAATTTAGGAAATTAGATCCAATCCTCCGTTTTTTAAAACAAAATCAAAACACCTCTTTTAGAAACAAAATACAATCCCTTGTTTTAGGAAATAGGAATCTCAATCCTTCCAAATTCAAATCCTTCCTAATCTCGTACTATCCTAAACCTAAAGTTTTCAAAACTTAAACTTTTAAATCTTTCCTTAAACTTTAAGCTTCCAAATCTTTCATAATTCAACCCTTTCCTAATTCCATACCTTTCCAAATTTTGACTTTCCAAATCTAAGTTTTCAAATATTTCTTAAACTCAAACATTTCCTAATTTCAAGAATTTCTAAAACTCAAACTTTGAATCTTTCTAAAATTCTAAACTTTCCTAAACTTCAAATCTTTCCAAATCTAAAACTTTCTAAATTCAAAACATTCTTATTTTCAAAACTTTCCAATTTCAATACTTTCTTAAAATGAAACCTTTCCTATTTCAAAATCTTTCTTATGTCAAAACTTTCCTAAAATTAAACTTTTCTAATTTTGAAACTTTCTTAAAATGAAATTTTCCTAAAATGGAACTTTCCTAATTCAAACCTTTCTTAAATCCAATCTTTCCCTAATCTTCCAAGTCCAACATTCGAGTCAAATCTTTTTAAATCTCAAGTCTTTTCCAAATCCTATCTTTCTTAAGTCTAGATTTTCTAAAACTCTATCTTTCTAAATCTAGTCTAAATTCTCTTCCAAAGGTCAAATCCTCTTTCAAGTCCAATTTTAGGTCTAAGTTCAATCCTGATTTTCTAATCTTCCAATTCGAATTCCAACTCAATTGCTTTTTCCAATAAAAATCTTTTATCGGACTTTTGTCCGAACTACGACTGACCTTATTCCTCAAAAAAAATACGTAGGCAACTCTCACGGATGCAGTCATAACTTTTTTCAAACCTCCAATTTCATAACTTTTTTCAAATCTCCAATTCCACAACCTTTTTCAAATCTCCAATTCCATAACTTCTTTCCAATTTCCAATTCTATGTTCTATTTCCAACTTCCAATTCTAAAAATCTATTTTCAATCATCAATTTCAATTTCTAAACTTTCTTTCCAATTTCAAACTTCAATTCTTCTTTTCCAAATCAAATCTTTCTATTGTACTTGCATATCATGCATCAGGTTAAATTTCTTTTTAAATTATTTTCTAAAGTGGATAGTTTGGACATTTGTTAATTGAAGGCTTTAATGATTGAATCTAGGGTAAATAGACTTGTAGGTACCACAAGGACGGGGTAGGGTGATGGCTTAGTACGTCTTCCCTACACGTAACCAACCTCCGAACTTAGAATCACTATTTTTGAAAGACTAAAATGAAGTTTATTTTCAAACAAGGGCTTAAAAGTTTTTCAAAGATTGCCAAACAACTTGTTTTCTTAAAAACTCTGTCTTGAGGAAGTATTTTCAAAATTGTTTTCAAAAACCCTAAGTGTAGTTTTCGGATTGTGCTTAGTTTTTAGGTGACATAACTCACCTTAATCAAGTTAGGTGGCGACTTCGAATATTTTTCAAAAGCCCTTTATTCAAATCAATTTTTAATTCAAAACTAGTCACACTCATTTTTCTAGGAGGATGAGTTCTAATGAGAGAGTACAGTATTTTTTCTGCTTGTGTGTATATTTCTCGAGTGCAAAAAATCTGGGAGCGACAATCAGGTCATTCGTAGTTCAGGCAAGAACCCGATGAAAAATAGGCGCATTAGGGCCTTTGGAATATTTGGAAGACGCTTTGATGTCTTTGGAAAGGTTTGAAGACACTTTGTGGTATTTGAAAAACGAGAACTTGAGAGTTTAGAAAATGCCTTGAAATAGGACTTGGGATATTTGGAATGTCTTTGAGGTTGGATTTGAAGACGGTTTTGAATGTTTTTGAAATTGACTCAAGGGAGTTTTGAAAGTGCTTTGAAACAACTCAAGAGAGTTTTAGAAATGTTTCAGAGTCTTATTTTGAAAACTTTGGAGATAGAGTTTGGGGTGGAAGCACTCTTGTGAACTTGTCTCAAAATAATTTTTGAAAATAGTTTTCATATACCTTATGAAAGGCATGTTGAATATTTCATCACCTTTGAGAGGTTAGTCATTGAAGAACTAAACTCCCTTATGGCTGCAAGTTTTGAAAACATTATTTTGGAAAAGGGGCTAAAGAGTTCCCTTAAGATTTTAAAACTTTAGGATTATTGAACCCTTTTTGAATGTCTCGCTTACACTTGACCAATCCTAACCATGGAAGGATTAGGGTTGCTTCAAGAGCATGATGCTTGAAATTCATTTTTCAGAAGAACTTTTGAAAATGCTTAAGGTTTTTGGAACCCTTATATGGTCAACCTTGAAGGTTGTACTTAATGTATCACATTCCCTTGGAATCCTTAACCATGTAGGGTTAAGGATATTTTGGGGTTGTGAGTTCTTGAAAACATTTTTGAAATAGTTTTTGAAAAATATTAAGTGTCTAGTCATTTTAGTTGAGACAAGCTTAAGAGAACTTTTTGAAGACATTTTTAAAGATAGAGTGTGGAAATATTTGAAAAATTTTTGGAGTTGAGAGTAGGATGTTTTTGGAAAGCATGTTATGAAGATAGTTTTTGAGTTAGAAGATTATTTGAAAAGGGCTCCTTGAATTGGAACTTTGAAGCCTACTAACCTAGGAAGGGTCAACCTATGGTTGACTAACTCGAGCTAGGTTAACCTAGGCTTGGCTAACTAGGGTGAGATTAACTTAGGGCTAATGGGACCTAAGGTTAACTAACTTGGGTTAGGTTAACCTAGAGTTTGGTTGGCCTAGGGTTAACTAAGGTTAAGTTAACCTAGGGTTAAGGTGACCTAGGGTCAACTAACTAAGGTTAGGTTATCCTAGGGTTAAGGGGACCTAAGGTAACTAATTTGGGTTAGGTTAACCTAGAGTTTGCTTGGCCTAGGGTTAATTAAGGTTAAGTTAGCCTAGGGTTAAAGGGTGGTTTTGGAAAAGAGTTTTGGACTAGGGTTTTGACATAGTGGTTTAGTAAAGGTGGTTTTATACATGGAATTTGGAAGTATGTTTTGAAAACTATTTTATAAAAGCCACTCAGGTGAGTGTTGGGGTCCTATGATTGGTATTTGGAAATCACTCAAGAGATGGTTGCTTTGGAACCATTTCATCCACAAACTCAAGAGAGCAAAACTTGTGAAAATCAACAATAAATAGATAGTTTTGAAGACTTGAAAATTAGAGAAAATGACCTTTCTAAAAATTGGCTTTAGAAAAGAGGTTTTGGAAAACCATTTTTACCAAGTTAAAAGCCACTCTAAAGAATAAGAGTTCATATGGTTGATTTAAAGGAAATCACTCCAAAGAGGACTCCATGGGACCATTTCAACCACAATATTCAAGAGAAAAAAACTTCTAAAAATCAAGGTGAAAATGATGATTTAGGGAAATCATTTTTATGCAAGTTAAAGAGAGAGCAATTTTGAAAACCCTTTTTGAAGGGAATTGTTTTGAAAAATATTTTAAAGAGAATAGAGCCAACCCCGATGAACTAGGGTTCATATGGTCAAGATAATGGGGAGACCACTCAAGAGAGGGCTTCAAGGGACCATTTCAAACAAAAAATTAAAGAAAGTAAAGCCCTTGAAAATCAACATAGAAGAAAGGGTTTAAAAGTCATTTTAATGCAATTTTGAAAAGCAATGAAATGTGGGATTGCAAAATGAAGTCAGGGGCCTTAAAAAAGGTTTTCTAAGGTGTAGAAATTGAGGGTTTAACCTAGGCTTCAAGGAACCAACTCTAGGATCATTTTAGGAAAACATTTGAATATGGAGCTTTAGAATGCCATAGAAATAGAAATAGTGAAATCTTTGAAAATATAAAAACAAAGCCAAGCATGCAAAATATGAACAAGATAATTATATGCAAAAGAGTTATGAAATCATAAAAGCTAGAGGCTTCATCACATGGCAAGGTGCTTTAAGGTCATACCATTTTAAAGTAGGTTTGTGAGAAGTTCCCTATACGGTAGCTCTTACAAGCTTTCCTCTAGACATGAACTAAGAGCATCCTTGTTTCAAGCGTGCAAGAAAGGAGGGTAGAAGATGATAATTAAAGTAGAGAATAGCCTAAGTAGGCTAGGAGGAAGAAGAGAGGAGTGGGGATTGCAAAAAACTAAAAGAGATACTACCTTTTGCCTTCAAACACTTCCAAACCTCCATGGACGCCTTGACTTGAGCTTGAATAACCTTGAAGAGGCTTGAAGGGGCTAGAATGAGGTATTCTATGGCATTGAAGGCTATATAGGTGTAGTGTATAGGTTAGGTCGAGATGGAATCTAGCCTAAGTGTTTGAGGTGTGGGATGTATATAGAAATTCGAGATTCTTAAGCAGTTTTATTAGAGCTTCGCTATCAAATTCGATTCTTAAATCTGCAAAGGGGGAGACCTATATTTATAGGCAATCTGGGGAGACTTGGCACATGTAGGACATACGACGTATTGTTCCATTAGCAGAATGCCACGTGGCACACATTGTACTAGCTAAACCTTAAAAGCTAAGTGAAATTTGATTGATCTGATCAAAATCTAGGCGCATGTAGCATACACTCCACCACCGGGAGTGTTCATTCAAACATTACCTCGATAATTATGCCAATCGGGGAGGATTTGAGAAAATCGGTTGCGTTCACGGTGTTCTTCTAGGGTTTCTCGTGGACTTTTAAATTTTCAGAAAGCTTCAAAAGTGTTCGAAAGTGTGAGATATCATATTAGGAAGTGTGCATTAAAACACATTTTTGTGGAGCGTCTGTGATATGCTCCGCGGGAGTTTAAAAGTAGCCGCTTGTGTGCCACATGATCGAGACCTTCGGGAAGCGATCTCTTCGATCAAACCGTAATGATGGAAAATGTTCTAGAAATAATTTTGAGAATTTCCTAATTTACGCATTTCTCAAGTTATTTGATGATGTGTTATAATCAAGGAATTGGAGAAAAAGTCAATCTTGGCAGAGCGTTTGTGAGACGCTCCAGGGGTTACTGAAAGTGACAGTTTTCGAGCCATACGATGAGGGGTTTCGGGAAGCAATCCATCCGATCAAGCCGTATTGATGAAAAGACTTATGGACGAGCTTTCGGGAATTTCCTAGTGTACGAATTTTTCAAGTCGTTTGACGGTGCGTTATAACCAGAGAATTGGGAAAAAATACAACTTTGCCGGAGTGTCTGTGAGACGCTCCAAGGGGTTTTCGTTGAGTCGGGAGTGTTTAGTGTCGTGAGGTTCACCTCAGGTTAAACAGGGATGTTTGATGGGATTTGTACTATGTAGGGGCGCCAAAGGGCAAAACGGTTATTTTGACCGGAACTGATCGGAATGGGGCGAGAGTTGGACAAGATGGCATGTTAAGTATGCCTAACTGTCCAAGAAAATTTTGGAAAGATGGACTTAATGTCTTGAAGAATATTTAGCTTTCTCAAATACGTGCCTAACGGCCCAAGGGGCAGGTTTCGTTATTAGGCCTCTGTTAGGCCCAGCAGGCCCGAGAAGCGGTTGACTAATTGGATAGGGGTCTGAAAGTTGATTTCGGCTTGGATATTCCTATGGGGTTTTAAAAGAGAGTTCAGTCAAGCCGGAGATTGCCGAGTGGAAAAAAATGAGGTGCTTACACATACTGTTCAATTTTTAGCATCAGATCCTGTATTCGAGTGACTGGTCTCTTCATGAGGGATTGCCTCAACCGGTGTTCTCTAAGAAGGCCAATCTTAAACTGTGCAACAACCAGCTGCTCGTTGCAGTCCTCTATTTCATATAAGCCTCCCAGTATCTCCTCGCATACACGTGTAATCTCTCATCATCTTTCTCTATAAAGTCAGCAAGTAGTCCACCTCCTTGGGCTGCTTGCTATTTGTTATGAACTAGTTTGTAAGTAGCTCGGCAAGCTTGAAACTGATCTGGATTGTAGCTCGTCGAACTATTGTAGAGCTACCTCTCCTAAGTGTTGACTCAAGGTTGATCCCCATGTTGATTTTGATGATAACAAAACCATGTGGTTGTTATCTAATGATTTCACTTTAGTGTGCAGATTAGATTATAATCATTTGATAACAAGAAAATAATTGAGTTGATCGGTTGAGTATCCAACAAGACGATTACTTAGGTAATCTTATTCTTGAAGAGATTGAAGATGCTCAAGGAGTTCAACAAGTATTCAAAAGAAGGATGCAAGTGACTGAAGATCTTATGATGATTCAAGAAGTTATTCAAAGAAGCAAAGCACTCAAGCAAGATTATTTGAAGAGTATTCAAGTTGACATGGAATCAATTCTTGAAGACTAAAGTACAAATTGAAGTGCAAATACAACAAAGGATTTCAAGTAGAATTGAAGACCGAAGAGCTGGCACCATACAAATATGGTTTACACTTCACTATGAAGACCCTCGATCCTCATGGCCATATCAAGTCCACTATATCATCATGCATGCTATGAACTTCTAAATTGGTTGATTTTTCTACTCTAAATCTGGAAAATGCATTGAGGCATAAAGCATAAAAGAAAGGGGGAGCAACAAGTTGAAGCTTGTCAAGTAACAGTGGAGAACTTGTCACATTGAAGATATTGAAGAACTTGCGGTGAGAAGCTTGTCATGAAACAATGAAGACAAGAAGTATGATGAGTTGATACATTCAGCAATCTCATAGTTGCAACCTCATTTAGATGACTCTTACAAGACATGGAAGCTCACCTTGAAGATTTGAAGATGTCTTGAAAGTATTGATAAGAAATCACAAGAGTTGGAAGCTTCATTGAAGATTATGTTGAAGTTTTGAATTGATGGAAGAAGTTATATTGATTAAAGAATCCTAGAAGAAATCAATTTGATGAAGATCAAGTAAAGAGATTGAAGATGTTCAATAAGCGTGTAAGATCAATTGAAGAAAAGAGATCTCAAGTCTTGGAAGCTCTCTTGAAGATTTTGAAGAAGACTTGGATCAATGGAAGAAGTAATGTTGATTGAAGAACTCTAAATATAATCAAAAGTGTATTGATTTTATCTTGAAGAGTTGAAGATGTTCTTGAAGTCAACATACCTTGAAGAAGTCTTTTCAAGCCTTAGAAACCTTATTTGGATGATCCTTAAAGAGCTTGAAGATATTGAAGAAGATTGAAGAAGTATTGCGAAAGTTAAGGATTTTCCTAAAAAGAGTCGACCCCTCAAGAAAAAGAGTCGACTCATTCGAACAGAGGCTGAAAATTCTGGTGGAACATCAAAAGAGTCGACCCCTAGCATAAAAGAGTCGACTCATTCTAACAGAGAGTTGATTGTGCAGTTTTAGACCAAAAGAGTCGACCCCTGGACCAAAAGAGTCGACTCATTTGGGCAGAACCTTCAAAAATCTGCTGCAACACAAAAAGAGTCGACCCCTGCAGCAAAAGAGTCGACTCATTTAAGGTAACGGCTAGTTTTTTGAACGTTATACTCCGCCGTTTTCGTATCAAATGGTCTCCCATCCATCTCCAACGGCTATAATCAACTCAAGGCTATATATACAAGATCCCCAACACATATATGATGATGAAGAACAAGAAGAACATGAGAAGAACTCAAGATTAAGTGCTACAAAGTGATATTTCATCTTCCACATCTTATACTCTGTTTTTATTCTTTTGGGGGGTTCTTGAGTGAGCTAAAAATTTGTTCATCTACTCTTTGAGAGAGTGTTATTCATTATACAACCTTCATCTATTATTGGGTTGGTTTGTAAACTTGTGAGTTTGAGTGTTCTTGAGAAAAACACTTGTGAGTTTGGGTGTAGCTTGGGAAAAACACTTGTAAGTTTGAGAGAAGCTTGGACAAAATCTCTTGTAAGTTTGAGTGAAGCTTGGACAAAATCACTCATAAGTTTGAGAGAAGCTTGGACAAAATCTCTTGGGTTTTGAGAGCTTGGGGAAGAGCTCTTGTAAGAGTGAGCTAGGCACTTGGAGAAAAACTAGCAACTGTGTAAGGAAAGTTTACATAGTGGAATACCTTTGAGAGGATCGAGGAAGAGAGGACGTAGGCAAGGTTTGGCCGAACCTCTATAAATCTGGTGTTCTTCATCTCTTTGCTCATATTATTTCCTTGCATTACATTATATTGTTTGCTTGCTTGATTATTAGTTTGATTGCTCACTGCTACATTACATAAACTGTTTTAAGTTGCAATTCTTGATATAAATTCTATAAAACCCAATTCACCCCCCCTCTTGGGTTGCCTACTTGGGCCAACACTAAGCTTGAAGGAAAAACTCGGCATATGAGTGAATCACCGTAGCTCCACAGTTCCATCATCTGCTTATAATGTCAAACATGAGTAATGAGATCTGACTTCCCATCATAAGGAATAAACTTTTGTGGGGCAAACTTCCTGGAAGGTCAGCATGTTTCGATCTCTTTTATGAAGGGGGTGGAAGCAATCTGGTCTAGGGCTCTTTTGGTTATGTCCTGGGTTGTTCGTCCCTTATGGTGCTTGTCCCGGTTGTCTAGCTGGTCGTTTAACCACTTGTCCTTGTTGCTCCGGCTTGACCCTTGCCGGGTCTCTTGCTGGTGCCCGATTCCTCCGAGACTGCTGATCTTCTTGTCAGTCCATATAGTGCCTTATACTAGCCGTATAGCTTCCTGTTGCACGTGCAGCCCGGGGGTTCATGTTTCTTGAATTTGACCTCCTTCTCTGTCGCTAATTTGGAGATCTCTCATGTATTCTACCATCCCGTCTGGCAATCGCTTCCATCATCGTTTCAATTGTTAACCTGAGGTGGGCAATCTCTTCATTTTGTTGCTGAAGCTCCCATTCAGTTGTTCAGAGTGATAAATTACTGGGTACGCGGTCACTCGATGGTGATGGATTCAAGTTCTTGTGATGATTCCTTTGGCGGTTTGGATTTCGGGTATACTGCGGGACTCGTCCTAGACCCTCCTGTCCTTTCGGCCAGTTGGCTCCAGGGAATCGCATCTCCAATCTGATAAAACGTCTTCCTGGAGTTTGCACCAGATCATTATCATGCCCACTTGGCTAGTGTGTGCCATCCTGACTACGGATGTCACGACTATCATTAAGTTCCCTATTGGTGGGATTAACTCCTTCAAAATAATTAGTACTCATTGTTGTGTAGACCTTCCCATAGATGACAGCTATTGTAGGTGAAATTTTTAAGAAGACCCGATTGAACTCTCAAAACCGAATCAACGAGCACGAACAATCTGCCCAAGAAGAAGACGATAAGAATGTCTCGACCCTCTTTAGACCGAAGGCACTCTAATAATTAAATTAGCAAGCTTAATCATAATAGATCAAATAGAATATTAGAGAGCTAAGAACTCAAGTGAACGTATCTTTCACCTTAATGGTATGAGATATTTATAGTGCTTGGAATGCCATAATCCCATAGGGAATTGTATTCTATTTCCTCTTAAGAGTTAATCTTTTTTGAATAATTGTCTAGTGTCTTAGTCCTTTTAGGATCGGACCTGCATATGCTCAACCGACTCGGTCTTTGCTAGATCTGAGCCAGATTTACCACAATTGGGGCCTTCATCTGGGTATTGGTGAATTTGGGCCTCTCCTAGCCCGAGTCAGTAGTATGTTCCGAGACGGGCCTAGAATAATTATACTGGGCCTCATTATTTTGACCCACATGTATATATATATATATATGTATACATATACATTTAAGTTAGAAACCACATTGCTATAGCCTTTTTTTGTGATTGGAGTTTTTAGGGAGTTAAAACATCCTCACAGAGTGGGAGCTTTCCGGAGAATCGTGAAGACCTCAATGGAGGCGGAGGCTTTAGCAAAATAGACTTTAGATCAATTAAAGGGCAACAGTTTGGCTTCAACCCAATTGTGTTTTTCTAATAACAGTGTTTTGGTCAAAATTTTAATAGATTGTTATAACTCTTAGTTTGGTTATTCAGAAAATGTGACTATAGATAACAAAAAAAATTAGGATGCTAAACAGACAACCACTACGTCTAGCTTATATATATGGTCAATGCTTTTTTAAAACCCTTGATTACCTGAACCAAATTATGAAAAGATAAGGAATGATGCTATTCTCCAAGATTTTATTTTTTTGCCATGAAATGTTTTGAGACTTTTAGAATTTTGGTGTAGCTGTGATAGAGAATATGTTGGCATGAAGACTACTCCATGGTAATTGAAGGCAAAGCAGGTAGGTACGAATTTTAAGTTACTACTGTCCGGTAGGAAGAAAACTAACACTGCCTTGTGTACCGGAGAGTACCCCTAGAAGATTCAACACCCGTTCTTCAATTTTTTTTATACTTATTTTTAAATTTAAACGAAAATTGACTTTTGTTAAGAAAAAAAAAATTAGAAACCAATCTCAGCCCATGCTTTTAATAATTGAATATCCTGTTTTCCACAATGTGATTCTTAAGTTGTCATTTGACCAATTTTTTTGTAAGTGGATTACTACTTAACAGAGTGTGATTCTTAAATTTGGGGCTTTTTGTTTATTTTTGTATATTTGTCATCAATTCATAAATTATATATATATCTGATAAGAAAATGAAATCTTTGATACACAAACAATCTTTGATAAGAAAATGAAATGTTTACGATGATATATTGCATGCATACATACATATTTATATTTTGATAACCTCCTGCTTGCATGAATTAATTGAACTATAAGAAAATAACCTTAGACCCGTTCGAGAATTCTTATCGGAGTTTGTGGATTTATCTTTGATGAGATGATTCTTGAATTGTTTAGTTTCGGACAGTTTGAGAATGTATAAATCTATATGTGAGTTAGTGGCTTACCGCTTGAGATTGGTAAAATTTTCATTTAATTATGTTGACATATATACAAGAAAATAATCTGTAATACTAGAGGCTATTTCCTCCTCTCAAATTCCTGATGCATCTAGTGGCACCAAGCATTTTCGGAGTCTGTTGGTGATGATGTTGTAGTTATGCCACCAAATGCTTCTACACGACCTACTAAGTAAGTATAACATTATCAATATTTTGTACAACACCACACGCGATTCCATATGTTGTATAACATTATCCACTTTTTTACGACATATTGACCACATATAACATTATTCATTTTTTTTACAACATCACACACAATTCCATATGTTGTTAGAGAATTGGTCATAGAGTCCCAGTTTGGAAGTTATTGCATTTGTTTTAAAATATTAGGATACATTAAGTTTTAAAGTTCAAGTTTCAAGGTTTTACAGCTCAAAATCCACGAACGGTCTAGGAACAATGTGAAACTTGACACGCAGCACAGTTAAGGCGAGAATGACGTGTGGCGATAAACGGAATGGTTACTGGAGTCCTGATTTCAGAATTAATCCATTTTTTATAATATTATAGCAGTAATTTTTAAGTTCAAGTTTCGCGGTTTTGCAGCCCAAAATCCATGATTGATCTAGGAACGGTGTGAAACTTGACACGTCGCACGGTTTAGGCAAGGATGATGTGTGGGGACTAATGTCACGGTCGCTGGAGTCCCGGTTTGGAAATTATAGCATTGTTTATAATATTATAACACTTCACTTTTTAAGTTCAAGTTTCGGGATTTTGCGGCTCAAATCTATGAACGGTCTAGAAATGGCGTGAAACTTTGTATGTAACACGGTTTAGGCGAGGATGACGTGTGGGGATAAATTACAAGGTCGTCGAAGTTCCGGTTTGGGAATTATAGCATTTTTTATAACATTATAACACTACTTTTTAAGTTCAAGTTTCAGGGTTTTGTAGCCCAAAATCCATGAACGGTCTAGAAATAGTGTGAAACTTGACATGTAGCATGGTTTAGGCGAGGATGACGTGTGGAGATAAACAACACGGTCACCGAAGTCCCAATTTGAAAATTATAATATTTTTTCTAATATTATAACACTTTAAGTTTTATAAGTTCAAGTTTCGGGGGTTTTGGGGCCCAAAATTCATGAACAGTCTAGGAATGGAATGAAACTTGACACATAGCACGGTTTAGGCGAGTATGAAGTATGGGGACAAATAACACGATAGCCGGAGTCCCAATTTGAGAATTATAGTATTTTTTATAATATTATAAAACTTTAGGTTTATAAGTTCAAGTTTTGGGGTTTTGCGGTTCAAAATTCATGAACAGTCTAGGAATACTGTAAAACTTAACACGTAGCATGGTTTAGGTGAGGATGATGTGTGGGGATAAATGGCATAGTCGCCGGAGTCTTGGTTTTAGAAATTATAGCATTTTTTTTAATATTATAACACTTTAATTTTTAAAAAGTTGAATTTATGTAAAAGAATTTATTCAAATATTGTACTTATGATTTTAAGATGGTGTAAAAGTAAAATTGCCTAGTGTTGGGCTGCCAAAATTCGAGGTGGTAGAGAGAATTCTTATTAGTGTGCATCCAATGTCAAAAGTAAATAGAGAATTATTGGGATGAAATTTCTACAAAACTTTTGTTCAAATTGCGAGAAAGCCTAATGCTCTTTTAGAAAAACCATGCCAAGGCATTAGAACTATGGGAGAATTAGTTGACTAACATATTGCATGAAAATCTATTGATGTAAATTTCAGCTTTCTTTTATATATTTTTAATTTTATTGATGACATGCATATATGTATATATATTAACCGTAGCAATCATATTGATACTTGTTTTATTTTTTTTTAAGTTATTAAGAAAGAGTAGATATTTCGTGGAGTTTGGCATTGAAGGGTTGACTCATATTTTATTTGTTTTTGTATTTTGGAGTATTGGATGTTAGGGTATTCTTGGAGTTTGGCATTCATATATTTGTTATGAATATTTTATTATGTACATTTGATCGCACTTGAATTACTTCTTCTTATAAAAATTATATTTTGGATGATTTGTATTAAATTTTTTGGATGTGGGTTGTGAATTTTATAATGAATGGATTTTTTTATTAATTTATTTAGTTTAATTGCTTTTATATAAACATGAATTACATGGAATTAAAAATTTTAATTTTTAATATAAATGATTATAATTAAAATATAGTATTTGCGATGGCAAAGAACTGAAACAAAACTCCAAAACTAGCTAAAATTTTGTGTCGACAATTATATTGGTAACTAAATACAGTTAGTTGCAACAGCACGATTAATATTTGCTACAGCAAAAATCGTTGCTAATAGTCAAGCCTTAAGAGACAGGTTTTTGCTACAGCAACGTGCCGTAGCAAATAGGATTATTTGCGATGGTGTGGCAACGAATTAGAGTCGTCGCAAATAAATCTATCTTTGCGTTAACCTTTTGCGACGGCATCATTAACGTGGCAAATACTTTTTTGCCATCTCAAGCACCGTCACAAAAACTTTTTGCGACATTGTCTTTTGCCATGCCATTCTAGTAATCGCACCAAGGCAAAAACTCCCATTTTAAGTAGTGTAATTAGTGTCTTTCACGGAAAAATATTTTTTCAAAAAACATATTTTACCCAGTTTTTGTCCAATCAAACACCAAAAAGTATGAAAAATATTTTACATCAAATCAAACGGAGCCTTAAATGTGTTTATGGCAAGAATTAGTGTTTTGGGCATTCATACAATTCTTTGAGTATTTAAAAGTTCCCCAAATACCAAAAAAAAAAAAAAAAAACCTTTAACTCTCTAAAATTTAGAAATTTTAACCTTGATCTCTCAAGAAAATTCCTGGGTCTGTCCACCAGTTTTGTGGGAAGAATACAAACTATTTAGTAATCACATATAGTAATTGCACTCCGTTGACAGATTGTGACTAAACTGAACAAGCTGGTGGTGATGACGAAAAATTTTAGGTTCTCAATTCTTTCTTTTTCATTTTCATTTTTTTTATAAGGCAGAGTTCATTGGAGGAAAAAAGAGATGATTAGTAGTGACCCTTGAGCGACTCAGGTGCTAAAAGGATGTGCTGGGATTGAAATTAATAGGTCTAAAGTTTGAAGCCTGACAAACAAAGAAATATTTATCCTGGGCAAAAACTCTGGTCACCATTCATAAAATACAAAGGCTCTGCTGTCCTCCTTATATGGCTAGTACTAAAAATACATTAAAACCTCCAATATTCAAGTTCGGTTTGCTACCACGTTCTTCAATTTGGCTGGTGCTAAAAATACATCAAAAACAATGAGAAGGGTAAAGCAGCGTTTCAATACCAGGCTCTATTTGGAACTAGTAGCGAAGCCAGAAAATTTATCTAGAGGGGCACCCATTAATAACAATCTAAAATTTTCTTTAATCATCAATAGGCACTTGAGTTCTGCATATATGTCTATTATACAAAATATGCTATTTTTTCTAAAAAAAAATGTGTACAAAAAACTTCACCAAATAATGTGGCTATGGCGATTTTATAATTAAAAGTCATCATTATCAATGTTTGGTTTTAAGCTAAAAAACTTAGATTCAACCATATCACTTTGTACAAGAATCATGTATAAATTCTCTGTAAGTGAATAGCATTACTCATAATGTGTGTATGCCTTTATATGATATATAAATGGATCTGTGAAAAAAAATAACTATTTAGAGTGGTATATATCTATAAATTTTTAGGGAGAAAATTGAGAAATGTAATCAAAATTGTAATGTGAAAATATAATCAAAATTGCTTTTAAGGTGTTTCTGCCTCAACTTTCTTGGTTTATCCTATAAGTATTATTTTTAGTAGGGATTCAATATAAATAGAGAATATAAAAATAAAAAGTATTATTTTCTTCTTATTTTTCTAAATAAAGCAAAATAAATAAAATTGAACTTCTTTTACTTCATTTACTTTTTACATCTTTTTCTCTCTCCCTCCAAAAATCCAAAGTACATTTTTACAATCTCCTTATATTATGTTTGAAACCTGAATTTATTAAAAACAAAAGTATAAAAGAAAAAAATCTCAACTTTTTCTTTTATTTTTATTTTTTCATTTTTATCACCAAACCTTTGATCCATATTCCATACACAACTTTAGTTTCCGTTCTTGCTATGTACGAGGGGTGATCAAATAGAGGGGTGCATGTGACCTTCTCTTGGCCTATTTTCTAAGTTTTTGGTAATATTATATAAAAACTTCCTTGTTGAATGGAATTGCAATCAAAGTATTTGGCTATAGTCTACTATGTATATATATATATATATATAAAACTTTAATTTTTCAATCATGGCTATAAAATAATGGGTTTTGTCAAATTGCATTCGTTTACTCACTACTGTAACTTTCTTTTTGGTACATCAGCAAGAAGAGAAAAAAACGAAGAATTACATCTTTAATGGGAGTGCCAATCATCAATTTACTGACTATTTGATAGTCATACGTTTGCCTGCGGTACATCTTGATCTATTGGTGTGAATGGCATCAAAGTATGTATTCCAAGAGATCTAACGGTGTGAATTGCATCAAAGTTGGATTTTGGGTCCTTAATCATTAGAAAGAGTGAAAGTTAGAATGTGAAAAGAGCACTCTAACATTTTAATTAATTAAGGACATGAGGGTCAATTTGGATATTAAACAAAGAACTAGAGCAAGCCGTATTGATTCTACATTCTTGTTTTGTTTCTTGTTTTTTTTTTTTTTACAGCCATAAGATTTGATTAAATAATGTCAGCATATGCGGCAAACATATCTTCAGTGAGGCAAAGGTTAACATGTGTCCTAAGGGCACACTTTAAGCATAGTTTGTCTGGTTGTACGTAGTATTGGTAATTGTGTTTTCAGTGTTGAAAATTATAAAAACACAAGTTCTAATACTTTATACAACCAAACAAAGTATGGTTAAAATGTGCTCTTAGGACACAGGTTAGTAAGACCCATTCAGTAATTATCATTTCAGTGAGAAATGAATTATAAAATGGCGGTTTTTTATTTGATTTTGTTATGAAAAAGAGAAACAGAGGAGGGTGTAAAGTAAATTAATGGAACAGTCCAGAGGTTCCAAACACCTATATTAGCTTTAAGCATAAACTCTTTCACTACAAGTGGACATTAAATAAAGCTTAGAGCAAAGCCGTAATGAATCTGAATTCATTGGGATTTGATTTTCAAATCGGCAATAATACGATGCATACCGACAAAATCCACAAAATGTTAGACGTTTGCGGCAAACATATTGTCATATTCATATAAAATTTATATATTATATGGCTGAATAAGAATTTTTTATTATAAAATAAAATACTTTTATGATGACTTTTAATTACTAAATTGCAATTATCATATTATTTGGTATAGAATTCTGTACAAAAAAAATTCTATTACAAAAAATTTGTATGAAAACTGCCACCAAAATAATGTAACAACGATAGTTTTGAAGAGTATTTTGTTTTAAAATAAAAAGTTTTTATTTAGACACATAATTACTATAGTTAGTTACCAATGAAAAATGAGTCCTAAAATGAAGGTTTTTAATTCTATTGTCATGGAAAGAGAAAATTTAGGGGCTCTGAAATTATCACATGGCATTACTACTACTCTTACATACTTGTGGATCTAAGCCCAAATACTCGAATAACTTCTCCATCAATAGAGTGTTCACTGGTTGGGTTAGGGAGTCACTCGTTATTCGACAATATTAGATCGGGTTGAAGAATTTTAAAATCGCAATTGACTCTTAGGGTGATCGGGTTAGGTTGGGTTGGGGTAGAGTTGGATAAAAAAATCAAAGTTTAGTATAAAAATGTCGAATTGACTCAGGTTAGAGTAATAAAGACTCGACACCCAAACCGAATATAACCAGGTTGGTGAAATCTCATCCGTTATCCATCCAAAACCAATGGGTAAAACCGTAAAATCAAGTTGGTCGGGTTAGACGATTTTTTGAACATCCCTTGGACTTGTAAAAGGAAAAATTAAAATTAAGGAATGATTTAGTAAGGAACAAGTTGTAGATGATGGCATTGTCACACCTAAATTCACGTAGTACAATATTGCTTCCGAATGTGTTGTATCCTGTAGATAACTAAGCTAACAAATATAACACTACACCTCTCCTAGGCTTGTCAATGGATCGGGTTTAACCTGGATACGATCCGGACCCGATCCGATAATCCGATAGACTCGAATCCGAGTGATCTGATTGTTGTCGGATCGGATTTGGACGGATCCGCCAAACTCGATTATGGACCTGATTCGATCTGATTTAACTTGGACAAGTCATAATTTTATTTTTAAAATATTAATTTTTTTATAAACAAATTATTCTCTCCTCAAAAATCTAATTGTCGAGTCGGATCGGATCTTCAGATTCGAATCCAATTACTAATGATTGAGTTTAGAAATACTTATCGAATCCAATGTTTATTAGATCCGGATCGGATCTAGACCTTATTGGATTTAGATCGGATCCAGATCTGTCAGATCTGGTCCAGACCCGGCCCATTGACAAGCTTAAGGTCCTCCCCTTTCTTAGATAAGGAATACATGCACCAATTCGCTCGCAAGCACACCTGGCCAGAGGTTAGGCTGTTCCCTCTGTTGTACTTTGGACACCAAAAGTTACCTTCCAGAAAGAAAAAAAAAAGAGGAGGTTAAGAAGTGATACTAAAGGTTAATATTAGGACAATGACCACGTATAATAGACTGAGAAAGTGTGGGTAGAGATATGGATACGCTGATAATGGAAAGAGGAATTCGGGGACAAATCTAGGCCTTTGTTTTGAGAGAATGAAGCTGAGCTTTTAATGCTATTGGAGGAGAGAAAGGTCGAAGAAAGCAGATACTTCCAATGTTGTTTAACGAAATCACAAAGGTGAGTTTGAGATATAATAAACATCTTAATAAGATAAGGGATGATATAGAAACTGTTGGAGGCTAGAAATGTATTTAGAAAAATAAAGTCAAGAATCTTAATTCGCCTCATATAATATTTTAATTAACGTTGTGTTTAGATCAAAATTTTGTGAGGAAGAAAGAAAGGAAAAAAGATATAAAATTACATTGTATGTTTAGTTGTTAAAGAAAGTGAGAAATAAAATAACATAAAAAAATAGAGGATTTGAAATATTTCATTTTGTTCTCTTCTTCTCATCTTTTTCTTTTTCTTTCTTTTTCCTTTGATAAAATCGTATTCCAAATACAACATAAAGGCCATACATATGGAATCAATGGTTACCAAGTTTGGAAAGTTTCTGAATAATTTAGGTCTCAAGGAGGAAGAAAAAGGCCAAACGAAGGGTTAAGTATTGGGTAAACAATCATTTTATCCTCTAACTTTGCTTTAAATTTCAATGTCATCTCTAAACTTTGATTTCTTCTATATAAGCACTTAAACTTTTAAAATGAAGTCAATGTGGTTCAAAATTTCAAAATAAATAAGAAAATTAAATATTAATTATTATTTGACCCTCTAAACTATAAATTAATATTAATTTACCCCTATTCAACCAAAAATAGTTATATTTTCACTATCATAAAATTTAAAATTAAGAATTTATTTGGTCAAAATTTTATACTAATATCTAAAGTAAAGAGAAAAGAATAATTTCATGATATGAAATATCATAAACCATCTCAAAATGCCTAAGAAAATAGCCAAAAATAAAAATCTTACTTTTGTAAATCACTAATTATTAGTTTTGACAATATCTTAACCAAGCATTTGTTAACTTAGGGACCAAAAAAAATTATATTGTATCAAATTAGAAACGCTACAAGTCCTCAATTTAATTTGTTTTCGTCAATAATGTTAATACAAACTTAAATTCTTATAATTAAGGAGTAAAATGTAATGACTTTTAGTTTAGTGGGTAAAGTAAAATTAAATCATAGTTGAGAGAGTGAAAGTGTAATTAATCTTTAAAATGTTGGACCACATTGATTTTCTTTTAAAAGTCGGAGGGCTTAAATAGAAGAAATCAAAGTTCAAGAATGATATTGAAATCTCAGACAAAGTTTGAGGGACAAAATGATTGTTTACCCTTATGTATTTATACGATACTGTTATCAAATACCACTATTCTGTTGAATTTTGCATTTTTTTTTTGGGTCAGTTTTTTATTTTTTTAATTTTTATATAAATATAGGTCATCCTAGTTTGGGCCGGTACAACGTAAATTTAATTGTACCTGAGCCAGCCTAGCCCAAGACAAATAATGGGATAGGAGCACACGACTAATATGAGAACCTGAGTTATTGGTTCTAGCAAGCAACCTGAGTTATTGGTTCTAGCTAGCTTTTCTTTGCCCCCATTCGGCCAGCAAGACGCATTGATGCAGATTAGCCCAAATCCAAAAACAAAACAGAGTTTTTTTTCTTTTTCAAAACAATATATTATCCTATACGTTGAGTCTGTTTTATAACCTGTTGTCATTTCTTGCCCCTACTCTGAAGCAATGTTCTAAATGCATTTTCTCAATAATTTTCCAGACTGAAGTCAAATGGTTGCACTCATCAAGGAAAAGTTATGAAGTTCGGTAATTTTTAATCTTGGATCTATTCAGAAATAAATTTTTTAATAAACTTAATTGAAAGTATAAAGTTTGATTAGTTCTAACCTTAAATCCATTCAGAAGTAATCTTTTTTATTTTTCTCTTTTTCCGATAAACTTACTTTAAAGTATGAAGTTTGCTAGGTCCTAATCCTAGATCAGTTCAGAAATAAAATCTTTTGAAAGACTTACTTGAAGCTCTAAAACTAACACAATAGGCAAACTTTTAGAACTTTAGCAAGTCAAACTAAAAACTTTGCCAATGCGGGTTATCTGCGCAAGTTAGCTTTGAAACTAATCTCGAAACTGATTACCCAAAAAGGCTACTAAGAATGCAAACCTCTGATGTAAAACTTAACAAATGCTTGGTGCAGGTTAGGGTTAGTACAACTATAGACATGATTCTATCAGCTATCAGAAAATAGTTGACGAGCATCTCCTTGCCAAATACTATTGATATGATTTTCATGCTTTAAGCTTTAATTTGCAACAAAAACAGTATCGGTGGAGATGTAGTAACTCTAAATTTATGAAAGGCATTAGTAACAGAAGACGTGACCCTTTTGGGCATTATTCCATGGATTGATGTTGGCTATAATGGCTGAACCTTAGATTTATCAGTGATGAAAGTTTCTATATGAGATTGGCCAACCCTCTTCTATACACATTTATTGTTCTAGCAAGAAAAAAAAACAAAAAATATACTGGCACCCCAATAATTTAAAATCCTTCTTAATGTCTAATCCAATAAAGAAAAATGATGTTCTTGTAGAAAAATTTGTAAAAAACACTTTACCCTAATGACATGGTGATATATTTTTATAATTAAAAGCAATCATGATGTGTATTTTGTTTTAAACTAAAAAACTATGACTAAACCATATTATTTTGTACAAAAATTATGTATAAATATATATATTTTTATTTTATAGTATTATCCTTCAATAAACTATTAAATTTTTTGTATAGTGGACTACGGTCCTACTCATTTTTTCGTATATATTCTAACATGATAACAGTTAGCAGGGTTTTTATTGATCACTAATCCAACAACTAAATGACTTGCTTATAGAGTGATCAAAATTAAGCTTCGCAACAAAATGAAGAATGATCTTCTCATGGACTCTTTAATTTTGTACATTGAAAATAAAATTGCACTAAAGTTTAGTATAATATTAATCCTAAATGACTTTTGGCATTTAAAATGATCTCGAGTTTTACTTTAACGGATGATTAATTCAAAATGTACTAAAAAAATATATTATTATTTTATATTTTTCTAAAGCTGAATTAAAATTGGTTCTACTTTTTAAGAATTTTTAAATGCTTGAACTTAGAAAAGTGCAAAGAAAATTTAAAATATAACAAATTATATCAATAGGTAAGCATTTGTGTTTCAAATTTTGCCACCCTTCGACACAAGATCTTGATTCTGCCCCTGCACCTTCTAGAATGATGAATATTGTCAATAAGAGAAAAAATAATGAAAAAAATGATCTTTTCTTTAATAACTTCTGGGATAAGATTTCACTAGTTTTCTAATCGTATTATAATATGCACACGTGAAGAGAGTTTTACGCACGCTAACAATGGCTACAAAAAATGAATTTCCATTATTTAAACTCGGATTTTGAGCAGCAAACATGTCTTTAAGTATTGGACTTGGCTATTGTTTTCCGATGTAACAAGAGGAAAAAAAAAAAAGTGTTGGACTTGGATATGGCGTGGACCTAATTGATACCTTCAATTTAATAAATGCACTTGGCTTGTTAGCAGGCTCGAATCCTTCTTCTTTTTCTCAAAATATTTTAAAAGAAAAGAGTGGTCTCTGCATATATAAGGCCAAAGACTCGATTTAATAATCCAACAACAAACCATTGACGGCTTCTGCAAGTGGGTATTCAAAAGATTCGATTCATTGTATCTTGTTTTACGTCTTGTTTGGATGTCGTCAAAGATCCCATCTAGAATCAAATTTAAAAATGAAAATGTTTTGCAAACTGGTCTTCTCAGGTTGATGCAAGAAAGCAGTGTAAAACTTAGGCTAGATTAAAATTTACAAAAAAATGCCAATTTTATTACAGTAGTGATCAGATATGTTTACAGAAGTCCTCGGACCAAATGTTATTTTATTTTATTTTATGAGTAGTTACACTTTATCCCTTTATGATTTGAGCGAAAATCAGGTGACCCCCATGTGGTTCAAAAGTGAACACATAACTCCTTTGTGGTTTGGACTTATTTACAAAATAGATAACATTCGTTAGATTTAACAAAAATCTTGTCATAGAGATATTTTTGTCATTTTATTTTTTTAAAATATAACATCAAAAAGACGATTTTGTGAAATAACAAAAAAACTCATACAAAAGACAACCCTTTATTTTAATATAAAAGTGCAAAATCGTTTTTTGATGTTCTATTTTAGAGAGATGAAATGACAAAAGTACCTCTATAATAGAATTTTCGTTAAATTTAACGGATTCTATCTATTTTGCAGATAAGTTCAAACTACAAAAAAATTATGTGTTCAATTTTGAACCACAGGAGAGTCATCTGTTTTTTGCTCAAATTATAAGGCGTAAAGTATAATTACCCCTTTATTTTATCTTACTAAGTCTTGAAACTAAATTTTGAAGGCACTGATATATATCCAGAAAATTTATACAGAATTTACGATCAGAACGATATGGTTAAATGAGAGTCATTCATTTTAATATAAAAATTCCATCATAATGGCTATTTGTTATAAAAATGCCCCTATCACTATCTTTACCACATCATTCTGAAGGAATTTTCAGTACATGTTTTTTGAAACAACAACATTTTCCAAATTATGGACGTAAATATTGAGTTGGAAAGTGAATGGGTAGGCCTAGTCAATCATAGAGTTTGCACAAACAACTAGCTGAACACCATAACTCTTGATAATTAAGATGGATGGCCTACTATGTATCAGGATGAATTAGTCTTCTGAATTGGCCATATTCTACTTATCAGACCTGAAACCTTCAAACCATTCTTTTCCTCCTTAAATTTTTTAGTTTCATTTTGATTTGTACAAAGATTTGAAACCCATGACTCATTATCCTAACAAACGGCAATCATATGCAAATGACCATTGAAGTATGCACGGTCTAAACCTTGTACTCACTAAAATTGTGAGAGCATGCATATACATACACAGGCAGCATGCACCAGCTCTATATTTTATATGCTGTTATACATATACATACACATGCATATATGGCTTTTTTACTTTAGTCCTTGTCATTAAGCTTTTTCCCAATTATGAGCACACTATTTAACTCAGAAATTAAAAATACGTTTTGAGATTTTAGTAGTTTTTTTTTTTTTTGGCTTAATGTATGGTAAAAATGAAAACAATTGCCACTGAAATGCATCACTTTTAACTTCTTACACTGTTTTACAATTTTTATGTATTTTTCACAACTTCTGTTTTAAGCATATGTTTGCTTGTTGCTAATGGCGATTTGTTCCATCCTACAATCCAAATTTGAAAGTCAGTTCCATCCATATTTTAACTTTATTCTTGTTGTGTTCTGTTATTCCTGATCTTATCTGAAGGAAAATTATACAATTCTATATATGAAGTTCTAAACCAATTTATCCAATTGTGCACCAGAAGGAAGACCCTAGTTTCAAAAGGTTATTTTTTAAAATAATTTTTTTACATTTAAATTAATTTTAAAATGTCACTTTTTTAACAAGGACTAAACATAATTTAAAAAAATTATAAATTTAAGTTATACACTATTAAAAAAATCACGTCCACAAACTCTCTTAAAATTACAATTCCCATGTCATCCATGGCCTATAAATATTAACCAGAAAGTAGAATTTTACTTACTTTGATTCGTAGCCGTTTGATGGCTCCTTGACTTTCCATTATTCAAAGCTTGGAAGGAGATTGAACTGTCAGGATCAAAGGAAGACCTACTCCTCAAGTACAAGCATTTCCCATTATTCAAAGCTTGGAAGGAGATTGAGCTGTCAGGATCAAAGGAAGACCTACTCCTCAAGTACAAGTGGGAGCACGATGCCTCTTACTACCATCGTAGAACCCACGCTCGAAGCTCCCCTTTGGGTAGTCGTTTTCTCTCTCTCGATCTTTCTATATATAGCTTTTCACTCTCTCTTCCACTCTCATCCACCATTTCTCCTCCTCTCTGTCTCTCTCTGTCTCTCTCTCTCTCTCTCTCGGTTTATTTCACTCTCTCTCTAAGTCCAATACATATAGATGCATATCCTATCCTGATATAGCAATTCAGAAGAACTAATTTCTCTTTCTCTCTCTCTCTCTCTCTCTCGTTTGTGTTTTGAGAACTTCAGCTTGAATTTAGAAATGGCGACACTAGATGAAGTCTCAGCTCTCGAGCTCATCAAACAACACCTCCTCGGCGAGTTCTCTCCCCTCGGGAGCTTCGTCACAGACCTCAGCGACACCAGCTCGATGTTTACCTCACCCAATTGTAGAATTGGTGTCAAAACTGAGGTTTCGAGTTCTCAATCTGATGCTCTCTATTCGCAAACCTCGAGTTGTGACTCTTCAATCACAATCTCAGATTATCTGAACTCAAAGGAAGTTAATAATACTGATGTTTTCGATTTTGACCCCAGTTTAATCAATTTCGAGCAAAATCAAACTGACTTCTTTGAATTTGAGTCGAAGCCTCAAATAATCGATCTTACGACGCCAAAACCAGTGATTTCGAGTTCCGAATCGGGTTCTCAATCGAGCTGGAGCGATCGTCGGCCGTCGCTGAAAATCGATCTGCCTCCGGCGAACAAATTCGAGGCGTTGAAGTTCAGCGAGCCGGCTCAGCCAGCAGTTTCCGTACAGAAATCATCGAATGAGGAGGAGAAGCGGCACTACAGAGGCGTCCGGCGACGGCCGTGGGGAAAGTTCGCAGCGGAGATCCGAGATCCGAAGCGCCGGGGATCTAGGGTTTGGCTGGGGACATTCGACACCGCCATTGAAGCCGCGAAGGCCTACGATCAAGCCGCATTCGAGATGCGCGGGAGCAAAGCGATTCTCAACTTCCCTCTCGAAGCCGGCAAATCGTATGCCACAGCCGCAGTCGCCGCCAAGGATGACGGCAGGAAAAGGAGTAGGGAACCTGAAGAGATAACAGAACAGAAGCCGGTGAAGAAGGAGAAGTTGCCGGAATTTGACGCATCGGTGGTGAGTAGTCAGACGACTTGTCCGTTAACACCGTCAAGTTGGACCGCCGTGTGGGATCAAAATGGGAAGGGTATCTTTAGCATCCCGCCGCTATCGCCGTTATCTCCTCACCCGATGTTTGGCTTTCCACAACTCATGGTCATATAAACGGCAAATACTCTCTCCATGAACTATCTGAGATACATGGCGTGTATATAATATGCTGAGGCTGTGGCACTGATCGGCCCATTAATTTTCAAAATCAATAAAGGTTAATATTAGGACAATGACCACGTATAATAAACTGAGAAAGTGTGGGTAGAGATATGTTATACGCTGATAATGGAAAGTGCAATTCGGGGACAAATCTAGGCCTTTGTTGTTTGACAGAATGAAGCTGAGCTTTTAATACTATTAGAGGAGAGAGAGGTCGAAGAAAGCAGATACTTCCAATGTTGTTTAACGAAATCACAAAGGTGAGTTTGAGATATAATAAGCATCTTAATAAGATACGGGATGATATAGAAACTGTTTGAGGCTAGAAATGTATTTAGAAAAATAAAGTCAAGAATCTTATGAAATTACATTATATGTTTAGTTATTTGGATCAAAATTTTGTGAGGAAGAAAACAAGGAAAAACGATATGAAATTTCATTGTATGTTTAGTTATTAGAGAAAGTGAAGAATAAAATAACATAAAAAAAAAAAGAGGCATTTTGTTCTCTCTTTTCTCATCTTTTTCTTTTTTTTTCTTTTTCCCTTGATAAAATCGTATTCCAAACACAACATAGAGGCCATACATATGGAATCAATGGTTACCAAGTTGAGAAAGTTTCTGAATAATTTAGGTCTCAAGGAGTAAGAATAAGGCCAAACGAATGGTTAAGTATTGGGTAAACAATCATTTTGTTCTCTAATTTTGCCTTAGCTTTTAATGTCATCTCTGAACTTTAATTTCTTTTATATAAGTACTTAAACTTTTAAAATGAAGTCAATGTGGTTCAAAATTTCAAAATAAGTAAGAAAATTAAATATTAATTATTATTTGATCCTCTAAACTATAAATTAATATTATTTTACCCCCATTCAACAAAAAATAGTTATATTTTCACTATCATAAAATTTAAAATTAAGAATTTATTTGGTCAAAATTTAATACTAATCTCCAAAGTAAAGAGAAAAAAATAATTTCATGATATGAAACATCATAAACCATCTCAAAATGCCTAAGAAAATAGCCAAAAATAAAAATCTTACTTTTGTAAATCACTAATTATTAGTTTTGACCATATCATAACTATGTATTTGTTAACTTAGGGACCAAAAAAAATTATAATGTATCAAATTAGAAACGCTACAAGTCCTCAATTTAATTTGTTTTCGTCAATAGTGTTAATACAAACTTAAATTATTATAGTTAAGGAGTAAAATGTAATAACTTTTATTTAGCGGGTAAAGTAAAATTAAATCATAGTTGAGAGAGTGAAAGTGTAATTAATCTTTAAAATGTTGGACTACATTAATTTTCTTTTAAAAGTCGGATGGCTTAAATAAAAGAAATCAAAGTTCATGGATGATATTGAAATCTCAGACAAAGTTTGAGGGACAAAATGATTGTTTACCTTTATGTTTTTATACGATACTGTTATCAAATACCATTATTCTGTTGAATTTTGCATTTTTTTTGGGGTCCGTTTTTTATTTTTATTTTTTAATTTTTATATAAATATAGGTCATCCTAGTTTGGGCCGGTACAACGTAAATTTAATTGGACCTGAGCCAGCCTAGCCCAACACAACTAATGGGACAGGAGCACACGACTAATATGAGAACCTGAGTTATTGGTTCTAGCTAGCTTTTATTTGCCCCCATTTGGCCAGCAAGACGCATTTATGCAGATTAGTCCAAATCCAAAAACAAAACAGAGTTTTTTTTTTTTTTAAACAATATATTATCCTATACGTTGAGTCTGTTTTATAACCTGTTGTCATTTCTTGCCCCTAATCTGAAGTATTTTCTATGTAATTTATCAATAATTTTCCAGACTGAAGTCAAATGGTTGAACTCATCAAGGAAAAGTTATGAAGTTTGATAATTTCTAATCTTGGATCTATTCAGAAATAAATTTTTTAATAAACTTAATTGAAAGTATAAAGTTTGATAAGTTCTAACCTTAAATCCATTCAGAAGTAATCTTTTTCTTTTTTTTTCTCCCGATAAACTTACGTTAAAGTATGAAGTTTGCTAGGTCCTAATCTTAGATAAGCTCAGAAATAAAATCTTTTGAAAGACTTACTTGAAGCTCTAAAACTAACATAATAGGCAAACTTTTAGAACTTTAGCAAGTCAAACTAAAAACTTTGCCAATGCGGGTTATATGCGCAAGTTAGCTTTGAAACTAATCTCGGAACTGGTTACCCAAAAAGGCTACTAAGAATGCAAACCTCTGATGTGAAACTTAACAAATGCTTGGTGCAGGTTAGGGTTAGTACAACTATAGACATGATTCTATCAATTATCAGGAAATAGTTGACGAGCATCTCCTTGCCAAATACTATTGATATGATTGTCATGCTTTAAGCTTTAATTTTGCAACAGAAACAGTATTGTTGGAGATGTAGTAACTCTAAATTTATGAAAGGGATTAATAACAGAAGTTGTAACCCTTTTGGGCATTATTCCATGGATCGATCTCGGCCATAGTGGCTGAACCTTAGATTTATCTGCGATGAAAGTTTCTATATGAGATTGGCCAACCCTCTTCTATATAATATACACATTTATTGTCCTAGCAAAAAAAATTGTACTGGCACTCCAATAATTTAAAATCTTTCTTAATGTCATAATCCAATAAAGAAAAATGATATCTTTGTAAAAAAAAAACTATACCCTGATAACATGGTCATATATTTTTGTAATTAAAAGCAATCATGATGTATATTTTGTTTTAAAGTAAAAAATTATGACTAAACCATATTATTTTGTACAAAAATTATGTATAAATATTCTTTTTTTATTTTATAGTATTACCTTGCAATAAACTATTAAATTTTTTGCATACTGGACTACGATCCTACTAATTTTTTCATATACATTCTAAAATGATAACAGTTAGCAGGGTTTTTATTGATCACCAATCCAACAACCAAATGACTTATAGGACGATCAAAATTAGGCTTCACAACAAAATGAAGAATGATCTTCTCATAGACTCTTTAATTTTGTACATTGAAAATAAAATTGCACTAAATTTTAGTATAATATTAATCCTAAATGACTTTTGGCATTTAAAATGATCTTGAGTTTTACTTTAATGGATGATTAATTCAAAATGTACTAAAAAAAATTATTATTATTTTATATTTTTCTAAAGCTGAATTAAAATTGGTTCTACCTTTTAAGTTTTTTTATATACTTGAACTTAGAAAAGTGCAAAGAAAATTTAAAATATAACAAATTATATCAATAGGTAAGCATTTGTGTTTCAAGTTTTGCCACCCTTCCACACACAATCAAGTTTTACCTTTTAAGTTTTTTTATAATTGATTCTGCCCCTGCACCATCTGGAATGATGAATATTGTCAATAAGAGAAAAAATAATGAAAAATGATCTTTTCTTTAATAACTTCTGGGATAAGATTTCACTAGTTTTCTAATCCTATTATAATATGCACACGTGAAGAGAGTTTTACGCATGCCAACAATGGCTACAAAAAATGAATTTCCATTATTTAAACTCAGATTTTGAGCAGCAAACATGTCTTTAAGTATTGGACTTGGCTATTGTTTTCCGATGTAACCACAAAAAAAAAAAAAGTGTTGGACTTGGCTATGGCGTGGACCTAATTGATACCTTCAATTTAATAAATGCCCTTGGCTTGTTCGGTGGTTGGAATCAGTCTTTTTTTCGTCAAAATATTTTAAAAGAAAGAGAGCGGCTGAGCTCTGCATATATAAGGCCAAATACTCGATTTAATAATAAAACAACAAACCATTGACGGCTTCTGCCAGTGGGTATTCAAAAGATTGGATTCATTGCATCTTATTTTACGTCTTGTTTGGATGTGGTCAAATATCGCATCTAGAATCAAATTTAAAAATGAAAATGTTTTGCAAACTGGTCTTCTTAGGTTGATGCAAGAAAGCAGTGTAAAACTTAGTCTAGATTAATATTTACAAAAAATGCCAATTTTATTACAGTAGTGATCAGAATGTTTACAGACGTCCAAAGACCAAAATGTTATTTTATTTTATTTTATTTTATGGGTAATTATATGTGGTTCAAAAGTGAATACGTAATCCCATTGTGGTTTAGACTTATCTATAAAATAGATAAAATTTGTTAAATTTAACAAAAATCTGTCATAGAGATATTTTTGCCATTTCATCTGTTCAAAGTGGAACATCAAAAAGATAATTTTGTGAAATAACAAAAAAAATCATGAAAAAGAAAATCCTTTATTTTAATATAAAAGTGCAAAATCATCTTTTTGATATTCTATTTTAAAGAGATGAAATGAAAAAAACACCCTATGACAGAATTTCGGTTAAATCTAACGAATTCTATCTATTTTGCAGATAAGTTCAAATCATAAGAGAGTTATGTGTTCAGTTTTAAACTACAGGAAAATCATTTATTTTTTGCTCAAATCACAAAGAGTAAAGTTTAATTACTCATTTATTTTATCTTACTAAGTCTTGAAACTAAATTTTAGCAGTACTAATATACAACTAAAAAATTCATACAAAATTTATAATTAGAATGATGTGGTTGAATGAGAGTCATTTATTTTAATACAAAAATTTCATCATAATAACTATTAATTTCAGAAATACCTCTATCACTGTCTTTTCCACATCATTCTAGAGAAATTTTCAATACACATTTTTTGAAGCAACAACATTTTCCAAATTATGGATGTAAATATTAAGTTGGGAAGTGAATGAGTAGACTGAGTCAATCATAGAGTTTGCATAAACAAGAGTCATAAATTACTTAAAAAAAGTTACATTCGAACCCCTTCTTAAAATTATAATTGTTATGTCATCCATGTCCTATAAATTTAACCAGAATGCACAACGTGATAAAATTTGACTTACTTTGAATCGTAGACGTCGGATGGCTACTAGACTTCCCATTATTCAAAGCTTGGAAGGAGACTGAACTGTCAGGATCAAAGGAAGACCTACTCCTCAATACAAGCATTTGCCATTTTGAAATGGGAGCACGATGCTTCTTACTACCATCGTAGAACCCACGCTCGAAGCTCGCCTTTGGGGGAGTCGTTTTCTGTCTCTCGATCTTTCTATATATACCTTTCCACTATCTCATCCACTCTCATCCACCATTTCTCCTCTCTCTCTCTCCAAGTCCAATATATATACATGCATATCCTATCCTGATATAGCAATTCGGAAGAACTAATTAAGCTCTCTCTCACTCTCTCTCTCTCTCTCTCTCTCTCTCTCGTTTGTGTTTTGAGAACTTCAGCTTGAGTTTAGAAATGGCGACACTAGATGAAGTCTCAGCTCTCGAGCTCATCAAACAACACCTCCTCGGCGAGTTCTCTCCCCTTGGGAACTTCGTCACAGACCTCAGCGACACCAGCTCGATGTTTACCTCACCCAATTGTAGAATTAGTGTCAAAACTGAGGTTTCGAGTACTCAATCTGATTCTCTCTGTTCACAAACCTCGAGTTATGACTCTTCAATCACAATCTCCGATTACCTCGACTCAAACGAAGTCAATAATACTGATATCTTCGATTTTGTCCCCAGTTTGATCAATTTCGAACAAAATCAAACTGACTTGTTTGAATTTGAGTCTAAGTCTCAAATAATCGATCTTGCGACGCCAAAACCAGTGATTTCGAGTTCCGAATCGGGTTCTCAATCGAGCTGGACCGAACGTAGGCCGTCGCTGAAAATCGATCTACCTCCGGCGAAGAAATTCGAGGGGTTGAAGTTCAGCGAGCTGGCTCAGCCAGCAGTTTCCGTACAGAAATCGTTAAATACGGAGGAGAAGCAGCACTACAGAGGCGTCCGGCGACGGCCGTGGGGAAAGTTCGCGGCGGAGATCCGAGATCCGAAGCGCCGGGGATCTAGGGTTTGGCTAGGGACATTCGACACCGCCATTGAAGCCGCGAAGGCCTACGATCAAGCCGCATTCGAGATGCGCGGGAGCAAAGCGATTCTCAACTTCCCTCTCGAGGCCGGCAAATCGTATGCCACAGCCGCAGTCGCCTCTAAGGATGACGGCAGGAAAAGGAGTAGAGAACCTGAAGAGACAACAGAACAGAAGCCGGTGAAGAAGGAGAAGTTGCCGGAATTTGACGCATCCGTGGTGAGTAGTCAGACGACTTGTCCGTTAACGCCGTCAAGTTGGACGGCAGTGTGGGATCAAAATGGGAAGGGTATCTTTAGCATCCCGCCGCTATCGCCGTTATCTCCTCACCCGTTGTTTGGCTTTCCACAACTCATGGTCATATAAACGGCAAATACTCTCTATATGAACCGCCTGAGATACATTGGCGTGTGTATTCTATACTGAGACTGTGGCACTGTTCGGCCCGTTGATTTTCAACATCTTTACTTCTCGGCCAAGAGAGCAACTGAAATCACTCCTACTTTTTTATTTTTCATGGATAATCAAATTAAAAATGAATTTAGGAGTGAAAAGTATTTGATTTTTCTCATTTTTTTTGAATAAAATTAAGAGATAATTACAGTTTTTCGCTTGAAATTTCAGCTAAAATCAGATAATCTTTTTCAGTAGAAAAAATGAACATTCAGTGAAAAGTCAAAACTGCCCCTGGCATTCCGTCAAACAGTTTCATGGCGTCTCTAATTTTTTCACATTTATCGTAAATATTTGGAAACCTATTTCAGAGGAATTAATCCTTTCATCAATATACCATCCACAAAATCAGACCTATCAAGTAAGTGAAAGTGTGTCTTTATCAAGCAAGGCTATCAATTTCCACATGATTGTTCTGTTTCTCCATTTCCACCACTACATGCCAAGGCAAACAGATCAATTCACTACACATCAAAACCCATTAGTTCTATTATATATAGATCACCTAAATGGGGTATGAAGATGTGAATCAATTGCAGAGAGTTGTGAAAATGTGAATCAATTGCTGGCTAATGTCTGTTTCATCATCCTTGAAAGAACTCTGTAATCATTAAGTGAAGGAAAACCATCCCCATGTCTGCAAATCTGAATTTTTTAACAAAGAAGGAAGCATCGAGAAATGATTCCCTGCAAAACGGGATAACAAAAAAGATTAATAAATTCAAAAGAACCCTTTATTTAAATTTTTTTTTTTATGTAAAATGGGATAACAATTGATTTTATTTTTTTAAGTAAAATTTTAGTTTTTTATATATGCTTGAACTTAGAAAAGTGCAAAGGAAACTGAAAATATAACAAATTATCTCAATGGGTGAAAATATTTTTCAAAGTTTTGGACCCCAAGTAGTCCAGAATGTTGAGTACTGTAAATAAGAGAAAAAATAAGATCTTTTCTTTAATAACTACAGTGATAGACTGTCACTAGTTTTGTAATCGTATTATTTTATGGTCGTGAAGAGAGTTTTAAGCAAACTAACAATGGCTACATCACGAATTTTTGTTATTTAACCAAAGATCTTGAGCAGCAGCCAGCGCCTAGTTTATTGTTGCAATACAGTGGATTTCATTGTTTAAGCTATATATATTTGATTTGGTTATGGCATAAACCTAATTGATACCTTGGCTAGTTATCTGGTTCGAATTATTCTTCTTTTTCTCAAAATAATATTTGAAAAATAGAGTGGTTGAGCTCTGCATACATGAGGCCAAAGACTCGGATTTAATAATACAACCACAAGGTCCACAACTATTGGCTGCTTCTGCAAGTGGGTATTCAAAAAATTTGATTCATTGTATTTATTTTTTTTTACGTCTTGTTTGGATGTCATCAAATATCCCATCCAGAATCAAATTTACCAAAGTCCTGAAATTAATTCTGGATGTAAATGTTGAGTTGGGAAGTAAATGAGTAGACTGAGTCAATCATAGAGTTTGCACAAACAATTGGCTGACCACCATAACTCTTTAATTAAGACGGATGGCCTACCATTTATCAGGATGAATTAGTCTTCTGAATTAGCCATATTCTACTTATGAGAGCTGAAGCCTGCAAACCATTCTTTTCTTCTTTAAATTTAAGTTTCATTTTTCATTTGTACAAAGGCTCGACACGATGACTCAGTTTACCCAACAAACGGCTATCATGTGCAAATGACCATTGAAGTAATTCAGCACGGTCTAAACCTAGTACTCATTAAAATTCGGAGTAATTACACTTTTTTCTCTTGTGATTTGAATAAAAATTATATAATCTTTTTGTGATTTAAAAGTGAATATTTGACCCTTCGTGATTTAGACTTATCTGTAAAATGAATGAAAACAGTTAGATTTAACATGAATTCTGTTGTAGAGGTATTTTTATCATTTTATATCTTGAAATTAGAACATAAAAAAATAATTTGGTGAAATAAAAAAAATCCTCAAAAAATAACCCTTTATTTTGGCATAAAAAGAATCAAATCATTTTTTTGATATTCTAATTTGAAGAGATTAAATAATAAAAATATCCTTATGACAGAATTTCTGTTAAATCTAATAGTTTTAATTCATTTTGCAGATAAGTCCAAACCACAAGAAAGTCAAGTGTTCACTTTTAAATCACAAAATGATTATTTGATTTTAGCTTAAATCACGAAGAAATAAAGTATAATTACCCCTTAAAATTATATATACACATAAATGATCTATGAATGTTCATGATATTTATGCCTTTAGTGGCTTTTTTTACTTTTGTCCCTGTCATTAAGCTTTTTCTCAACTATGAGCGTATTTGCAGATTATGGGGTATTTGGACGTAGTTTATTTAGTAACTTATGACTTATGTTTATAGTTTTTTTAAATTGTGTTTGGGTGAGTGGCTTAAAAAATAGCTTATATTTAATTATATTTTTTTAAAAAAATTATTTTTAAAAATAACTTTTTAAAAGTAACTTATAGCTTATACCTTATAAGTCAGTTGGCCAAACACCCCTATATAACCCACATATTAAAGCTACGTTTTAACTTTTTACCATATTTTTTTGTGTGCTTAACTTAAGTGAAAAACGAAGACAATTGCCACAAAAAATGCTAACTTCTTCCACTGTACTACATTTTGTATTTTCAACTTTTGTTTTACTAGCGAGGTATTTTAAGCATATGTTTGCTTCTTGTTAATTGCAATTTGTTCCATCCTAGATTCCAAATTTGAAAGTCAGTTTCATCATATTTTAATTTCATTCTAGTTGTGTTTTCTTATTCTTAATCTTATGTGAAGGCAAATTATATATTTCTATATGTGAAATTATAAAACCAATTTATCCAATGGTGCACCATGGAAGGAAGCACCCTAGATTCGTAGTATTACAATTCTTATGTCATCCATGTCATATAAATATTAACATACCACGTGACAGAATTTTACTTGCTTTGAATCGTAGCCGTCTGATGGTTCCTTGGACTTCCCATCATTCAAAGCTTGGAAGGAGATTGAACTGTCAGGAATCAGGATCAAAGAAGGACCTACTCCTCAAGTACAAGCATTTGCCTTGGAGCACGCTTCTCACTACTATCGTAGAACCTACGCACGAAGATCGCTTTCGGGGGAGTCGTTTTCTCTCTCCCTCTATATATATTATCCACTCTCTCTTCCACCCTTATACACCCTTACCTCTCCTCCTTCTCCTCTTCTTTATCTCTCTAGATTTCTTTCACTCTCTTTCCAAGTCCAGTACATATACATCCATATCCTATTCTGATACAGCAATTCAAAAGAACTAAGCTTTACTCACTTAGAAATGGCGACACTATATGAAGTATCAGCTCTCGAGCTCGTCAGACACCACCTCCTCGGCGAGTTCTCTCCCCTCGGGAGATTCTTCACAGACCTCAGCGACACCAACTCGATGTTTACATCACCCAATTGTAGGATTAGTGTCAAAACTGAGCTTTCGAGTTCTCAATGTGATTATCTCTGTTCACATACCTCGAGTTGTGACTCTCCAATCACAATCTCAGATTACCTGAACTCAAACGAAGTTACGAATACTGATATTTTAGGATTTGACCCCAGTTTGATCAATTTCGAGCAAAATCAAACTGACTTGTTTGAATTTGAGTCGAAGCCTCAAATAATCGATCTTACGACGCCAAAACCAGTGATTTCGAGCTCCGAATCGGGTTCTCAATCGAGCTGGAGCGATCGTAAGCCGTCGCTGAAAATCGATTTGCCTCCGGCGAAGAAATTCCAGGGGTTGGAATTCAGCGAGCCGGCTCAGCCAGCAGTTTCCTTACAGAAATCGTCGAATGCGGAGGAGAAGAGGCATTACAGAGGCGTCCGGCGACGGCCGTGGGGAAAGTTCGCAGCGGAGATCCGAGATCCGAAGCGCCGGGGATCTAGGGTTTGGCTAGGGACATTCGACACCGCCATTGAAGCCGCGAAGGCCTACGATCAAGCCGCATTCGAGATGCGGGGGAGCAAAGCGATTCTCAACTTTCCTCTCGAGGCCGGTCAATTGTATGCCACAGCCGCGGTAGCAGCCAAGGATGGCGGCAAAAAGAGGAACAGAGAAACTGAAGAGATAACAGAACAAAAGCCGTTGAAGAAGGAGAAGTTGCCGGAATCTGACGCATCGGCGGGGAGTAGTCAGGCGACTAGTCCGTTAACGCCGTCAAGTTGGACGGCCGTGTGGGATCAAAATGGGAATGGTATCTTTAACATCCCGCCGCTATCGCCGTTATCTCCTCACCCAATGTTCGGCTTTCCACAACTCATGGTCATATAAACGGCAAACGATTTCTATACGAACAGCCTGAGATACTTTGGGATGTATATACTGAGGCTGTGGCACTGACCGGCCCGTTTAATTTTCAAGATCACTACTTGGCGAAGAGGGCGAAGAGAGCAATGAAATCATTTCTATTTTGTTATTTTTTTCATGGGTAATCAAATAAAAAAGCTTTTCTTTTTTTATTTTATTTTTGTTTTCCCCCTACATTTCTTTTGACAAATTCTATAACCGATAACCAAACAAAGCCTAAGTGTTTGAGTTATAAAACGGTCTTGTTAATATGATGTGATTCTCTTTTTACCTTTCCAATTTTCAGTTGATGTATTCGCATATTTGTAATGCCTCCCAAATTACAAATTTAAATTAAGTCCATAGTGAACTATGTAAGACTCAAACTCAAAATATTTAAATATATGGTTCATGTTAGGGTATTCACGTGTTGGGTAGTGATCGACTAACCGAATCGTCAAATTCGGATTCAGAAATAATAAAATCGATTTCAACTCGGTTAGGGTTCGAATTGAGTCGATCAGGTTGGCTGGTCAGATGAATTTTTTAACACGCCTAGTTCATGCTTCATATTAGAGTACGCTTCTGTTCCACTGAGCTACCCCATGCAGGTTTTCCTAAATTTTCATGTAGGGAAATGTACACCCGACCACCATTTTCAGCCATTATTTTTAGCGAGGGGAAAAGGCTTGTTGAGAGGCTGGGGTAGAGGCATCTTCCCCTCAAATTTTAAAATTATAATTTTATTCATACTTTTCAAAATATTATTCAATTTGTTCTACCCCCCCCAAAAAAATTAGAAATGCCTCCAAATTTTTAGAAGTTCTAATTTTATTTTCAATCGTAGAAGTATTTTCAATTTTTTCTCTAATAATTTAATAATGTCCCCTTCAAATTTCTTAAAAGTCTTATTTTTACCCACAATTTTGCAAATATGTTTTAATTTTCCCTTTAAAATTTTATAAATGTTCTCACAAGTATTTAAAAGTTCTGCTTTTACGTACAATTTTACAAATACTTTTCAATTTAATTTCCTAAATCGTTAGTTTTCTTTAAAGATAATAAGTTTATAGACAACATATGATGAAATTAAGTGTCCTATTGTTAGTTAAAAAAAAAAAATTCTTGATTGTAGTTAATTTTTCTGTCCTAGACGAATTTTTTACTCTGCCGCTGTTGAGAGAGACATGTTGATCATAGTGGTTACAACTTGGGGTTTGTGTATCATTGACAGCCATTAATTAAGATGTTAACCCTATTTTGCTTTGTCAAGTTTGGGTTAAGTCAGCCACAGAATTTTGAATGGGTTACGGAATAGCTAATAACAGGTCCCAAGGTTTTAACTCCGTTTGCATCCGCAGTTTGAGGGGAGAAGAAGGTTTAATTGCCAGTGTGGAAGAGGTTTAGCACTCGTGTAGGCCAGACAACTCGTTGCTGACTTGAGATCAATAGAAAGAAATATTTTAAGGATAAGATCGAAGAAGGAATGGCAATGGGACATGATCACGATTACATTTATGGTAGACGTCGAGAGTCTAACTCAATTTTAAAATCGACTTGTAAAGCGAGAATTGTCTGAGGATATATATAAAGGTAATAGTCATTTTATCCGAGTGATGTGGAACTTCACTCACATCTTTTCTCACGCAAAATGTGAAAATGTAAGGTAAGAGCTTGAGCTGAATAGTCTCAAGAGATGATGGTTTTTCAATATCCACCTCTGATACCATATTAAAGAATCTATGGACCTAACTCAATTTTAAAAATTGACTTACAATGTGAGAGTTACCTAAGAATATATATAGAGGAGATGGTCTTTGTATATTGGCGATGACTTCACTCGCTACATTTTTCAAACTCGTTAACAATTGTTAGTGAATCGTGATCTTAATTAACGTGTAGCATTAAACTGCTAAGAAATTTAAGGAAGACCATTTGTCACCAGCGCGTGCGATTATGGTTTCTGGAGCATCAATCCATCTTGCTATTTGTTGCACACATAAACAAAATATGGTAAAGGGAATAGCCTAAATGTCATAATACAAATGATTCCTGATGGTGCAGCAAGTTTATATACATGTCCTGACTAGCGATAGCCTGGAAGGATTAAGGATGCCCAATTATTCTTAGTATTGGTGGGATGCTGGCCGAAGAGACTTTGATGTCTTAGAGTATCTCAAGACTATTTTTCAAAATAACTGGTTAAAATATATTTAAAAATTTTATTCTTTATTTTAGTTAGTCATTTTCAAAAAAAATGCTCCAACAATATTTTTTATTTTAACTAGACACCTCATAAATTATTTTATTTTTAACATTTATCCTAAAAAAGAGAAAATAAAAGAGGAGAGAAAGAGAGATTTGTGAATGAAAATTTAGAGAGTCACTTTTGACTCTCTACATTTAGAAAGCTAAAATAAGATTCTATAAAATAAAGTCATATAAAGAGCAACTTGGAGGGTCATTTTTTAGATTTTGCTCTCTAAAATAATTAAGAGAGTCATTTTAGAGAGTTCCTTTGAGATGCTCCTAATAAATAAGATGACAGGAATAGCTGGCAAGCAATGTAATAGGGTTGATTGACTGTGCCTTTTATCAAAGAATCGAGATCTTCTACCTCCTTATCAATCAATCTTGGAGGATTCGTTAACATCGTTGTAGGGCTTGCTTTATCAGATTAGGGCAAATGGCAGATATCAAGGTTGAGATCAAGAGGTTTTTCGATTCTATGGAATGGAGCTTATCTTATGTCACTGAGCTGAGGCTCGGTCGCTCGGGCTAACTGAATGCTAATAGAATTATTCAGTATTTTTGAAGCGCCATGTCATTCTTGCTACACCACTCATATATTAATAAAGTCTCCTCTATTAGGTAAAATTAAATACTCTAACTAACAGGTGAGGGTCATACCCTCATATAAGTGAAGGAACAAGGCCAAGTGACACATTTCTCCTAGTAGGTCCGCTCGGCAGGATGGTACTCATCTATTCCGACTATTCATGTTACATCACAAGTCATATTTGTTCTTTCTAAAATCAGGATAATGATTTCTTTCGAATACTAAAGGGAAAAAGCGGATAACGTACGCCATTTCTTGATTGCAAAGATATTATAAGGGTAATGGTATAGGAAAAATAAAAAAATCATATAAAATGATGTGTTTTAATGAGAGCCTATCATTTCAAAACATAATAAATTTTAATTACAAAACAGTTATTGTTACATCATTTTATATATATATTTTGTATAAATTTTTTTTTGTAAGAATAACATTTTACATGTTATAATGCTTGTAAGATTGAAATCAAATGATGTGTGAACATTAGATTGTTCTTGCCATTCTTTCTCTTTCTTTCTTTTTTTTTTTTTTTTGGCAAAATGACTGAGCAATTAATCTTCAACTGTTGAAAGTCCATGCAGTGAAAATTAAAGTGCCATCTGAACATTAGATTGGTCCGGCCAATGCACTTACAAATGGACTACTTAAATCGAAGGAGTGAGAGTGTTTTGCACGTAAATGCTGTTGATTGATATTATAATATCAGTTGTCATAAGAACTGAATGCTCATTCAGAAATTGTTTCAGTCACCAGAAGAAAATTGTGAACCCCACAAGGTTGGAGTACACTCATTAAAAACCTTTTCTGTTTCAAAACAACCATTACTTCAACTCTTCAAGGGTGCTGGAAATTAACCATATATATCTAGTGTTCTGTAAGTCAAAAATGAAGATATATCAGCCTGGATCTCCGGCAGTAAACGAGTTGTCGAAATTCATTGAATGCATTAAATTTAAGTTTGAAAATTGAAGTTGTCGGAAATAGTCAAAGTCATCGAATTCCCCTTCATTGTCAACAGACAGTTCTCCTCAGTCCTCTTCATGACTTTATTCCTCTCTCTCTCTCTCTCTCTCTCTCTCTCTCTCTCTCTCTCTGTGCATGGGTGAGTCTTTTACTTGCGTAGTTTTGTATGGCTTCTTTGTGCAGTTACTATATGACGTGAAGAAAGTAATATGGCTTCATCACATGGTCATGAGTTAGTTACTTGTATTCTGTCTGTTTTGCAATTTGACTTCTATTTTGTCGTGCGTGATTGAACACCATCACATTTGAGTTTGACCAGGCCGACTTAAGCCTCATATATATGCTGTAGGAGTTATATAATATTAGTGTTAGGTGGGTCAGACTCAAAGTGGCATGTGCGAGAGACCAGTAGACCAGAAGGTTGATGGTGATACCTCGTAAAGTTTACCAGTTTTGATGATTTTACCAGTTTGATGCCCAGATTGATGGTGATACCTCCGTAAATTTTGCCAGTTTTGATGATTTTATCAGTTTGATATCCCGTTCAATCATAATAACTATTTCCTATTATAAGATTTTGCGAGAGTCATATGACAATTTTATTTTTGCATCCAAAGAAGTTGTTTATGCGTCTTAAACTAATGACGAAAAATGAAATTCAAAGATCTTATGCACATTTAAATTTTCTCCCTTAAGTAATTTGAAAGGAATGTCTCATCGCTTGTTGATCCGGAAGCTTTAGTTTTTTTTTTTAACAAAGCTTTCGTGCAAAGTCTCGTCCACATAAACTATATAAATTTTATGTATTATATGAATGATAACTGATTAAAAGAGAAATGAAAAGATATTCAATTAGTTTCTTTTGAATGGAAGGTACTAGTTTTTTGGTAGTAAGAGGAGACCTAATTAAAATGCTAACATGTGATACTAAACAATTCCAAGAAAGCCACTCCCCTTAAAAATACCCAACCCCATGGCCAACACCCAAATCTTTGAAGTTCATGCATGTATGTAACCATAAAATACTTTTTGAAATAGCCAGTGATCTAAATTGTTCCATCTGTACTGCTTTTAAAACTGAGAAAATCTCATTCCTTAGATTCCAACCTAGGATTCTATATTGCTACCCCATCATTGATCTTTATGTCAAACCATTCAATCTATTTTGAAGAATTAAATAGTACCTTTCTCGGATTCACGAAGGCTAGAAATTAAGGAGCCAAACAATCTATAAAGTGGAGTCAAAATTGCTTCAAAAGAGGAAAATTCGTAAGAATTTTCAAGGAAATGGAACAAGGGCTACTTGCTTGCAGTGACAACTTATAAACTGCATAGAAAGAATTGCTTCTAAGCCATTACGTTCATTTCGATTTGATGTTTCAAAGGGTTTGAGCCTTTGAGGGTCCTTCCTCCTTAACCAAGTTGCAACACTTATAAAAGCCATAGGACCCAATTCAAGATAGATATTGAATTTTCAATCTTTGCAGGTATATATATTTTTTTTTGGTACTCGGTCACGTTATCCCCACCTAAATGAAGGAGAAGATTCTACTAAATCCTACTCATCAAGTACTTTTCATTTGAAGTGTAGCGTAGAAAATTACCATTAAAAATCAAATACCATTGAAACATAGAGGAAAAGGAAACAATTTTCACGTCACTCCAAAGGACTTTTCAAACTTGAAAGCCGATTCAGTGATTAGAACTGATTTATTTTACTTATTGAATTTGAGTAATCGTTAGATTAGATTTGAAGTTTGAATCTCATGAACCATCTCGCTCTCCACCCTCAATTATAGTCTGTTGTATACTCAAATAAAACGGCTTCCCAACATGGAAATTGGAAATACTTAATATGTTTGTAATAATTCCATTGCTGCCATGTACTAGGTTGACTCTGTGACTTTGAATTTTTCGACGGATGAAGGAATCAACAGACTTTGAGTCGAGTCTGCTGACCAACTTAAATTACAGAACTGGAATGGGTTTAGGGTCTTAAAATGACCACGTGGGTTAGACTTTGACCCATCAACCCAAAGGGGCTAATTGACCCACCCTTATCCAATTCCTATTGGACGCAAAATGATTGGATGGAGAAGCCTTACCTAGCTGGTGATGGGGACAATAATCTTATTCTTGTCGTGCACATAATAACCCAGGTTTTGTGCACTCACTTGATCAATTAGGACAACCTCTCACATTTTTACCGTTTTAATTTTTAGTTAATATATTTGCATATCTGTAATCCCTACAAATTACAAATTTAAATTAAGTCCAGAATGAACTAGGTAAGACTCACTACTACAGAATTAGGATTTGTCGGCATTTCCAAATTGCCGGTAAAAGGTATGCCGGTGTTTTTAGCGACGCTTATAAGAATGTCGACGATGTTGGCGTTGGCAAAAGAAATGGCATTTTATAAATGCTGCCAAATTATACGGCATTTATTTCTGGCATTTGTAAGCATCGACAAAATTATAAATTACCAGGAAAATTTTGTGGTTAACAAAAATAAATGTGACAGCGTTTGTTCATAAACCACCGTGGCAAAGTTTTAACGACGTTGTTTTAACTACCGGTGATAGGTTATAAAGATCGCTAAAAATAGTTCATAAAAACATTTATCAATAACTACAGCAACGTTTATAAAAACTCTAGTAAAAGGCTTTTCTTTTCAAAATAATTTTTTTATATTTAATATATATATATATATATATATTTAACCTGTTTTGTATAGAAGTGCTAAAGTCAACCTATTCACAAGTACAAATCACATAAAACATTAAATATCCATTTGTTCCCACATCTCTACACCATATATATACATCAAAACATAATATATCCACCATAAAATAAATCTAACTTTTAAGAAAAACACCATATATGTATATACATTTGAAACAAAACATTCATAATTGTGGGGGAATATCCCACGGCCCAACCCAATGGGTGAAGCCCAATCTACACAAATTGAAGTTGGGGCCGCCTGGCAGCCCAGATTAGAATTAAAGGGCGGGCCAGCCTCGACCGCCGACCTCCTCCCCGCCATGGCCCAAACCGCGAAAAGCGAAAGCGAGCCCAAACAGTTAGCGGTCTTTGAGCATTAAATGCAGAGTTGACTCGCATTAAATGCAGAAGCAGCTACCCACGTGACGTTTACATACACGTTCGGTCAGCCGAAATCCCCTGCGACGGTGCACCAGACCCTGTAAGTGGTCAGGCGACGTCAATGATGATGCCTACCCAGTAGGCCATAAAAACCTGCTGATAGGCTAAGGCCAAACACACTCCATGAATCATGCTATAAATACCCAAGGCATCGAGAGCTAGATATCGACAATTAACTCCAAGCACTCACAACTCTCATTCGTTTTTATCTCAATTAAACTTGATGACTTAATCATCGGAGTGTGATCAGCCCGCCTAGGGTCGACCCATTCTAACCTTCTTCTCTTGCAGGGAGTTTGGATTCATTCACTTGGGCTTGAGAGCTCGGCCCAGCTTTCTCGAAAAATCTCACTTACAATAATCCAACACATCCTAAAAAGCATTCATAATATAATACATCCCAAAACAAAGAAAAATTCATAATCCAATACATCATAAAAAAAACATCCATATTATGCTACACCTCCAAAAAGCATTCATAATATGCCCAATATAGATATATATCACAAAACTGCCATAAAAATATATCCACCAATGAAAATTAGCACTGTTAGCTTGCCCAAAAACTACTGACGACAGTACCACTACAACCACAAGATTTACGTCTTCTTCACAACATGAAAATGGATAAAAATATTCATACATTAGCATCTATATAAACTTATGAATGAACTTGTGCAAACATAGTAAATAGACAATAAGTTCAATACATCATCACAAAACCAACCAATATTTTCATCGATGGCATCTCCAATTGTTAGATGATGTTCAAAAGGCCTCATCAAAGGTTCACTGGGCTTCAACGCCTCACAAACATGCACTTCAAGAAAATGTGGCCCCAATTGTATGCCTCCCATCAATTTTATAGGGTCTCTACTAACAATATAGCCTCGAGCCACAACTTTTTTTGGTAATTTGTAACTAAGAAGATGAACCAGCTAGTCAACCTACACATATAATCATATATTTTAGGTATAAGAGTAATCCAAGAAAACAATCACATGTTGCATGCATTGAAAAAATCAATATCTCTCCTATTTTCATTTTAGCTATATTTTTATTATTCTTACATATTTAGTAGAAGATAGAAAACTTGAACTTACATGACCACTTTTGTCAGTCTTGAACTTTTTCTTCTTCCTTGACTTTGCCTAAATTTATATGAACAAAAATTGTTAAGAAGAAATAAATAAATAAATTCATACAATGCAAATGATAAATCGTTTGAGAAAAAAGATAAAAGTAAGTGGGCACTCGGGCAACAAACTCGCAATATTTTCATTTCTTTTGATACATGAAAATACAAGCAATTGGTGTAAAGAGAAAGTTCCATCAGGCATGCAAGTTACTAAGGTTCAAGGGTTTATATGGAAACTGAAAAGAGAGACAAAGTTATAGAGATAGCTAGCACGTACACCTCAACGGTGCAATGGCTTAAGTGCCTAAATATTACTCTTCGATTTTCACATAAATCATGGCCCGTAAACTTGACCAATATTATCTTTGGTTTTCTAGAGACTGGAGTGCATTTGTGAAGGAAAATGGTCTTCGAGAAAGAGATCTTTGTCTATTTGAGTCAACCAAGAGGAGTGATCCAACCAAAAAGGGATACTTCACTCAATACTCACAAAGATTCTCTCCTTTTTCCTTTGTACATACGAACAACCATATAAGTACATTCTACTTTAACATTTGTACTCACTCTCTTGACAAATACACCACACACAAAGCACACATTTGTTGACTCATCCCAACTTGCATAATCTAACAAATACAACAAATTTATGTGGACTAAGGTAATACAACTTGTAAGTGGGATTTTTTGAGAAGGCTGGGCCGAACTCTCAAGCCCAAATGAATGAGTCCAAACTCCCTGCAAAAGAGGATGGTTAGAATGGGTCGACCTTTGATGGGCCGAACACACTCCGAAGATTAAGTTGGCAAGCTTAATCGTAATGGGAATCAATAAGAGTTATCAATGTTTTGAGTTTATTGTCCATACCTGGTTCTCGATACTTTAGGTATTTATAAAGTTCTCGAGGGAGTGTGTTTTGCCTCGGCCTATCAGCAGGCTTTCATGGCCTGCTAGGTAGGCATCATCATTGGCGCTGCCTGATGACTTACTGGGTCTGGCGCACCGTCGCGGGGGATTCCGGCTGACCAGACGTGCACGTCAACGTCGCATGGGCAGCTGCCTCTTCATTTAATGCAAGTCAACTCTGCATTTAATGCTTGAAGACCGCTAACGGTTTGGGCCCGCTTTCCGTGGTTTGGGCTACAGTGGGGAGGAGGTCGGCAGTCAAGCCCGGCCTCTCCTTAATTTCTGATCTGGGCCGCCAAGCAGCCTCAACTTTGATTTATGTGGATCGGCCCTCACCTATTGGGTTGAGCCGGGGGTAATTCCCCCACAATTGCCCCCCAGCCTGCGTGTCGTTTCGGCTTCTGAAATGGCCAAGGGCTGTAACGGTCACCCGGCCACTTAAATGGTGGGGATTTTAAAAGATTCACTGTGGGGCATTATCGAATCGACGGCAGACGCGACGTTTCAGCACAGCGTCATGATTACAGCCATTTTCCCGTGCATGAACCGACGGTAATGATGCGTATAAAAGAGCGATGCCCTGTTTAGTCGAGAAACACTTGGTTTTTCCCTGCCTTTCGAGTAGCGTGTGCATCGGCTGTCTCGGCACTCACCACTGTAAGTGTTCTTCGAGCCCACTCCTCTTTTACTCTACAGTGTAGTTTCTGTGTTTTGACGGTTACCCCTTGATGGCATCTCGTCTTCGAAAGATGTTAGACGGTCCGTCAGCCCTTGCCGTGTTTAGGGCTAGGTTTGAAGTCCCGGATGAGATCGGCTTAGAGTTGGTCGATCCCGAGGACTATCGTATGGGTGAGACCGAAAAGGGGGTGCCGTTCCCAGTCATCGCTATCGTAGAAGGGGGACTTAGGTTTCCCCTCCATCTTCTTCTTCATAAGTTCATAGTAAAAAATAAGATGTCGCCCTCCCAGTTATCATTGAACGTCTATAGGATCTTTTTCGGAATGCTTGAAATAAATCGGCGCCTGGGTGTGAACCTGTGCCTCGCCGAACTGGATTATTGCTACACGTTTTGTAAAGTCGGAGGTACTTACAAAGTTTATCTGCGGGCCATAGATAAGTCCCTAGAGTTAGTGAAGTGTCTACCTTCCTCCGGTAAGGGCGTCGACGAAGTTAGGGTTTGGGTAACCGGTCCATGGGAGTTCGGTGAAGTTCCTGAGAAAGATAGACCGGCGATTCGATGCTCTAGAGAGCCCGTTGAAATAGGTTCGATGCCGATCCCTTATACTGTGAGTCTCTTAAACTGTAATATGCATCTCACTTGTCCCTCGCATTTTTGCAGAAAAGAAGGGGAAGCGGTCGAGGGCGCGTGACTGGTTGGTCAACTTTAACAATCTCAACAACGTTTTGAAATACGACGGCGAGGGCAGATTAAAGCACGTTGGTCGGGCTGCGCATATCTTGCTAGCGTACCCGCTGCGATACTCGACCTTCACCGCCAACACGGGTGTTCCCCAGAGTACCCTTGCAAGATTGGCAGAGGAGGGTGCCGAGGGAGATTTTGAGAAAATTTCGATCGGTATCGCGATTGAAAGGGCCTGCGGCCCTACCGGGGTAACAGTTGCAGTCGCTTCTCTGTTGGAGCCCAGGGGCGAAGGACAACGCGGGGAACGATCGAGGTCCCATAGTTCGGCATCCAGTTCGTCGCCATTCATTACATCGGACCGCCGGGTCAAAGTTCCAGAAACAACACAAGATTCCACTCCGTCCGCCATTGCAGAGGACAGCATGAATCTAAGGGAGAGGATGTTTGTCGCTGCTGGCAAGCCACTGAAGTCGGCCGCGGCCACCTCGGCGGATGCCCCAACTGCCGAACTCGCAATAGCTCCTGTCGAGACAACACCTCCAGCTTAACAAAGGCCTGAGACTCGGTAACAGAAGAAAAGGAGGCTGGAGGCTACCGCACCAACTGCAGCTCCAAAAAAGCAGAAAGGAAAAGGCATAGTGGAAAAGGTCGGCGAGACTGTAACCATTACGCCTGATATCCTAGGTCGGCCTCTCTCGACAACTGATTCGATGATTGAGCAAGCCGAGGTAGCCTTCAGAGTGATGAAGAGCGTACTCCAGAAGAAAGAGATGGCAAAGTTGGGCGAAGCCAGTGATGCGGCAGTTTTCATGGGAGCCTTCCATGACTCACTTTTGGTAAGTCGGCGATCATTTCTTTCTGTTTCAATGGCTTTTCTGATCAACTGTTTTAATATGATTTTCTCCTGGTTCAGGGTTGTCTGAATTCGTTGGAAGCGATGTCCCGCTTCCAGAAGCTTGCCGAGGTGCATCAGGAGCTTATCGAAGAGCACAGCCGGTTAAAGGAGGAATGGATCGGCGCAAACAAGGAACGAATCGCCCTCAAGAAGTAGGCCGAACAGGCCTCCGCTGAGTTTCTGTTGATGAAGACTAACTTTGAGAGGAAGGATCGGGAACTGACCGATCTCGAAAAGAAATTCGACGTGTAGTCTGTGGACCTACACGATGCCAATGCTGAGGTTGAGGCCCTCAAAACCGAAGTGGCCCAACTGAAGGTTGAGGAGGAGGTGTTGCTGAAGAAGGGCGAGGAAAGAGCAGCCAATGAACTGGCCATTGAGATGGCGGATTTGAGCCGCACCATATTTCAGCAGGGCTGGAGTGGAGCTCTCCATGTCCTCGGCATCGACAAAACTGCGGACATCTAGCGTCTTTGCCCTGATTATTTCAACACAACTGAGAATGGCATCGTGGATCCGAAGAGGGTGATTGCGAATGTTGAGCATCAGAGACAGATTGCTCTGGAGATCGCTGCTGAAAAAGGTAAGGCAAAAAAGGAAAGGGCGGCCGCCGAGCAATTAAGTTCCACCGAACATTCTACAGTTTGCACAATGGATCCATCTGTATTGCTAGAGGATAAGTCGGCATAATTTTTTTTGTAGCCTTTCTTTGTTTCTGGAACATGTTTTGTATTTACCGCTTTTTGCAAATGAAAATTCAGTTTTGACTCATTATCCACTGTTTGATTTAAGTTCGTACGACTTCCCCTATTTGGTTAAACTGTATAATTTGGTTAGCACCAATTTTTACCTTTGTTCTTCGTGGACTTCGTGAGCCAAGAATTTACGACTTGGTTTTTGTGGCCTCCTTTGGCCGACCTGCAAAACTTGGATAGGACCAAGTTTTTACACTAGGTTTTTGTGGTCTTCTTTGGCAGACCTGCAAAACTTGGACAGGACCAAGTTTTTACACTTGGTTTTTGTGGCCTTTTTTGGCCGACCTGCCCAACTTGGAGAGGACCAAGTTTTTACATTTGGTTTTTGTGGCCTTCTTTGGCCGACCTGCCCAACTTGGACAGGACCAAGTTTTTACACTTGGTTTTTGTGGGTTCTCAGAATGCTCAGAGTAGGGTTGTTTGAAAAGCTTCATTTCCATTGATTCTTCAAGAAGGGTTTACACATTCGATGAACTGTTACATTGCTCGGCACTTCGCACTAGTGGTAGAATTTCTTCAAGTTGCTTGCATTCCAAGGTCCCGGCAATTGTCTTCCTTCCTCAAAAGTCTCCAATCTGTATGCGCCAGTGCCAACCTGGGACGTTATTCTGTAAGGGCCTTCCCAGTTTGGTCTCAGCTTTCCGTCTGCTGCGTTCTTGGTTGCCCCCAATACTTTTCGTAAGACTAGGTCGCCCGGAGCAAAGTTTCTTGGGCAGACCCGTTTGTTGTAGGAGCGTCTTAGCTGTCGCTGATACTCCGTGAGCCTGATTAAGGCGGCTTCCCTTCTTTCTTCTACGAGATCCAGCTCTTTTGCAATTGTCTGATCATTGAAACCCGAGTTAAAAGTTGTTGATCTGATAGTTGGTAGTCCAACCTCTAATGGGATCACTGCTTCCACACCGTATGCCAAGGAGAACAGCGTTTGACCAGTAGACCTCCTTGGGGTTGTTCTGTAGGACCATAGAACGCTGGGTAGCTCCTCCGTCCACTTTCCTTTGGCCTTCTCCAGCCGTTTTTTGACTCCGTTAAGCATGGTTTTATTTGAAATCTCGGCCTGCCCGTTGCTTTGGGGGTATGTCGGCGTCGAGTAATAGTTTTTGATCCCCAATCCTTCACAAAACGACCTGAACATATTACCATCGAACTGGGTGCAATTATCCGAAACAACAGCACGGGGTAACCCGAATCTCGTGACTATGTTCTTCCATAAGAACCTTTTGGCTTCGATTTCCCTGATGGTTGACAAAGGTTCTGCTTCTACCCATTTGGTAAAGTAGTCTGTGGCTACGATGAGGAACCTTTTGTTGCCCGGAGCTCGGGGCAGAGGTCCGACAATGTCCAGTCCCCACTGAGCGAAAGGCCATGGACTGGTGATGGTTGCGAGATCCTCGGCTGGCTGGTGGATGATGGGGGAAAACCTCTGACACTTATCACATTTTAGGACGTACTGGGTTGCATCTTTCTGCATGTAAGGCCACCAATATCCCTATGAGATGGCTCGATGTGCTATCGATCTTCCGCCAACATGGCTTCCACATATCCCATCGTGTATTTCGAACAAAACATCCTGTACCTGGTCCGGATGGACGCAGTGCAAGTATGGACCTGTAAAGGAACGTATGTAAAGCTCCTTACTGGGTGATAGCCAATATCTGAAGGATGTATGTCTGACTCGCCGAGCTTTAGTCTTGTCTTCTGGTAGTTCATTTCTATCGAGGTAGGAGATAATTGGGTCTATCCATGATGGTCCCAGCTCTTCTGCCGTCAGGGCTTCCTCTTCCTCCTGAAAGATGCTTGGTTTGGCAAGGGTTTCCACATTGATTGTCCTTTTTACCCCCGTCTTTAAAGCTGTGGCCAAGGTTACCAAAGCATCCGCATGTGAGTTGTTGTCCCGATTAATCTGTCGAAGCTCGTAGCTCTTGAATCGGCCGAGAAGTTCCTTGGCCTTAGCTAGGTACTGTGTCATTCTGTCGTTCTTCACTGTGTATTCCCCCGTAATTTGGTTGACAACGAGCAGGGAGTCCGAATAGATGACGATCTGAGAATTCGAAGTTTGATGGCCCGACGTATTCCGGCGAGCAAGGCCTCGTATTCAGACTCATTGTTGGAGGCAGTAAACTCGAGCTTGATGGCTTGTTCGATGGTTAGACCGTCTGGTGTGATGAGCACAATGCCCGATCCTGCCCCCCGACCATTGGAAGCTCCGTCAACATATAGTTGCCAATGACCAGTTGTTTCCCACGAGTCCAAGGGGACTTCGTTATGTGTATGGGTAGTTGCTGAGGTTGGTTCTTCCTCTATTGGTAACTCGACTGAAAATTCGGCAACAAAGTCTGCAAGAACCTGCCCCTTTACTACCGATCTGGGTTGAAACTTGATGTCAAACTCCCCTAATTCCAAGGCCCATTTCGCCAATCTTTCAGAGAAGTCGTCCTTCCTTAAAAAACTTTTGAGCTGGTGGTTAGTGAGGACGTTGATGGTGTGCGTTCTGAAGTAATGCACCAACTTTCGAGATGCTACTACAAGTACTAGCGCCAATTTTTCAAGGGGTAGGTACCTGGTTTCTACTTCGAGAAGGGTTTTGCTGACATAGTAAACAGGCAACTGTTGGCGGTTTTCTTGCCTGAGTAGGACGGCACTGACCGCATGCTCCAATACCGCAAGGTAGAGGAAGAGTTCCTCATGCTGAAGGGGGGTGGAAAGCAAGGGTGGTTGGGTCAAGTATGTCTTCAGATCGGCAAGAGCAGAGTCACATTCTGGGGTCCATTTGAACTGTTCCTATTTTTTGAGAAGTTGGAAGAACGGTTGGCACCTGTCCGATGAGCGGCTGATGAACCTGTTGAGTGTTGCGGCCATTCCTGTTAGTTTCTACACTTCTTTAGCATTCTTCGGGGCTTGGATGCTTTGGATCGCATTGATCTGCCATGGATCCACTTCAATGCCTTGATGCGCAACTAAAAATCCTAGAAATTTGCCCGAGCTAACCCCGAAGACGCATTTTGAAGCATTTAGCCTCATTTTGTACTCCTTCAAGATGCAGAGCACCACTTTTAGATCTGCCAAGTGGGAGTCGCTCAGCTTGCTTTTTACCACCATGTCATCGATGTAGACCTTAACGGTTCTGCGGAGCTGCGTCTTGAACATCTTTGTGACCAATCGCTGATACGTGGCTCCAGCGTTCTTCAGACCAAAGGGCATAACCTTATAACAGTATATCCCCCTTGGAGTGATGAAGGCCGTCTTCTCTTGGTCGTCGAGATGGATGGGAATCTGGTGGTACCCTCGGTAAGCATCCAAGAAACTCATCCTCCCAAAGCCAGCGGTTGCATCTACAAGCTGGTCAATTTTGGGGAGGGGGAATGAATCCTTGAGGCATGCTTTGTTGAGATCAGTAAAATCTACACAGACCCTCCACTTGCCGTCCTTCTTTTTCACGACCACGGTATTTGACAACCAACTTGGGTAGTTGATCTCCCGAATTACCCAAGCTTCCAAAAGTTTCTCTATTTCTTCTAGGACAGCATCAATATGCTGAGTTGCCGCCCTTCTCCCATTCTGGACAACGAGTCAGCAATTTGGGTCAACATTCAATCGGTGACAACCAACTTGGGTAATTGATATCCCGAATTACCCAAGCTTCCAAAAGTTTCTCTATTTCTTCTAGGATAGCATCAACATGCTAAGTTGCCGCCCTTCTCCCTTTCTGGACAACGGGTCGGCAATTTGGGTCAACATTCAATCGGTGACAAGCAACATCGGCGCCGATCCCAGGCATGTCATAGGGGGTCCAGGCTAACACTTCGAGAAAGCTCGTCAACAACTCGATCAGGGAATATTCCTCTCGTTTGGACAGGGAGGTGCCAATGAGGAAGTACTTATCTCCACGCCGATCGATGTATATTTTCCTCAGATCCTCCAGGGCTTTACTCTTGGGAGTCATCCCCACATCCTCAATGGTAGGAGTATCTTCATGCAGTTCCATCATCTGCACATTCTCAACTTTCGTCTTGGTTGCGCATGCTGTTAAGAAGCACTGTTTGGTAACCACTTGGTCTCCTCTTATTTTCCCCACTACACCAGCGGTTGGAAATCGGATCAATTGGTGGTAGGACGAGGGAACAGCCTTCCTAAGGTGTAACCACGTCCGTCCTATGATGGCGTTGTAGGGGGAGGGCACGTTGACTTTCAAGAACTCGGTTTGTAATGTGATCCCACCGGCTGTTACCGGAACAGTTACCTTCCCCATGGGCCAAACTGGATCTGAGCTGAATCCGACCAACGGGCTGAGTGATGGCTGGAGGTCGGACTCCTTGAGTTTCAATTTTTTGAACAGGCTGTAATACATAACTTCGGATGAACTCCCTTGGCCGATGAGCAATCTTTTGACGTCGCAGTCGGCCACTCTTAGTGTTACTACCAGTGCGTCATTATGGGGAACCTGCACTCCGACGAGATCTTCATCAGTAAAGGCAATGGGCATATGGTCGTTGCCGATCTTGGTCTTCTTGCTGGGTGGTTGTATCTGCATTACTTCCCTTAAATGTGCAGCCTTTTGCATCTCGGCCCGATATCTATATGGGTCGACGGTTCCTGACTCAGCCGAACCGTGCAACACATTGATTACTCAGACCGGCCTCACCTCTGTCTCCTTCTGAGCCGTGTCTTCCACCCGCGGTTGCTCGCCTTCCTTCTTTGTCTTTTCTCGATTAATAAACTAGTCGAGATGGCCAGCCTTGGCCAAATCTTCCAGATGGGTTTTCAGATGTCGACATTGCTCCATTTTATGCCCTTTCTCGCGGTGGTATGAACAGAACCTCTTTTAATCTAGGGCTGCTGGGTCTCCTCCTAACTTTGGTGGCCACTTAAAGAATGGCTTGTCGCGAATCTAGGGCAATATCTTATAGATGGGGTCTTTAAAGACTGTATAGACTCCCTCTGTTACCCTTCTTCCCCGGTTACTATCTTCCGATCGGGGTTTCTTGGCATCCTTCTTATTTACCTTCTCTGCAGCAACGCCGACCTTGGCTGATGCTGGCTGGGGCATGTCTTCATCCAACCGCTTATAGCGCTCGATCCTTAGCATTAGTTCCTGTATGGTGAGGGCTGGTTTCTTCATCAAGGATTGTCGCAAACGGTGCTCCCTGGGAAGGCCGATCTTGAACTGGGTCACAGCCAATTGCTCGCTGCACTCATCAATTTCGTTGTAAGCCTCCCAGTAC